>CM053402.1:101330831-101351367 GCA_028644305.1 Xerus rutilus | reverse complement strand
ACCTTTAATAGACAATATCTAGCAACTTGCTATGGTGGTTTTAAAAATTTCATCCTCACCAGCAAAGTGTGAGATTTTGCATTATCATCACCTGGCATTGTCAGACCTTTACACTTTTGCCATTCTTGTAGTAGCCTTGTTCTGGCTTCTGGTTGTAAATTCAATTTGAATTTCCCTAATGGCAAATGAGATTAAGTAACATTCCTCACTAGCAATTTGCATACCTTTTGTGAAATTTTTGTTGAAGATCTTTACTCATTCCTACAAATTTTTGGTATTCTTTTCATTAGTAAATTATATATTAGCTCTAATATATTCTACATATAAATTGTTTGTTGGATTGTATTGAAAATATCTCCTCTTTTCTGTGGGCTTGCAGTTTTACTCTGTTAGTGGTGTGTTTTTATCAAAGTCAAATTTGAATGAAGTTTAACTTGCATATCTTTATGTTTATGATTAATGCTATTCTGTCCTCTTTAAGAACCTTTCCTACAAGACCATGAAGAAAAATGTTCTTAGAATGTCTTCTAGACATTTTATGGTATGACTTCTGCATTTAGGGCTACTATAATTATGTACTTTTTGTGCATGTACATGTTCTGAAGTCAAGATTCATTTATTCTCCATGTAGATATCTGATTAAACCCACATCATTTGTTGAACAGACCATACTTTATCTATGTATCTTTTGCCTCAATTTCATCATAAATTATTCTGTATCAACATACATCTATATGATTTGGGGCTTTCTATTGTGATACATTGTTTGATTTATGTATCCTTATGCCTATTAGTAACTTTATATTAAGTCTTCATGTCTGATGGCATAAATTCTTCAACCACTTGCTTTTTGTCAATATTATTTTCCTTGTTCTTGGCTATTGACATTGCCACAGAAGTCCAAAATTGTCTAGTCAATTAAAAAAATGACCTGTAGATATTTGATTGAAATAGCACTGTATGAATAAAAGAATTCGGATAAAATTGAAGCATTTAAAATACAGAGACTTTACACTTACATTACAAGAACAGAAAGATCTCAAATCAATAAACTAACTACACAATTTAGGGAACTAAAATAAATAACAAACTAAATTCAGAACCAGCAGAAGGAAGAAAATAATAAAGATTAGAGGAGAGCTACAGTAAATTTGGAAATTAGCATAAATGTAGAAAATAAAATTGAATTAATAATAAAAACAATAGAAAAAACTAATGGAACAAAGAGTTGGACACTTGAAAGGATCATAATTACTATAAATTTGTAACACGTTAGTGCTATATTCTGTTTCATTGCTCTCCTTTAGTAAAAATTTCTAGCAATTCTTTCATGTTTATTTTACTATGCAGTCTTAGGATAAACACTCACTTAAAAATAAGTTTGAAATTTACTGAAGTAGTATTACATTTATGTATTGATTTTGAAAATGTATATTTATGATATTTTTACTATACTGAGCCTTTATATGAAAACATTACTATTATCTACTAATATGTGTATTATTAGAATATTATTTCCATCATTGCTATCATTATTTCATCTTGCACATTTTTGTTGGAATTTTTCTTAGTTATTTTTTGTTGCTGTTAAAATGTGTCATTCTTTTCATTTTTCTGTTTCTTGCATAAAGGAAAGATACTAATTTTTATAAGTTAACATTCAATGCAATTTCCCACCATATCATTTTATGTTTTAAAAGTGCTTTAATTTACTCTATTTGATATTCCTAGTATAAAATTCCATTAAAATAATATTAGTATTACCCTTTCCTTTTCAAATTTAATCACTTCCCCTGTCTTGTTCAATTATAATTGATGAGTAAATGTAAATATTAAATAGCAGCAATGATATATTATTGACTTGTGTTTAATTGAAAATATACTTCCAGCAAATGACCATTAGGATATTAATTTAGTATATAAAATGAAGTAGCTATCTCATAACATTCTTCAGTTTTGAATAGAACTAAAAATGAATTTTATTAAGGGGCAAATAAATAATCACCTTAATTTTCCTAGAATTATAACAGAGGGTTGCATTCACATATTTCTTTTTTTTTTTTAATACTTATTTTTTAGTTGTAGGTGGACAGAATATCTTTATTTTATTTTTATGTGGTGCTGAGGATCGAACCCAGTGCCTCACGCGTGCTAGGCGAGCACGCTACCACTGCGCCATAACCCCAGCCCCTCACATATTTCTTAATGTTACCTTATACTGCTATCCTGGTGTAAACAATCTAGACAAAATGAATTATTGGTTTGATATGTTTTATTACAGAATAAATTTATATCTTCCTTTATTCTTTTATTGATCTTTATAGGCATTACTTGTTCCCTAAAAATATGTTGAAATTACTTTTACAATATGCTGGGACTGGTTTCATTATTAGTAATCTATCTTTATAAATTTAAAATACCATATCTAATATTTACTCTATGTCAATTTTATCATTTAAAAAATTCATTTATAATTTCTAACTTGTTATTCTGGACTTGACACTGCTTACTTTATTCTTTTTAATACCTCTGCCACTAAAAATATTGCTCACCTTTTATTGTGGCTTTCATTTTTTTCTCCTTGCAGATGGTTGTTTATTTTATTGATTTTCATTGAGTTTTACTAATCAAGCCTATAGTGCCTTTTGATTTATTTTAACTTTCACTATTAGTTTACAATTTTGCTAATCACTTCATCCTGCAGGATTGACATTGTTTTGATCTCCTATTATTTTCTTGAGTGGAATTTTCTTATCCAACAAAAAATGTTGAAGGTATAATTTTCTTCTGTATATTTTTCTCATATATTTATCGTGTGGCTAATGTTTTTTGAATGTGTAGCTCTGTTGGTATATCTATATTTTATAAATATGTTAGTAAATCTAAACATATTAATTAATTGAAATAGTAATGACAATGTATACAGCTAAAATACATGATAAATTTAGCTCCAAAGTTGGGAATACAGTACATGGAGTTAAAGTGTCATGAGAATTGTACCATTCAGAAGGAGAAAAGTAGTAATTTAAGAGACACTCAAGGGTCCATTTTGTGATCATTAGGAAAGTCATCACCCCTCCCCACACAATCACAACACAATCTATAGCTAACAATCCAGGAGAAATAGAAAAATTCTAAAATATCTCTGTTTAACTCATAAACCAAGAAAGGGAAAAAAACAAAAGAGGAAATAGGAACAAAAGGAAAAGATGGGGGGGAAAAAGAGCAAGATAATCTAGATCCAGATATACTAGTGATAATACTAAAATGTGAGACAATTCAGTTGAGGTGAAAATAAACTTACTTTTATATTACAATAAACACATCTCAAATACAAGATTAAAGTAAAAGAACACGAAAGAAGCTGGGCACAGTGGCGCACGCCTATAAACCCAGTGGCTCGGGAGGCTGAGGCAGGAGGACCTCCAGTTCAAATGCAGCCTCAGCAAAAGCCAGGCCCTGGGCAACTCAGTGAAACCCTTTCTGTAAACAAATACAAAATAGAGCCGGCTGGGGATGCAGCTCAGCGGTCAAATGCCCCTGAGTTCATTGCCTAGTAACAACTCCCACACACACACAAAAAGAATACAAAAGGATATGTCCTGCTCCATTAATCAAAGAAAGAATGTGTAGCTATATTAAAATCATATTTAGAAAAGCTAAAGCTAGAAGCACCACTGGAAACGAGAATAACATATAATGCTAAAAGTTGAACCTAATGAGAAGACATAGCAAGATTATAGCTCAGTATACCAGAAATACAGCTTCAAGATTCAGAAAGCAAATACTGACAAAAATCAAAGAAAAATAAGCAAGTCTACAGTCACGCTAGAACAGTTCACCACATCTCTTTCAATAACTCATTCATAAAAGGGACAGAATTGGAAAGTATGTAAAATAATTGAGCAACATCATTATTAAAAATAATGCAACCTACCTAAATAACATCCTACCCAGAAAAAATAGAACATATATTTTCCCCAAGGTTACATGGAATATTTAACAAATCAAATATTCTTGGACCACAAAGCCAAAAGTTTGAAAATCATTCAAATATTTCTCTGACTAGAATGGAATTAAGCTGCAAGTATATAACAACAACAAAAAAGAAATTCTCAACTGTTGAGCAATTAAATAATATAATTAGCCCACTGGATAAGCAAATTGACAAAGAAGTAAGGTAATACTTTGAGCTACATGAAAATGGAAATAAAGCAGAACTTGTGAAATGCAGCTAAAGAATGCTAACTGAAATTTATAGATTTAAATAATATTGTGATAAAGAAAAAGCTTAAACAATAATTGAATAATCCATCTCAAGAAGCTAGGGAAGTATCAGCAAATAAAATAGAAGAAAATAATAATAAAGATGTTTGCAAACATGAAATAGAAAACATGATCAATAAAGTACTCAGTAAAACCAAATTTAGCTCTTAAAGCAAATTTTTTAAAAAAAGAAAACTCCAAAACTGATCGGGAAAGAAGGAGAGAAACTACCAAATTTAATAATGAGGCATCACTACATATTCTACAAAAATAAGATGTTAAGGGGGAAGTAAAATAAAATTTTATTCCAATAAGCCAAACATTTAGATAAAATGTACGAGTTTCTTTAAAATATGATTTTCAATTTTGTCATGGTAATAAATAGAAAGAATGAGTAGTTCTATACCCATTTAGGAAATTGAATAAGATATTAAAACAGTTTCCCCAAGGAAAACACCAAGTCCAGATGTTTTCACATCTGAAATTTTATACACACACACATATACACACACACATATATATATATACACACACACACATACTTTTTAAGAAAATAGGCAAAATTACTTGAATTCTTTTATAAGGTCAGCATAATCATGAATTCAATACTGACAAGAATATTTTTAAAAACACAAATTATATGCTGGTGTCTCTCATAATTACAGATGCAAATACTCTGAGCAAAATGTTAGTAAATCAAACTCAGCGTATAAAAAGGAGAACATACTGTGATCACATTGTTATATTTGCAAGAATGCAAAGATGGTGTGACACTAATAAAGTAGTTAATGCTAGACTCCCTTTTCCTGGTCAGGCCCTTCTTTCAGCTGAACCATTTACCTATTTTGTTTCTTGATTTTTCCAATTTTGTTTTATATACTATTGTGATTTTCTTTCCTATGACTTTCAAAAGCCGTGCTAGTCTCAGTTGAAGGTGTCTATTAGCCACAATTCCAAATTTTCCTTTAACAATACTGGAAAACAAAATTGACCAAATTATACTGTTTTATTGTGTATAAAGGTGAATATATATTAGTGAATCCCACTATTACATATAATTCTAATGCACCAATTAGAAACACTTAAGAAAAATGCTCAGGTAGCTTTCAGTAAGCAGTGCTAGGCACACAATTTTCTGACCGGATCAATTTCCAAACTTTCTAATTCAGGATTCTTTGTGAAGTAAATTTCTGTACAGCTTTCCATGCTTCCTCTAGTGGGGGGTGAACAAATTCCTACATCACTGAAGCTTACATTAGAACTGAAATTATGTTATTAAATATTAAACCATTTATTGCCAGTCACATTGTCTCAGGTAAAAATACGTAGATAGATCTTGAAGTAAAAGCTTAATGCCCTGATTTGCACTGGTGATTGCAACCTGAGGGGAACAAGCTTGAAGGATTGAAATCACCACTGCAGCACAAACAAATAAGCTCTTGCTTCAGGTTCTGATTCCTGTAAAGACAGAGGACACATACAGGAGTGCAAGACTGTGGTGGCCACAGCTTTGTTGTAAGAGTTCTTTTGCTTTGTCTTCCTGGATAGGTCCATAGAAATAAAATGGAACTACTTAATCTCAAATAGTCTAGGCCACGAAGTTGCTGAGAGGGAATTATTCTGGTTACCTCAGAACTCCTATGCCTCATTGGTGAAAGTTTTTCTCTTGGAAGATTGACTTTCCTTCGTTTGCAGATGGCTCATCTGTTTCAGCTCCAGTCAGTGAAGCCAAGTGCTTCTGACCACTGTGTGGAACTTTCTCTGGATATGTAGTGGTGGGAGGAGCAAGGGTCACAAAAGGTCATGCTGTAACAGTTGGGGCAAAGCTAAATAAATTTGGTAGATTGACAGCAACTGGGACCAAAGAACTGGTCTAGGAAAGTCAGATGAGGTTGAGAAACCTGAGGTGGTAAGAAGTGGTATACTCTTACTTGCCTGATTTGCCTGTTAGACACTAGAAATATATCCTATGTTTCTACAGTGTTGCCTTATTAATGAATAAAATTATTTTCTGGTTGAATGTGATACTTCAGAACACTGTTACATTGACTCCTTGACTTTAAAATTTTTCTTTTTTTGTTTTTTGCAAATTTTATACTACTACATTTTAAATATCTGGGGCAAAACATCCCCATCCTAACAGAGCTAACCTAGCAGGTTAATATCCCCAGTAATTAGTCTTCCAGAAAATATAGCATAAAGAGAAATTTGAATACATTAGGAAGAACAGTGTTAATGCCAAGCTTTATCAAAACCATCAATTTTACCCAAACCCAGCTTTGTTTCATATTTTATAGCATTTATAGACACTCATTAATTTTTTAGTATACTATGCACTTTTCAGACATTATGAAACCTGCTGTGATGACTAAAACTGGATTCTTTTGAAATGGTTACAAAACATATTCAACGAAAATAAATTTTTAGAAATCTGAAAGTGGAGAGTGGATAGTTAGAAATAAAGAATAAACATGACCAAAATGCTAATGAGTTTTACAAGTTTGTTAACACTTTTTATATCTAAGTTACAACAATGCTGAAAATCATATTGCCATAGGAGTTGGCTGTTTCCTTTTAGCATCTTCATTTAATCGTGTTTAGGAAATGGATTCAAATTTAACTTGCCACTCAGGGCTCTTAGTAAAGCTTGGAAGGAGCTGCTTTTCAACACTCTCCACTCAGCAGTCCCAGTGGGCCTGTGAGGAGGATTATGTTCTTCCGACTCTTGGCATAATATTCTAAGAAGTAGTCAATGCTTGGCCAAAGCCCTTATTACATTAGGAAAAGTGAATATCTGGAAGAGGCCATGGCCACTCTTCTTGAGTAAACAGAGAAGTCCTTGGGAGGGTGCTTGCCTTGGCTGGTGCTGGACAGTGATGCAGAAGACAGCTGGTGGGGGAAGGAGGGATGCTCAGTGAAGAAGCTGTCTCCTCCATCTGCTAGCTGACAATACCTCAGGTGCACAAATGCCTAAGTACTCTTTTATTATGCTAATGCTAAAGGAGTATATTACTATTCTTTTGGGACTTTAAACTTTTGATCGAAGTTGTCCTTAAAACTTAAATGCCTGGACCACACTCCATATTTACTAGGTTTTCAATAAGTTCCTTCTTTCATTAAGTTGTTTTTCTAATGCAAACTGAAATTTGAGGTTAGCTTAGAATCTAAAGGTTAACAGGTTGTCCTCCGGAGGTTAGGAGTAGGACTCTGGGACAATCTACCTGAACTTAGAATTTAGGCAGGGGTGATAGTCTCACTGATCCTGTTAACTGGGTTTCAAGTCTGCAGAACTGGGGATGTTCTCGTTTTAAAAAATAAGTATTTTGCATTTTCCCAGAGGTGAGAGGCCTACCTATTACAGTCTAGTTACTTCCCTACAAATGGAAAAGCCTAGACTTCCTTAATTAGAAGCATCTTTGTTGAGTTATGCTAAATGTCGGAGGATCATAACCAGATTGCCCCCAAATCACTAGGACTCATGCAAAGCAATTCAAGATCTTTAAGTTCCAAAGCAAGTGAAGACTAATTGGACCTTACATGGACAAAGAATGAAGGAACTAGGTTAGGACTCAGAAGAGCCATCGAAAAGAGAATCTGGCTACGTTCAAGCAAATAAATTCTTTGAGTTGACAATGAACTGCATCAATACACATACTTCATTATGTCTCTCACTTCAATAAATAATTGGCCCTCCATGAAACACCATAAGTTTGAGTTTAAGCCAAAATATGTATTATATACAATATTATCGAAAAAAATTAAAACTATAGATAACACTTCAAACAACTGATTTTAGATTAAAAAAAAAAAATGCCATTGTGCTCCAGCAACAATTTTGAGTTCTCAGTTGGACTATCACCATCTTTTTGGTCTCAAAGTCCCCAAGACTCAGAAACAGCTAGAGCAGTAATATATTTTTTATATTATCTTCACCTTCTAAATGTATTTTCAGTTTTTCTTCCCTGTTCTTGTACTATTGAAAATCATTACCATTGCAGCAAGACTAATTTTTGTACCATTACAAATACTGACATTTATTCTTAATGACTCTGTGTATGGAAGCCAAAAAGCAATTGCCATCGATTTTATGTAGAAAGTTCTTTTTGTCACAATTATAGCATTTGTGGAAATTTTAAAATCCGCAATTGTAGATGTCTCAGAAGATAAATTTGCAATTATCAGTAAAATACAAAATACAGTTTTCTAAAGCAAGCTTTTTAAAAAAATAAAATCTGGAACTAGCATCTAATTCTATCTCCTAATATGTTGTTCATTTTGTACTAGATTCCAATATAAAAGCTCTTTTTCTTTCAACTACTCCCTCCCAAAGTGTAGTGAAGATTTTCTTACATTCCAAGTTCTTAAAACAAATTATCTTATTGAAATAAAGTTTAAGCATTGATTTCATATAAATTCCCTATAGTCTGCCTGGAAATTCAAAATGCAATTCTTTCCCTGAAGCACTTTAGTGCTATTATTTTTTACTGAAGTGATTTTTAAACCATCTAATGTCCTTTTTGCCAACTCATTTCTCTTTTTCCTTACCTTTCCTATTACTGGGTTAGGGGAGGCTCAAATATTTAATCAGGAAGAGAATGAATCCTGGCAATTTTTCTTTTTTTAAACATTGACCCCCATTTCTAAATAAAAATAGTCTAGAAATATAAGCCCCTTGCTCTTATACCTCCTGGTAAGGTCCCTTAGAGACCTAACTAAGTCAGCTGTTCAAGGTTTATTGTTGAAATTGCTGCAGTAACCAAAGCTTAGCACTTCAGATGATGTTTGTTTTCATACTACTGGGGATTGAACCTAGAGACTCAGACACATGCTAGGCATGCACTGAGCTATACCTCCATCCTTTTTCAATCTTTATTTTGAGACAGGGCCTTTCTACATTGCTGAGGCTGGCCTTGAACTTGAGATCCTCCTGCCTCAGCTTCCCAAATCATAAGCCAATCATAACCTGGGATTATAGATGTGCAACACCATTCTTAGCCCTATTTGTTCTTTTAATGCACTTATCACATTGCATTACAAGTTCTACTTATTTATCTGCTACCTTTATTTGAGTTTGAAAGGTGTTTACTTTGTGCCAAGCACAATCTAAAGCATATAGAAGGTGTGGAACCAACATTAATATAAATTAACAATGACAACTCCCTTGCTGCTTGCCATTAAAAAGAAAAAGCCTAAGATAAGAAGGCCATGTTAACAACTTGTTATTGCACTCTGTTGTCTTAAATGTACCTTATGAAACACATCTTCAATTGTACAATGAGAGAGTTGAACTACACGTTGTCTAGAGATCATTGTTAGCACTGTTTAATATGATTTCTGTTCTGCCTTCTAATGTTTGAAAGAAGAATCAAAAAACAAATTTATTCTTACAAATCCTTGAAATTTTTCATAGATATATACATAAACTAAACATAATGATTAATTTTATATAAATTATTTTATTAATTTTATTAATTATTTTATTAATTAAATTAATTTTATATTAATTAATTTTATATAATTAATATAGTCACTTATAAATTGACTATACCCTAGGATGCCCACATATTTGGTGAAACATTTGCTGTCTGTGAGGGTGTTTCTGAACAAGGTTAGCATTTGAGTTAGTGAATACTGAAGCAGATTGCCCTCCCAAATGTAGGTGAGCTTCTTCCAGTATGCTGAAGGCTAATAAGGAATTCCTTCTTTCATAGAATAAAATAAAAAGCTGACTCTCTTCTGCCTGACACATTGATCTTCTCCTGCCTTTTGACTTGGACTCAAACTGGAATGATATTATCTATTCCCCTGAGTCTCAGTTTCACTGACTGCAGATCTTGGGAGTCTCAGTCTCCATAATTATGCAAACTAATTACACACACATATACACCAAGACTAAAACAATGAGTAATTAATGAGAGGGGATAAAAAAGGGGAAAGCAGCAACGGATAAAGGGGAGAAAGACAGTATACATAGATTCTTAATTTTATATCAGAATTTGTTCAGATGTAGAAATTGAATAAATTCAAAAATATTAAACATTATTAATAATTTCATCAAATTTACAGCTAGAATGAAAATAGATTTCTGACCAAAATTGAGTACATCACCTTATCTCTCAATAGGAAAAAAATAAAACAGGAATGTGGGAGTGGATGGTTAACCGGATAGAGACAAGGCTGAAATTGAACACCAGGGGGCAGTAAAGTATTCTCTTATTTAAAATGCAGTGCGTCTACATTCTTGCTTTAAGGAAAAACTTCATTTGAAAATTTCAGTCAGACACGCTTAGCGAATGCCCGCCTTGTGCAGATTCTTGAAGAATAAGTGGAGAAAATTCCTTAAGAAATAATGTTCATAAGTCCAGAGGCATTTAAAATGGAATAATTTCAGTATCACTACCTTACATTGCAAATGTTCAATATGGTTAGTGACTACTATATTAGACTGGCAGGTGTGGAATATTTCCATTGTTGCAGAAAGTTCTTTTGGCTAGCATTGAACCACAGAAAGAGCAAGAATAAAAACAGATCTCTTGAGAAGATGTGCCAGAGAATTGAGCCAGAAAAGTATGGTGTCAGCAAACAAAAAGTTTCAAGAAGGAAACAAGTATATTCTGGCATTCAGGAAAAATTCTTCCATAACTATATATAGTGCCTCCCTCTTAATATCCTAACAGGATGTCATAATTTTCCATCAGGGAACAGTTATTTTTCAAAAATGAGGGACTGAATCCCAGTGGCTCAGGAGGCCAAGGCAGGAGGATTGTGTGTTCAAAGCCAGCCTCAGCAATTTAGCAAGGCCCTAAGCAACTTAATGAGACTTTGTCTCTAAATAAAATACACAGAAGGGCTGGGGATGTGACTCAGTGGTTGTATACACGAGTTCAATCCCTAGTACCTGCTCCCCGCAAAAAAAAAAAAAAAAAGAGAGAGATGTTGAATTGTAAGCTATGATTATACATAATATCAGTTAGCATAGAATCATTTCCAATTGAAATTTTCGTAGTGTGAATTTCACAAAATCTTTGTGAATATAAAAGCTGAAGGAAAGATAAACCAATATGACACTTTATGATGAAATCCACTACTGTCTACCCTTTGTAAGGTATTTTATATTTTATTCATATGAAATGTTCTTATTGATGACCTAGCAAGAGTATTTCAGTGTAGGAAAAGAACCTAACACCAAATTCCCAAATAGAAGGAACGAGTGAATGGGTGAGGGTAGAATCCTCAAATACAAGCTCTTCTCCCTCTAGAACTCATGGGATCTTGGTGTGTTGCCTAGGCTGGCCTCAACCTTGCCATCCTCCTTCCTCAGCCTCCCCAACAGCAGGAATCACAGGTGTTTGTCACCATGCTGGACAAAACTGTTCTTCTAAAAAGGTGGTATACAAAAAAAAGAGATTATCAGAGCCCACTGAAAGACCAGGAGTTTGTTTCGCTGCACCATCATCTACTTTTAGGTTGATCAAGAAGCCTCAGCCTGGTTCACAAATCTTATGACACTAATTATGAAACATACAAGGTTTGAAAATAAAGAAAAAGAAGTGAAAACTAATTGAGCAAGGTTCCAGCAGACACAGGTGTGGAAAGGAGCCAAGAAGAGAGAGAAGAAAATCTTAGAAAAGAGTACAGAAGCCTCAGTCTTGTTCATCAAAGAAGGCATATAGATAGAGACAGTTCTGAACAATTAGTTCAAGAAATCCTGCAACATTGGTCACAGAGCTTCACTCAAGCTTTCTCCAAACATTTTTGCTAAATATAATCTCTACATAGAAAATTATATGTGTGAAAAAATACATTACCTTTTGCAGGATATATTTGTAAACAGATTATAAACTTATCAACATTTATTAATTAAGCACTTATAGGTCAATTGGGCTCATTACTGTTTTCATATTCGTACATGTGTTTACTTGTACAAAGACCAGAACGACGCAAAGACAGATTTTGATGCAGTACAGCTTTAACGATTTAAAATATTTAGTACAGTTGGGAATCTTACTTTTATTTGTCATTCATGATGCATAATTTATTTTTCATCTTGCCCCAGCATCTCTAAAGTTCTCATTGTACTTTACAATAAGCAGTCACAGTTCCTAGGAAGCTTGTTTAATTATAATGCAGTACTGTTTCCTTAAATCTATCCACATTGATTTTACTCCAAATCAGATGTTTGGAAATTACTTTGTTATTCTGTTATTGCTTTGATTGTTCTATAATAAACTCTAATAATAATAAACTATAACATTTGTTAGGTAACTTGCATATCCAAAAACCTTATACTAGTTACATCTTTAAATCTTCTCAATGACTTCATACATAATCATATTATGATGATATGCAGATGACTTAATATATGCAATTGTCTTTGATCTCCAAAGCTCATAATTTTAACTCTTTAATCCTATAGTCCATTAGTCAAAACCACGCATAAGGGTGTCTAAGACACTGAGACATGGGAACTAAGAATGACCTCTGAATCTTTGGGTGTTACATTATTGAAAGAAGATAGAAATTAAACAAATAATTATACAATTCTGGAAAGAACATAGAAATTATTCAAATAATAACACAATTAATAACTACAATAAGCAATATGAAAGATTACAACTGGGCTGGTAATAGACAGCAAAGGATTCTCTAAGGATTTTAAAAAGGAAAAATGGATAGTTGAAGGGAAACTAAAGCAAGAGACAAAATGGCTTGCAGTACCTTTGGAGAAGGAGCTGACTCATGATTAAGTGACTGCTAATTCCTTCTGCTTTTGGATAATAAGCTGAAAAGAAAAAATCTGATTTCTTATCTGCTTATAAACACTTCAGAATGATGAATTTAGATGATTAACTTTTTACCCCAGCTGATATTTTCTGTGCAAACTGAGATGCTATTGCTCCTCCTGGAGTATTTCAGTCCAAGTTGATGGTTAGTCTGCTCGGGATTTGTTCCTCCATCAGCTGTAATGAGAGAGGAGGAGGATGAAAGGGAAATTCTATTCCATTTTTGCAAAGGATGTTATCATCTCTGGGTGAGAGTTGCCTACACAGGGGAAGGGACAAGATGGGGTCTGCAGCCTATCTGGAGGACGTTGCTGATTGTGGGGTGGAATTGGGAAGGAGGATGAAGAGGAATTTTTCAGATTATACCTACAAATATAATTTCACTTAAGACAGAAGTCAATTAAATATCTGGAAAATTTCTGGAAATTTCCCTCATTCCTGATTAGGAAAAAGAAGAAGATTAGGGATATTCACTGTCTTTTGGGAGAGTGATCCCTTAAATAGTCATTTTGTGAAAATAAACAACTCCAAGTTTATTTTTTCTTCAGGTGGATTAGAGATAAAGCAAAGCAACAATGAGGCTGAAAGTTAGGATTTTTTACATCTTCATATTGGTATGAAAACTTCCTGGTAAATTATACATTAGCTTCATTTTTAATTTATTTTTTGTTTCATTAAGTAAAACATAAGCATAATTTAACAAGTTGGCCAGACAAGACAATCAAAAGTTTCTCATTTGCCGGGCATGATGGTGCACATCTGTAATCCCAGCAGCTCTGGAGGCTGAGGCAGGAGGATAGTGAATTCAAAGCTAGCCTCAGCAATTTAGCAAAGGCCTAAGCAACTCGGCGAGACTCCTCTAAGTAAAATATTTTTTTTAAAGGGATGGGCATGTGGCTCAGTGGTTAAGTCCCCCTGGGTTCAATCCCTGGTACCAAAAGAAAAACAAAACACAAATAAAAGCAAAAACTTTTTTATCTCCCTGAATTCTCCCAATAACCAACCCTTTCAGTACTTTATTTTATTTCATCTATAATTTCCTACCAAATTTACAAATAATGTATGAATGCTGATCTCTCATGATTCATCAATTTTAGACAATTATCTATAATATTCATACTTTGAAAATGAATATTTTTACCTCTGTTTCACTCCTCTTACATGCAAATATCCTTCCAATGTGACTATATGATGTTTATTAAATCTACTTTGGTTATATACATAATTTTGATTCTGCTAAATCAGAGTACTATAACCATATTTCTTTACATATACATGTTTGTCCTTTTCTGCAAAGTTAATATTTGGAAAACTTCTAAAATTTCTTAGTTTTAAAAACCTTTAGTTAAATACTTTCACACTTTCAATTTATTTTCTGTAAAATGCATATATCTTTTTTGTTCTTTTTATCATTTTTATTTTTAATTTATTTAAAGATTTTTTTTCTTTGTTCTTTTTAGTTATACCTGGCAATTTTGGTATATCATATATACATCGAGTATAACTCCCCATTCTTGGGGTTGTACATGATGCAGAGTTTCACTGTTTGTGAATTCATACATGAACATAGAAAAGTTATGTCCAATTCATTTTATTGTCTTTCCTATTCCCATCTCTCTTCCCTTCCCTTCATTCCCCTTTGTATAATCCTGTGAACTTCTATTCTTCTCTCTCCTCTACCTCTACTTATTATGAGTTAGCATCTGCATATCAGAGAGAGCATTTGGCCTTTGAGTTTTGGGATTGGCTTACATAAAATGCATATATCTTACCTGCAGTTAGAACTGGATGATCTCAGAGACTTATGCATCTGGCACATCCTCTGCCATCGTTTTGTGAATGCCCTTTTTCACTTCTCTTTTATGGAAACCCTGTTTATTAGATACCAGGAACATTTTTATTTGTTTGTTTGCATTTGCAATACTGGGAGCTGAACCCAGAGCCTCATCCATGCTAGGCAAGTGCTCTACCACTGAGCTACACTCCCAACCTCCTAGGAACCTTTTGTTTTGCTTCCTCTTTGGATATATCATGTTTCCTAATGACTTGTTAAGCAAGAATGCATGAGATTATTTTTATTTCATAGAAAATAAATTTTGGAGAACTTCCATGTCTGAAAATTATTTGTAATCCCTCATATCTATTGATGATTTGGCTCTCTGAAATATGAGACGGAAATCATTTTTCTCTAGAAATTCAAATATACCATTCCATTGCCCTCTGCACTCCAATGCCACTATTGACAAATCAAATACCCTTTAGAGCCCAGTTCTTCATTGTTTTTAAACTATATATTTTATTAGAGTTTCACCAGTTCCCACCAAAATCTCTGGTTCAGATTCCATTGCAAAATTCCACGTTGTATTCAATGTTATATCCCCTTAGTCTCTTATATTCTATAACTGTCCCTTGGTCTTTATTTGTTTTTCATGACCTCAACACCTTTGAAGAGTACTGGCCAATTATTTTGTAAAATATTTCTCAATTTGGGCTTGCTGGACATCTTCTTCTGATTAGATTGAAGTTGTGCATATTTAGCAAAATACCACAGGAGTGGAATTGATAGCCTCTTACATTAATAGGAGGAACATGATGTCTGCATGTCTTTTGGGTGATGTTAACAATTTTTGTTGTTTCATTATGTTTCAAATGACTTCATTTTATAGCAACCCACTCTCATGATAACTCATCTAATCATGTAAGACTTAACCTACCTGGAAGATAGGCTTAATCTCTTCTGTGAACAGTGCCATCTATAACTTAATTACCTACCACCAGTCCTCATCTACAAAACCTTCCATTTCTCAACACTGCTACACTGGAGACCAAATCACATGAACCTTTGGGGGACAAAACAGCTGAACAATAACATCTAATGACTGAAATGCTGTATCCTTTGACCCAAAATCTCCCATTTCCCCAGAACCCAGCCCTTGGCAACCACCATTTTTTACTCTCTGCTTTATTGAGGTAGGTTTTTTATATTCCACATATAAGTGAAATCGTATAATACTTGTCTCTGTATATCTCATTTCTTACTTTCATTTGACTTTATCTAAATTTGCTTTCTGTGCTCTACTGTTTCTACCTCTACTGAGTTACTTCTTTCAATAGGTTTTTTTCAGTTTCCTTTTCTGCCATGCAGAAGGCATGATTTTTTTTTTTTTTTTTTTTTTTTTTTTGTGATCAGTAGGAAACCAACTGGACCCTGTGAATTTCTGTATGTGTTTAAGGATTGGAGACATAAATCCTGTGGACTTGAAGTCTTTATTATAGATGATCTTGAAGCAACTTTTTTTTTTAGAACATCAAAATGCCAGTATCAGTGAGTCTACATTGTGGAGCAGATCAGTATACCAGAGAAAAATTTTAGAATCTCTCATCTGAAATATAAATACATCCAGCAATCTGGGTACTGAGTATGGGAAAGAACCTGGAGAAGAGTGGGAGTCTCACTGTTTAGAGTGTGAGCTTTTTGTGTGTGTTCCTGTTTTCACTTTCACTTTTCACTTCATTCTCCTCTGTTTAATATTCTAGAATTCAAAGACTTCATGTTGCAAATTTTCTAGAGAATATATTATTTATTTTAAGTTGAAGCAGAGGGGATACCTGAAAAATTTAAAGACATTACTAGAATCTGTGGCTATGCTATTCAATTAGGTGTTCTTTAGTCTCAATCCCTTCCTGATAATTCTAACTTAAGTGGGGAAGAATGTCTTCTAGAGAATTTGATTATACTTTTGTAAGTTGTTATATCTTTAAAAGTTACAATATTATTCTAATTTGGTTTTTGATAGGGGCATCTAGTCTAAATAGAATGTCAACTATAGAGGCAGACATAGCATGACAGAGATTGCTAGTAATGCCCTAAAATGTATTGTTACCTTTTCCTACATTAGCAGAAACCTTAATTTTTTGCTCACTGACTAGGCATAAGAATGGCTTGACCATTCCCCAGTCTTCCTTCCAACCAGTTGTGTGTATGGTTGTATTTTTACCCTGAATCTGACCAATAAGATATGAATTCAAGACCATGTAAAGTAAATCTGGTTTTTGCTATTCCCTTTTTCCATTGCCTGGCAAACATCCTAAACCATGCAAAAAATAGTAGTTCACTAGAGATGCCATGTTCACAGGATTGACAGAACTCATCACCTTGGGATTTCATAGCCCTGGGTTACTTAAACCTGAACTGTCATGTTAGAGAGAAATAAAGTTTTGTTGTGTTTAAATAACTGCTGAGTTTTTTTCTATAGCCGCAGTCAACTCTGACTTTTGCACAGGACATGCACATGTTGAATATTTCTCATATATTCATGGAAATGACAACAGGACTCTCAGATAAATGACAACAAATTTATAATTATCTGTTTTTCTTTTAGTTTTTTCATGTGAAAATACTATGCGCTTCTGCCACGCCTGACTGGGAATTATTTGATAGATCATTGTTGAACATGAAATTGCAAATGGAATGTATTGTGATCAGAAACATTTTGAACATAAACTCCCAATATGTCTGTGATTTTTGTAGTCTGATTCCTGGGTCCAAAGCAATATTATTAAATAAATACAGGCAGAAAATTGTCCCACTTATGCTATATGAGTGTGTTTTCCAGTGAAAAGTTTGACATATTCTTCTGATTTTCTATATTTAACATATTTTTTCTAATATACCTTATTGATTATGTTTGTATCTGGAAGATATTTGGAATGTCAAACTGGGGCGATGTGTTTATGTGTGTATCTCAAGGGTATGAGAAATTGGAACCAGTTTAGAAATTTTTCAGCTGATAATTAACACACTAAAAGTGTTCTTACCTACTCTTTTATAGAGAAGTTCAAGTGTAGTCTTACCATCAATGACCAGTTCCTTCATTTCTGAGAATCCTTAAGAAACAAGCTGTTTATTTTGTTCTTCCATGATTTTCAAACAGCTCTTTACAATTGTTTTTTTCATCCTCAGCTCCAAATTCTTATAATTCTGACTTAGAACAGAGTTGAAGACTGATGAGGTTCTCTTGGCACAATTCCAGAAACTCAAACCACAATAGAACCACAAGTATAAAATAAAAATACACATAAAAATAGTGATAGGGAACTGATTCTTATTTTGTAGCACTGTCTTCGTATATGTACATAAGAGTGGTTAAAAACTGGGAAAAAAATCATAGATATTTTCCGACGCTGCACATGACACTTGGAAAATCAGTGGGTATTGGTAAAGAAAATATGAAGTCTCAAGAATAATAAAAACCTGGGCTAGGGTATGTAGCTTCTTGGAGAGCACTTGCCTAACATGCAAGGCCCTGGCTGTGATCCCTAGCACTACAAAAATGAATTTTAAAAGAATAAGAAAATTCAAATGCTCAGGACAACATGTTTCTAAAATATGTTTATATTTTATTCATCCTCAAAAAGATGCAGCCCCATATTTTGACAACAATCCAAAACCAGTTTGTTTTTTTATTATTCCACAATAAGGATAAGAAAATCATTCCCTATACTTCTTACACTGATGTCTTTGAGGTCTGAATTAACAACCCTGATTTAAACAGGCTGTAAGGAGAGTAAGGCTCCTGGGGAGCTAGCTGGTTGAAGTACAGCATGATAGAGCAGCTTTCTCTGCACAAGGTAGAGCATCCACCTTCTGAATACAACCTAGAAAACATAGCTTCTTAATTTTTGTATTTTGTTTTTTAATTGACTAACAATAATTGGGAATATTTCTGGGGTACATTGGGAAAAGATTTACCCAAGCTAATTAACATATCTAATCAACTCGCCAACTTATTTTTTTTGTGGTAAGAGCATTAAAAATATATTTTTCAGCACTTTTTCAATATGCAATACATTTTTAATAACTAGGTCACCAGGTAGTGCAGTGGGTTACTATACTTTTTCTTCCAATCTAACTAAAATGTTCTACTCTTTCATCAACATCTTCCTTTTCCTTCTCCTCCCTGGCCTTAAGCTCTGGTAACCACCTTTCAACTTTCTGTTTTTGTAAGATTGATTTTTTTTCAGCTTCCACAGTTAAATGTGACCATGTAGTATTCTATCTGTACCTAGCTAACTTCATTTAGCATTATTTTCTCCAGTTCCATCCACACTTTTGTGAATGACAGAATTTTTTGTTTAGACTGCATGGGTAAATATACTCTATTGAGTATATTTACCACATTTTCTCTATCCATTAATCTGTTAATGGATACTTAGGTTTTTCTAATTTCTTAACTACTGTGAATAATGCCAAAATGAACATGGGAATGCAGATATCCCTTTGACATACCAATTTCAGTTCCTTTGGCTATATACCAAAGTGAGAATGTTAGATCACATGTTAATGCTATTTGTAGTTTTTCTGAGGAATTTTCATATTCTTTTTAAAACATACTCATTGCCATCAACAGTGTGCCCTTTTCTCCACCTCCTTGCCAACACTTTTTATCATTCATCTTTTTGATATCACAATAGGATATTGCCTTTTACCTATTAGAATGGCTATGAGAAAAAACAGAGCTGCTTTTTGACCTTGAACGCTTATTCTGAGCCCCTTGGTATTCCTCACACACGTTTGGACTTCCTTATTTTTACCATTGCTTTTCAGGCGAGTCTGTGCTTTGTATGAAGTTTCTGGAGAAAGTTAGAAATCTTCATACCTATATATTATAGCAGCATCAAAGTATGTTTGTGAAGCAGATTAAGCAGCATAAAATCAGATCAATGAACAATTCTCATGTCCTTCATGTTACATGTGCTGGGCAGCAAATCACCACTTTCTTCCAGAAAAAAATGTAGTGGATTAGGTCATGCTTGGTGATCATTTCTTTAGAAAATTAACTAGGTTAAAATGTAACCTACTAGATTACAATCTCATTAAAAGTACTATAAGCTGAGTGTGGTGGCGCAAGCCTGTAATCCCAGCACTTAGGGAGGCTGAGACAGGAGAATTGCGAGTTCAAAGCCAGCCTTAGCAACAGCGAGGCACTAAGCAACTCAGTGAGACTCTGACTCTACATAAAACACAAAATAGGGCTGGGGATGTGGCTCAGTGGTCAAGTGAGTTCAATCTCCCGTGGGTTCAATCTCCAGTACCAAAAAAAAAAAGAAAAAGTACTATAATGTGGTAGGAAATAAACACATCTCAGCTTTCATGTAGCATGCATGCCAGTATAACATGGAAGAAATTAAACAAATAAGCAATTGATATTTAGCATGTCAGATAAATGCTATGGAGAAAAGCAAAGCAATTTTTCTATGCTGAGATTCAGTCTCAGTGTGGGAATTAAGAGTGGAGGTTGTGTGAAGAAAAGGACAATCTATTAGGGGCAAAATCGGAAGTTAGACTGTTAGATGTTCACCCCAATCACTACTGGCATCTAAATGAATGAGAAGGTTCTTAAGAATGACAGCTGGAGGCTGGGGTTGTGGCTCCATGGCAGAGTGCTTGCCTCGTACATGTGATGCACTGGGTTTGAGCCTCAGTA
>CM053402.1:101303711-101330331 GCA_028644305.1 Xerus rutilus | reverse complement strand
CAAGTCAACTGAAGATGAGGGAGAATTTAAAGAACATCTGTTCATACAGATACAAAAGCCCAAGTAAATTGATGCCATTTAAGTCAAATTGTCTTTTTTCCTCAAAACTTCAGGGTGCAAACTTTTCATTTCTAGACTTTGGAAATACATATGCATTGTGAGTTGTGTTCAAGCAGTATGGAAATATTAACTAGAAAGTAGCAGAATTTCCACAACTGTTTAGTCTCTTTTCAAATATATAATTGTTTATTTACTTTAACAGCAGTAAATATTAGGCACAGAGTACTACAGTTAAATAGGAGTAAATTTCAAGACATTTATTGGACCATAAGCTGACTATAGTTAATGACTTGACTTCTTGAAAAATTAAGAGTGGATATTATGTGCTATCGCAATAAAAATAATTATTTGAGTTAATATATTTGCTACTAGAGAGTTGTAACCATTCTGCAGTGTGTATATATTTTAAAACATCATGTGGTACACAATAAAAGCATAAAATATCGTCAATTTAAAACTAAATAGTTTTGTTATGGTGGTGCACGCCTAAAATCCCAGCAACTGGGGAGGCTTAGACAGGAACATCACAAGTTCAAGTCCAGCCCCAGCAATTTAGCCAGTTCCTCAGCAACTTAGTGAGACCTTGTCTTAAAATAAAAATAAATAAAAAGAACTGGGGATATAGCTCAGTGGTAAAGCACTCCTAGGTTAAATCCCCAGTACCAAAAATAAAAAATAAAATCATTTTTACAATTTACACAGAAGCAAATGATACAATTTGTTCTCAACTATACATTTTTCACTTACTAGTCGGTTTGGCAAATTTTTCCATATGAGCACGGATGTTTCTATATCTCTACTTCATCATTGACTAGTATTCTACGATAGTAACATTTGAGCATTTATTGCATTAGCCCTTTATAGTGTGCACTTTGTTTCTACTCTTTTGAGCTAAAAGTGTGTTGTGATACATATACTTACAGATATAACTTCTCCAATTTCTGCAATAATTTTTATAAGGAAATTTAATTATTGGGTCAGGGTACATGAAACTAAGAAAATATTGACAAGTATCCCTTAAGAAGAAGAAATGTACCAATTTGCACGCTTACCTGAACTGTATGAGGGTGCGTGTTACCTCCATGGCCCAGCCTGCAGAAAGTCATGTCCATTGAGATGAGTCTGTATTATGTCTCTATAGAGTTTTACTGTTAAAATTATTGATTATGTTAGTTTTATCCATACCTTTCTGAATTTCATTAGCTTCAGTCTTTTTTCCTCATAGGTTTCTGCTTCCTAGAAGTCAATGTGTATATTGTTGACGCCTCCCATAAAAGAAAAAAAAAATAGAACATAGCATTCAATATCATTTGAGATCTAAACCCTGTGGAGAAAAGGAATTATAGTCAAGAGTGCTTTAAGGGCAAAAGGCTTTGCATCAGAGAATTTAGCCGTGAGTCATTGTACAATGTCGCAAAAGTGAAACACAAGCCATAATACTAACTGCAGTGAATTAGCTCTGTCCAAAATATGGTCAATTTAAATTGGTCACTAAATAGCTAAATTGGTCAAGGTATGACTCCTACATTATCAACAATACAGACTCTATTTAATGATTGCATTTCCTTCATATATTTCACTTATGCAAATGTTACATTTAGTCCCAAGTTATCTTATTTCATTGATCTTACTATTATCATTTTTTAAACAATTATTTGAATGTCATTAGTGCAGTAGGCTTGGTTAACTGTTCGTGTCTGATGCAGTCACAATTGTTTCAAAATACCTTGAGAACTATGTGAGAAGTTGTTTCATCCTTATTTGCTATTCTGTGTCATCATGAAATTGGCCTTTGGAATATTATCCTTAGTCTATGGATCTACTGTCCTAATTTTTTGTTTCATTTCTCTTTATTCTTATCTTGCTTTATGATTTACATTCGTGTCTGCTAACCTGATTTTTCTTGAAATTCATTAGATAGAGAGAGAGAGATGTATACACATACTCACTCAGAGGATATGTCACAATTTCCCAATTCTCTACGGCAAAGCTAATCTAACATTTGTTTTCTTTTGCATAAATTCCAGTTCCCGGAGAGCATGTAAATGGTTTGTTTAGGTGCTATTGTATCTACTCCTTAAAATAAGAAAAAATGGGCACAAAGAGGCTATGAGTGCTGGATGGCCATATCCTCCATGGGGAGAATCTGTCTCCACAGCCTGGCTGAATTGCAGGCAGGAATCACACTGAGGATCAGGGGAAGCAATTGGGAGTCAGAGAAGGAAAGATGATTTCTGGCATCCCCTTTCTTTTTTGCTTTTCATTATCTCTAAGAAGATGCAGCAGCAGATCTTGAGAAGGCTGTGGAAACTGGATCTTCCCTGGGAGCTGAGCTACAGAGAAGTCTAGCTGGTTCACTGATTGGGTGGCCATGCAATTCATCATTCCACTCAGGGTTCTTTGGGAAACAGAGTGTCAATCAATAGTTTATCCTCAAGAGCATGCACACACTTAAACTTTAGTGAACAACTTGGGATTTTTGGTCACACTAGTTAAAGATAAGATTGTATAGGGTGGAAAGAACATGAAAGAGTAGAAGAAAAAGGACAAAATTGTTTCTTCCAGTTGTGTTTCTTTGATTTCAAACTTTAGAGCTGTGTTGCACCAGGACTTCTGTTGCAGGAATGACAACCCAGTAAGGTCACTGCCAAACCAGTACTTGGAAAAAAAATGCTGGAGAGCTGAGGGGAAGTAAGTGCCCAAAGAGATGAAAAGAATATGGATCTTCCGTTAAGGAATGTTGTTAGGCAGGTGTTTGCCTGAGCGACTGATTTATGCTTTCTATTTGACATATTATCCCATATAGATCCACTGTCCTAACTTTTTGTTGTTGTTGTTTCATTTATCCTCACACTTAGAATGTCAAATGAGAGAAAAAACACAAAGGAATTTGTAAAGATGTCTTATTGCTTTGTAAAGATAGTTGGATAAAGTGTGGTTATCAGCTAGTAGGATTGGGAGTTCTTTTTTTGGCACCAGAAATTGAACCCAAGGGTGCTTAACCACTGAGTCACATTTCCAGCTCTTTTTATTTTTTATTTTGAGACAGAGTCTCCTTATGTTGCTTAGGGCCTTGCTGAATTTCTGGGGCTGGCTTTGAACTTGAGATCCTCATGCCTCAGCCTTCTGAGCTGCTGGAATTACAAATACATGCCATCATGCCTCTCTCTGGGTTGGGGTTCTTCAGCCTGGCAGCCTCCATCAGAGTCATCTCAAGAAACTGCAACCTAAGATAATCTGAAGTTGTCTGGGTTGGACCACTGGCTCCTAGGTTTTCAATATGCACCCCAGGAGATTTCTTACATACAGACCAGAGCTAGTATGATCTGCACGACCTATGCAGAGAGAATTTTCTCTCTACAGCTCTCAGTACAAAGGTGTGAATAAGAGTACACCATCGTTTTAGCCTTTTTTGTCTTCTCAAGGGCTCCAGAATTCATGAGCTACAGATTTGACACATCATATCTAGTTTTCTTTCTAAGGTCTAGTACCATGGTGAAGGTTTTATGTCCATCTAAGTAACAAAGAGCCAGATTAGGTGTTAACAGTTTTGGTTTGGACTTACATGACAAGTATTTCAAAACTCTACTGTTGGCCACAGATTTAGGATACAATTTATGGATCTATGAGCTTAACTCCATTGCTGAGAAGCTAAGCAATAATAGAGATTCAAGGAAATCCTGCAGTGTACTCACAGATTAAGTGGGCATTCAAGGAGGTCACCTGGTTCTGAGAGTTTCCCCAGAGTTCCAGGGGTAGTAAAAGCTCTGGAATTTTAAAAATAGAAATAGAAGTCAGGTCTTCATCTCAGGGCAATTGGTTATATCAAGGACTTCTCAAGATCAAGAGCAAATTTAAGATTCTGGTTGAATGACAGAGCCTCCTTTGTATTCCTCTGGGAAGTGACATAAGGCATTATTCTTTCACTTGTTGATCCCTAATATGGCCCTTGGCCAGAAATTTTTGGTCAAGGATGTAACAGACTGGGTCCACTACTCATAGAATTCTAGGACAATACTGGCTCCTTCACAACTTGCTCATTTTAGTGGAGTAACAAGGGATAATTCAGAAATCCTAGAGGATGAGTTCACAAAGCAGTGGATGTGTTGAGAACATCTGGGAAAATTGGGGAAACCGAGTGTTTTAGAATGTTGGGTTGGATCACTTTCTTTGGGTGACTGGTAAGGAACCAAAGACTTTTGTTGTCTTGGAAAATTCAATCAGAACATTTAAGGCTGAATAAGCTTTGCTTTGTATTCTTGGCAAACTCCCTTTCCGGTGGCTTTTCTTAGTGGGGCAGGAGGCCCTTGAGAGGATCTTATCACTACTCATCTGCACCCCTTCCTGGTGTTCCAGCTGCCCCTAAGCTCTTCTTACACTCATTGCTCTTGTAAATTGGAATCAGATGCAGGTAGGGAGATTCGATTTGGTTATCTGGCATTGTTTCTAATTCTATTATGTCCACTGACTGTGTCATCCTAAAACTTAAAATCTGCTCTCATCCACAAGAAGATAGACATTAATTGTTCTGGGACTATTGGACAATGACAATCTATAGAATCTACCAGTGTTTGGAATAATATTAATTTCAGTCTCTGCTCCTCTAGAAGATTTAATCATTTTTCAGAAATGAATAAAGTTAAGACTTCATTCTAATTTGTTCACAAGTCTGTTTTCCATTGTTCTTAAATTTAGTCATTTTAGTTTATTAATACTTAGAGCACTATTGCCTGATATCATGCTTTGCACTTAATAATTATATGTTCCACAAACGAATGTCAAAAGCTTAACACCCAGTACAAAATGAATCAGAACTTCACGTTATACATCATAAATACATTTAAATATTATATGCCAATCAATAATTAAAAATACATAGAAATGATAGCACCTTGGATAAACTTATTGCCAGATAGGACATATGAAACTGCAAGACAGTCATTTGAAGAAAAATTGCAGTTCATTGTAATGTATCTGAAATAAAAATGTTAAAAAATAGTGAATATGATTATATTATAGAGAGACTTGTTTACAACATTTTTCAAAAGAGAGCATATTCCGGTGTTTTCCAAAGAGTCTGAGAGGAATTAGAATAAGGAAAGTAAGGAAGATAGAGTTAAGCCATCTGGAAATCTGGCAAAATCACAGAACTGATACCCAGAGTAGGTTAATCCTACATCAGGCAGATATATTTAGGAATGTTGGCTAAAATTTGCACTATGGAGAAAACATGATTCCAGAGACTCCAAAGAAAAGAAACATAAATCAAAAGTCATTTAAGATGGAAAATAAAATGGTCTCAGGGGCAATAAAAAGTTGTAATAAAGTGATAGCATGTTAAAGAGATGCAAATACAAGAAGAATCCCAAGAGTATCAACCAATTATGCAATAGAGGGGGCAAGTTTTGAGATTAGAGCTTGTGTTTGCATAGAATTACAAGACTATTTCCTACCAGATGTTAGTTCTGTCCAGCTGGCTGCCTTTTGGTCTTCCCACATAGAAATAGCTCCACCCTTGGGACTTGAAGTCATTAAATAAAATTGTGATATGGTTTGTATTATTCTTACAATCCAAAAAAAGGAAAAAATATCACCAGGTCCTTCTAAACATGACTGGAATCTGGGAATCTACAGAGAAGTATGCTGTACTTTTAATACGCAGGAGTCATCATCCACCAATCTCAACTGTTCTAGCTGAGTATCTGGACAAGAGAACAATGATACATTGGGTAGGACAGAGCATAGGAGTGAGGAGGCTTCTAAATAGTTAAAACTTTTATAGCATGGTGGATTTTTTCATTGGACATCTTGGGTTGCCACTCACAGACTATTATTAGGGTGTTTAAACATAGCTATAGACAATTGTTAGAAGAAGAAACAGAAGCAAGCAACTTAAAAGTAATAAGAATAAAAGTCTTATGACAAGAGAGATACAAACAAAGCAGAAGAAAATGTAAAAAAACAAAAATAAAGACCTTGGAATTTTAAAACCTATTTAAGAAAATCACAGCATTATATATGATTATTATAACTGATTCTTGTTATTACTTTGAGCTATGAGTAAAAACTTAAATTATATTCTGCATTTTCTTTGTGTAAATTTTAGTAAGTTATATAGTTATTTCAATTTAAAAAGATAGTTAAGCATAGAAACATAGTGCTTTACAGCATTAAAAACAATAATAACTAATATTTACTGAGGTAATATTTAGGCATTTTTCTGGGTAACATTTATTTATTTATACTAGGGATTGAACCCAGGGATGCTTAACCACTGAGTCATATCTCTAGCCCTTTGTTATTTTGTGTTGTGAGACAGGGTCTTGCTAAGTTCCTTAGGACCTCGCTAAATTTCTCAGGCTGGCTTTGAACTTGCGATCTTCCTGCCTCAGCCTCCCAAGCTGCTGGAATTACAGGCATGTGCCACCATGCCTGGCTATATATTTCTTAACTTATTCATAATTATATTACTCTAAGAGGTAGTTATTCTTACTATTCCATTTTATAGTTGAGGAAACTGAGGTTAAGGACTTTGTCTAAGGTTACAGAAAGTACCCTATTTAAATCTAGACAATCTAGCTTCAGATCTAAACTTTTTTCCCAAATATTTATCATAAAATACTTCAAACATATAAAATTTGATAGAACTGTGCAATCAACAACTAGTGTCTTTAATTATCATTTTTAGATAATTTATCACATTTCTCTACATCTGCGCATCCCTCAAATCATGCATTTTTATAATTATTGACACTGAAAAATTTTTAAATATGCATGCAGTTGTAATATATGATAAGGATAGATCCCTTGTTCCTTTGTCTATTTTCCCCCAATGGTAACATTTTGCAAAACTATAGGACAACAAATAGGATATTTTAATACTAAGATATTTTTAAATCACCAAATGAGTATTTCTCCAATGATTCACATTCTCTATATGAGTGGCAGTCAGTCATATAAGCCAGATGTGATAGACTGTCATAACTCATGAGATGATAGATAGATAGATAGATAGATAGATAGATAGATAAATGAGTTAGGAATTAACTATTGGAATTTTAAAAAATACAAAAGGATATTAGGAAGCACATTCTTTCCTAGTTAAGACCTGTTTCTATTTTTAAATACTTGTGTATATATATATATATATAGCTTAAAAATTGATGTGGCTATAGATGCATAAAAAATTAATAGTAGTCATTAATAAGGATATACTATATACTTTTTAGTGATTATACCTGATGTACATGTTGACTGCTTCTCTTCTTATTAAAATTACACTACTATGAAAAAGCTTGTCCATATAAGTTATTTGACATGTGTACCTAAGTGATAAGTACCTATTACTCAACTTACTAGAGAAAAGTGTGCATATTTTAATGTAGAGTTAGTGCCAGATTTTCATCTAGAACTATTATACCAGATTTATACCAATTTATACCAGAAATGCTTTACTAGAATATCTCCTCATGTCCTCACCAGCACTTTCCTTTATTCAACTAGTACTTTTCATTTTAAATTATTATACACAAGTTTACTTTTGCTTTTGTTTTAAGTTTTACTGTTTTTTAATTTAAATTTTATTTTTCATTTGGATAACAGAGTCATCTAATATTTACTTGGATAAGAAAAGCATATGGAGCTAGGGTCAATAGGAATTACCTAATTTTGAATCCTCCTATATATGCTCCCCAAATAATGGAATACAAAAGATAAAGCAAATAATAATAATAATAAAAAAACACAAAACCTTCAATGTCAGCATAATCAGAAGGCAGAGAATGCTCAAATTTCAAAATGCTATAAAAGAAACGCCAAACCAGATCCATTTGTACTTTACATCATGGTCCAAACCCTTTATGGAAATTGGAGTAAGGAAGAGAAAGAATACTACTAATAGTGACTAAAATTGTTTTATAATAACTGACAAAGAGAATTCTCACTTTAACTATAAAATAGTAGGGGTTGAGGGGTAAGCATTTTACACAAACCTTCTTGCATTAGTTATTAAATAACCTCTATTTTCCACTCTAATTTGAGATAAACCACTTAATGTTTTTGTAATTCTGTATTATATATAATAATACTTCAAGTTATGCTTAATGACAATAACAAAATCAGCATGGGGAAGTAAAACCCTATGATAGATTAAAAGCCAACTTTGAGTAGTCTCAAGTTCAAGAGAGAATTAAGTTTAATAGAAGACTCAATCATAGCCAAGACCACAGTCATTATCAAATGGCAAAACCAGTCCTGTGGGCATTAATAATACCTCAGCCTCAAACTGCCAAATATGCAGCACTTGGGTACTGCCACTGTCTCTATTGCTACAATTGTCCCTGAAGTTGCCAAAAGTTGCTATTGCAACTTCTGTCTTGCAACAATGAGTTGTCTACTGCCCCTCTTACATTGTGTCTTCAGATTCAAATTCAAAATCTTCGGTGTGTGCATTTGATTGGCTTGGCTGAACAAATGTGATCATGTCTTAAATTCATGAGAGGATAGAAAAATTATTTTCTGTATTATCTGGCTCACTTTTTCACTTCTGTTGCAGGAGATGTCTTACCATGATTCATAAAATAACAAATTCTTCAAATCTATTCAGTGGGTTAGAAGATGAGGATATATCTCAGTGGTAGAGTGATTGACTAGCATATGTAAGATCCTAAGTTTGATCTTCATCATTGAAATAATGATGATAATTATTATTAATAATAATAATATAGAGGGTTACCAGGTTAGGCAGTACCTTGACCTCTCCGAACTAATGTTGACTATGCTTACATATCTTCAGTTTTACAAAATGGAAAATATTGACTTTGGTAACATTTGCTTAAAGTTTCTAGATGTTCCCACCTGACATTAACCTGAAAACCACTTAGTGATAAAAGTTGGGACCCAAGTGGACATTTCTAAAGGAGCCACACTGAAGTATCAATTGTTTAGACTTGCCTTAAGAATTTTCATTTTGTAAGTATTTTTTGTGGTATAATTTAAATGTATCCAAATTTAGATTTAAGTGCAGCTGGATTAGCATTTATCTCCACCACCTAAGCAGCTACACAATGATGGAGAAGTCATGAGACTGATTAAGTTCTGTCTCTGCATTTATAAAATAGTAATCATGAGGATAATATAATTAGAAACATATAGTCTGGGGCCTCAAAATTGTTAGTCACTCAGTAAGAGTGGTCATAATTACATTTGCCAAAGCATTATAATGAATATTGGCTCATATTTGAATTTGAAATTTAGGAAAAATATTTTTCCTTTGATAATTCACCCCATATTTTGCAGGTTCAACTTTTAAGTTAGACTCAAAGTAAATCTTTTCCACTTCAATCAACAATTTAAAATATTAGTACAACTAGAACTTGTTAGAGTCCTAGCCTGAATTGAGTGTGATGCATTTATTGCCAAAAACTTACTTTAGCTATTCAATTTTTTAGAAAGGCAGTCTAATGGACAGATTAACTATTAATCTTTCTGTTTTTCAGGCTTTAGTGCTGTATTAAGATAGCTCATTGGAAAGCATAGTGCCTGGACCATATTATATAAATACCCCACAGAAATGCTTTTACTGAATTATGATTTAATGATTAATAATTTACAGTCTGCTTTCAACCATCTAGAAGTCAAATGCATGCCAGTTCCATTTGACAAATGCTTGCATTGCTTTGCAATGCTGTAGAAGACAAGGCCTTCTAACCATTCATTCTTCTAATCAACAATCCAACTAGTTTCATTCAACATCAGAATTATCACTGAAAATGTCTTCTGGGATAAGTGGGTTGGGAGACTTCATATTGAAGCCAGTAATGGGGTCCCAGGATTTCTGTGTTGTCTGATTTAATCTTAACAGTATTGTGAGATACATAAGGAATTCAAATTTTACATAGGAGGAAAGTAAGATCTGAGAGATGTTATTGAGGTCTCATAGCTAGGAGGTAGCAAAATGAGGAGTCAGACTATTTTACTGTGGAGTAATAAAAGAAAAAGAAAAGAGAACTTATACTGGACAATGTAATAAGAAGACAGGCTAGCAAATTGAATCTTGAGGTTTCAATGAAAGATACATAGATTTTTTTCCCATTAATGGGAGCATCTTTGCAACAAGTTTGAAACCTCCCTTTTTGCCTACTTTTAAGAATGATATTTTTTTGCATACATAGGTGTAATAATGTTTGTTAGCCATCAGACTAGGTCCCTAAAAACATTCGTAAGTACTTCACTGTAATGCAAAAAGACATAAAAATGCTTTTGATTTTCTTAATTCAATGTTGCATAGGTTCATTAGCTGATATTTTAGTCCAAAATTTTAGATTACCTGATACTGTGCAACACATTCAATCCAAAAATCTTAACATTAGAAGGTTCTAAAATTACAATGTATTGATATCACAAATAAATATTTGGATCCCTTGCAATAATCCCAAATGTCAAGTCCATGCTTGCCAGTGCCAGTTAAGAGAAAGGTCTGTTGCCCAAATCAAGTCATTCCGTTTTTGACAGCTATTGAAAAAACTACTTATTGTCTTGAACTAAATCTCTTCTGGGTACTCCTCGCTGATTCCAGTTCATTTTTTCTGAATAATATGAATTTTCTTCCATATTATCACATCTGAAAACAATAAGGGTTCCTTTGCATCTTTTCTGCCTCAATTATTATACATCCTTCCTTCTTTTCACTATATAGAGTCTTTTTACTTCAGTCAACATTCTGGCCTCACTTAAAAAGACTCCAAATAGGAAAGTCAATAGAATGAATTGAACATAATTTTCCTATATTCATCCATGAATACACGATCAATGTAATTCCACATCATGTACAACCACAAGAATGGGAAGTTATACTTCATCTATGTATTCTATGTCAAAATACACTCTACTGTCAGGTATATCTAAAAGAAACATACAAAAAAGAATGTAAAAAAGGGAAAAACAAATACTCCAGTTTTGTACACATCCATGGACTAAAAAGAGAGCAGAGAGGGACTGCCCTTCCATCTTTCATCAATACAGAGAAGGTTGTATTAGTTTTCTTGGCAGACACAAATTAGTATTGATTTGTATTCTCATTACTATCAAGTACATGATAGTATTCCTTGACAGTTTTTTTTTTTTTTTTTGCCACAAAAGTACATCTTTTCTCTACTGTAATTTTGCAGATTGATTTATTTAGGTCAAATTCCAAGCCTCATATGTATGATTTTCATATATTATTCCAGTGGATTTGGTCCATCATTCTAAAAGATCGAATTTTGTCACAATTAAAATTTACATTTATCCCCACCTATTCTGTGACAATCACTGGGTGCAATTATACCCATTAAAAAAATTATCCTTGGGCTGGGGTTGTAGCTCAGTGGTAGAGCACTTGCCTCCCATTTGTGAGTCACTGGGTTTGATTCTCAGCACCACATATAAATAAATAAAATAAAGATCCATTGACAACTAAAAAATAAAAAAAATCCTTATTTAACTCAATTTTATGACTAAAAAGCAGGTTCAAATATATTAGGTAAGTATATTTGTCTGTTCTTCCAGAATTTTAGTAATAGTTTTGGATTTGAATGTAGGTCTACCCAATTTCAAAGTTTATGATGTTATGGTTATATTTGATTCCACTGATTTATTTCTTCACCACAACCTAAATTATTGATCTGTCTGATAAGTCATGTAGAAAACCAAAGGCTTTGGTATGTCATATTTGTTGGTCAAAGGGGCTTTGGTTAACACAGCCACTTCAGTGTTTATAGCAACACAATTCACAATAGCCAAACTGTGGAACCAACCTAGATGCCCTTCAATAAATGAATGGATAAAGAAACTGTGGTATATATACACACAATGGAATATTACTCAGCAATAAAAGAGAATAAAAGTATGGCATTTGCAGGTAAATGGATGGAGTTGGAGAATATCAGAGAACTTTCTGGAGAAGGTCCTGAGTTACTATTCTGAGAGTCAAAGTTTCCTACATTTTCCAGTCTCTCGTTCCTCATGAAGGTAATACCACACTGACTTAATGGAGGCAGCTGCCTCCAGAGTTAGTTTGGCCCTGGGGATAGCCTCTGATGCAAACCTGCTGTGAACTATATGCACTGGGAAACTGGACTGTAATATGTAAGGGAACTGAGGATACTTCCGTTTTATAACTGGCAGTTAAGGAACCCAGCTTCAGGAGTCTAGAGGAAGGAACAGTCAACATGTGATTTTGCATGGGAACTAAGTCTCAGAACAGCAGAGTCATGCGCCGTCCATTGCATGGGGCAAGCTGCCAACCACTAGCACAAATGATTGTGACTCTATAACCTCTACCTGCCCTCAGTGTGTTCAAAACAAAAGGTGTCAGAGTTTTCAACACACCACAAAGCCCAACATCAGCTCTGCATTGGGAATGCACGGTGCAGAGGGTACTTGTTCCACACTCTGCACTAGGTTGATGGCACTCTACAACATCAGTGTCTGCAGCACTCTTGGAGTGCACAGCCAAAAAATCATCCAGACTAAATTCTCCTGGAGAACTCTGAGTGCCACCATAGTTCATTCTGGCACACAGGGCAACTCAGTTATTCCAGCTGACTCCAGCAATAGAGCACTTCAGCTGGTTGCCTGGCAAGCACCACAAAGCAAAGAAGGGTGAGTAACTCCCAGACTTTGCTGTCTTATAAGGGTGACAGCCTAAGAAGACATGAAAAGAAACTCTGAAAAGCACAGGTCACACACAACCAGCCTTGCATGCATAATCCAGCATGTTGGCAAAGACATTTTTATTTTCCATTAATACTTTTTTTGTTATTGCTGGTTTTTTGGGTGTGTGTTTGTGTATATGTGTGTGTATATATATATATACACATACACATACATATTTTTCTTTTTCTTCTCATATTTAATTTTTACTTTTTTTCTCCCTTTTAAAACATGTACAAATTACCTTTATTCCCTCCCTCTTCTCATTTTACTGATTTTCCCACAAGGTCAACATTATGGGAAGTTGTACAAGAAGTCAGGAATGGATTTAGGATTGAACACAGCCTTCCTAAAGCGAGTTGTGTGACATTAGGGAATGATCTACAGAAGCAGTAGCTTGAAGGAGTTAAATAAAAAGTACAGAAAGGGGGCTGGGGCTGGGGCTCAATGGTAGAGCACTTGCCTAGCATGTGTGAGGCACTGGGTTCGATCCTCAGTACCACGTATAAATAATAAATGAGTAAAATAAAGATCCATCAACAACTAAAAAAAAAAAAATTTAAAAAAAAAGTACAGAAAGACCAGAGTTTTGGACTATGCTTCTGCATAGGCTAGTTTAAAATCAAAATGGAGTCATGATAAAAATGCATGTCACCAAGCTGAAACTAAGCTATTTATCTGAACTTGTGAGAAACCAAGATAGTCAAATTTCCCAAACAGGCCAGTTTCACTTGGCATGAAAATGACATTCCCTCTGTTTTAAACTTACACAAAAGATATAATTTGATGCTAATTGATCAGTTGTTTTCCTGTTGTCCTGGCACCCTGTCCCTGCTTTATAAGGAAAGTAATTTTGAAATGACTAAATTGATTTTTTGTTTCTATTTTCTTCAAATACTTCTTTGTCTATAAAGCCAACTTACTTTGTTTGGACCATTGGAACACTGACTTTTTTATTTTGTTTTCTTGATGAACATGTATTAATTGTATATATTAATGAGGTTTATATATTGATATTTTAATACATGCATAGAATATACACAGATCAAATCAGAATGGTTTAACTTTACCTGTCCTTATCATTTCTTTATGTTTGAAGTCTTCAAGCTTCTCTTCTATATTAATAAAATATATAATAGATTATTCTGAACTATATTCATCCCACTGTGCTGTAGAACACCAGAACTTATTCCTTCTGTGTTTTATAGCCATTATCTACCCTCCCTTTACCAACCTCACCCATCCCAATGCCTAGTAATTACTTTTGTATGTTCAGATCAACTTTTTTTTTTTTAGTTATTGAAACATTTATTTTATGGAATTAAATGTTATTCTATGCAGAATTAAAAATAAAGCCAAAGCCAATTAAGATCTTTAAAGTAGCTTTTTATAATTTTCATCCTTTAACAGAGATAAATAAATTTTCTATGGCTGCCTATCTCTCTCCGATATTTTAGGAAACTGTTTATATGTATGTAAGCCAGACCTTATCTGTATTCAGCCTTCCTCTCAGCTATTAGTACCTACTCTGTGCCATAACAAATGCTGGGGAATAATGGATACAATATATATTCAAAGATTCTTAGGTAACACTGTTTTGCTCTTTAAGCTATCATGTGCTCTAATAACAATTCTATACAGCAAAAATTATTTCTTAGATTATGAAGCAGCAGAATATCCTTCCTGTAGATGAGTGTCAGCAAACTTTTTTTCCCTAAAGCTCAGATAGTAAATATTTTTTTTACTTTTCATGTCATACAGTCTCTGTTAAAACTACTTAACTCTGCAGCTGTAGTGTGAAACTTAATAGACAATACACAAATAACTATATGTGGCTATGTTCCAATAAAATTTATCTACAGGCATGTGAATTTCATAAATTTTTACATAATAAAATGTTATTGTTTTTTGCATTAGTCAGCTTTATTACTTTAACAAAATACCAGAGGAAAAAATTAAAGGAGGTAAGATTTAAACAAAAAACAAAAAAACTTAATTTTACTTTATATATACACATACACTGTATATATAATATAAAATTTATATTTTATATAATGTATATCTTTTACATACACATATGTATATTAATTAGATATTTATAGATACTCACATACATGTATACATACATATTTTCTCTTCTTATTCTCCTTAATATTTTTCTTTTTTTGCTCCCTTTTTAAATTAATTTTACTTTTTATTATTTTTTTAATTTTTACTTTATTCTATACTATTTCCCCCTTTCTTTTCTGTTGTTGTGTTGTGGTTGTTTTTACTTGCATTTTACTATATTCCTTTCTCTGGTTTTTGTAGTTTTATTATTGTTTGTTTTCTTCTTTCTATGTAGTCCTGGATATTCAACCCAGCACCTTGAGCACATTATGTGGGTACTATACTGCTGAGCTACACTCCAAGCCCCACTTACAGAAATTGCCCCATACTCTAGGAATGACCTAGCCCTGAGGCATGGCTAGGTCATGAAATCCTGCTCCTAGACATTGACCATCAGTAACAGCAGAGAGAAAGAACACAATGGTTGTGGATACCACATCAAGGAAGGCCCTCAACATAGGTTGCCCCCACACCCTATCAGACTGCACATATCTGAAAGACTGAAGGAGTAACCACACAGGGTGTAACCACACATTATTCTGTCCATACCATATCTGCCTGAACTACCAGAGGGACTCCACTGGTGAAAGACCTACAGAGAAAGTGAGTCCCTCAGGCTCCAATACAGTATGCATTGCATTGAAATTCACTTATAAAAGCCAAAGAAGAAACAGGGAAACTATGCTATGAAGTCCAATTAGAATTAAAGTCAGCACTACACAGAAAATTGATATATTTTATCAATATATTGATATATTATCCAGGGCAAATCATTAAAATAAGGTTGCTTACAAAGAAAGCTGTCATATAAAAATGGAAGAGACATCCATCCCAATATATCAGCAAATCTCAACACAGAAACACAAGAAGTATGAAAACACAAGGCAACATGGCACCTGTAAAGCTCAAGGCTCTCTAGTAACTGATTCCAAAGACACCAAAGTCAATGAAATGACAAAGAATTCAAAAGAACAATTTTTAAAAAGTTTAATAACTTCCAAGAGAATACATTGAACAACTGAATGAATTAATGAAGATAATTTGAGATGTGAAGAGGAATGCAATAAAGAGATATTTCGAAAAAGAACTAAACAGCAGTCTCGGAAATGAAAAGCTCAATAAGTCAAATTAAAAACTTCATTGAAAGCGCCACCAACAGACTAGATCAAGTAGAAGAAAAATATCAGGACTTGAGGACAAGGTTGAGGAACTATCACATTCATACATTAATAAAGAAAAATAAGAAAGAATGAATAGAACATATAAGATTACTGGGACACCATTAAAATACCAGACATGCACATGATAAGAATAGACAAGAGAGAAGGGATACAGGCTGAAGACACAGAAAACTCATTCAGTGAAACCATATTAGAAGACTTCCCAAATCTTGAGAAAGAGACATCCATGTGCAGGAGGCATTTAGGACCCCACATAGACATGACCACAAGAGAACTCCACAACAATATATTATAGTTAAACTGCCAGAAGTACAGAACAAACAAAGAATATTGAAAAATGCATGAGAGAAATGGGGTTGGGAGTGGAATGCTCAGTGATGGAGCACTTGTTTTTACCTGTGTGAGATCCAGGGTTCAAAACAGAAAAAAAAATCTATAAATATGAAGTACCACGTCACATTTAAAGGCAAAATCTCTGCCTGTAGTGGCACACATCTGTAATCTCAACTATCTGGGGACTGAGCAGGAAGATCAGAAGTTCAAGGCCAGCCTGAGCAACTTAAGGGAGATCCCTGTCTAAAAATAAAAAGATATAAAGGATTGGGATGTAGGTCATTGGTAGGGCACCCCTCAGCACTCTATTTATTTATAAGAAAGAAAGGAAGGAAGGAAGGAAGGAAGGAAGGAAGGAAGGAAGGAGAAAGAAAGAAAGAAAGAAAGAGAGAGAGAGAGGGAGGGAGGGAGGGAGGGAGGAAGGAAAAGGAGGGAGGGAGGGAGGGTAAAACTAACACTATAACAACAGATTTCTCAGCAGAATCTCTAAAGCCCAGGAGAGTGTTTAAATGATGCATTTCAAGTGCTGAAAGAGATTAATTGCCAACCTGGATTGCAGATTCAGTAAAGTTCATACTTCAAAATTGAAGGTGAATAAAGACTTTCCATGAGAATCAAAAACTAAGGGAATTCATTACCACTAAATGGGCATTATAATAGATACTTAAGAAAATCCTACAAACAGAATAGTAGGAAGGATAAATACCATCATGAAAGCATGGGGAAGAACAAATCTTATCTATAATGGTAGATAAGTAAGTGAGAATGAAGGAAGAATCAAACATTATTAATACAAAAAGTGATCAAACCTTTTTGATCTAAGATTAATAAGGGAGAAAGAAAAAAAAAGACAGAATATTCCAAACAACCAGAAAATAAAACAACAAAATGACAGAAACAAGTATATACTTTCAAGAATAACACTGAATTCTTAATCTAATTAATCTAATTTCAAAATCTTTTAATTGGTGTTTAATCTAATCTAAACATGCAGACTAGTGGATGAATTTTAAAACATGACCTAAGAATATGCTACATGCAAAAAATCCACCTCACCAGCAAACATATACACAGACCAAAAGTGAAAGGAGAAAAAGTGGTGCTCCAAGAAATAGAATCAGAAAGCAAAAAAGAGTACTATAATCATATGTGACAAAATAGGCTTTAAGCCAAAATGAGAAGAAACAAAAAGCATCACTTCATATTGACAAAGAAAATAATTCATCAAAAAGATCCAACAATTATAGATTCACTAAATGTTGAAGAACTCAATTTTATAAAACAAACACTACTGGTCAAAAATGGAGAGAGAGACTCCATATATTAACAGTAGTTGGCTCCAATACCCCACTTTAGCCAATAAATTTATCATCCAAACAAAAAAAATCAACAAAGAAATTTCACTGTTAAATTACACCACATATCAAATGGACTTAACATATCTACAGAATATTCCACTCAACAGCTACAGAATATACATTCTTTTCATCATCATATAGAACTTTTTTTCAAAATAGGTCATGTTTTAGGTCATAAGCAAATATTAAATATTAACTTATTAGGCCATAAGTTTAACAAATTCAATTTTTTTTTAAATTTCTTGCATCTTATCAGATCATTATGGAATGAAACTAAAAAATGTTTCATTCATTTGTGAATGAAAGAGTGCAAAAGAAACTACAGAAATAATGCAAATACCTGGATATTGAATACTTTTCAATGATCAAAGAGTGACTCATTAGAGAATTTTTAAATTCCTGGAATCAATTAAAAGGGAAACACAACATACCAGAATCTGTGAAACAGCAAAAGCAGTACTTAAAGGGAATTTTATAGCTATGAGTTCCTACATTAATAAAATAGAGAAATCTCAAATAAATAACCTAATGATGCATTTTAAAGTCTTAGAAATACAAAAGATAACTAAACCCAAAATCAGCAGAAAGAAATAATAAAGATTAGGACTGAAATAAATGAAATAGAATTTTTTAAAAAATAATACAAATAATAAATAAAACATAGGGTTGGTTTTGAGAACGAAAAGTAAAATTAATAAGCCCTTAGCTAAATTTACCAAAGGAGAGAGAAAACATATATGTATATAATAGGAGATGAAAAAAGTAACATTACTACATGTAACATTGACATTCATAGAATCATTAGGGATTACTTTGAAAAATTATATGACTATAAAGTGGAAAATCTAGAAGAAATGGACAAATTTCTGGACACATGAACTACTAAAAGTGAACTGAGAGGATATAAAAGACCTAAATAGACAAGTAATGAGCAATAAGGTTATACAATAGTAAAAAGTCTCAACAATGGTCTATTGTACTTATTCAAATGTCTCTGCATGTTATGTATGTGAATAATTCATAAATGTCAGTTTTGCACATGATATTGAGCAAAGACATTTGGAAAATAAGCAAATTTTAAGGTGAGCAAGAGTGAGTTTTTGTCTGGGATCATTAGTTTGGAAAAGGAGCTCCAGGTAGACATATGCTGATCTTCCTAGTTCATATCCCTCTATTTAAACTTGTTCCACACCCAATATCTGAAACATATCTTGAGGACTTTGGAATAAGCAACTATTTCCAATGTGAAATTGTCCCTCTTTCTGGTCACAGATGATTATTTTAAGAGGAAATGAATCCATAGGCTGAGGTAGGCCTATTAGAATAACTTTTTATTTATATATTTTTGACACATAGGTTATAGGGTAGTAGGGACAGACAAGATAAGACACCAGATAGGAAACAGGAAGCGGATTTATTTGGCTGCAGCTGGTCCAGTGGGCAAAGCTTTCGCTGTAAACAATCAATCCTTCTGAACTCGGAGTTCAGGCAGTTTCAGAACTTTATGCCCAGCGTGTAAGGAGAAGGGCTCAGAAATTCAGTTTGCAGAAATTCACACAAAAGCAGCTTTTTTCTTTCACTTTTCTGGGCAAGTTAACACTTCAAGGACAGCACCTGAGAAAGGGAGAGCTGCTTCTCCCCTTTCTTTCCAATCCCTGCCAGCTGTTACCATGGAGCCCAATTAGTAACGTCTTGTCATATCTTTGAAATGTAAATATCTCTGTGAAGCTGCTGCTCAAGGCCAGTGGCCTAGTTGAGGACCTGTCTTTCTTACTACACTTTGCATTTCCTGCTACACAATTCTATAACCTGTTATATTGTTATCATACTAGATAGACCATAAATGTTTGTGGAAAAAAAATAGGAAAGGGGCATTCAGCACCTAGAGTGCTGATTTCTTTCAGGCCTGTGGTGGCCAATAAGATAGAGCAACAGGAAATAGGAAGTTTAACTACATTAAACTCTTTTATAGAGACTCTTTTGCTGATAGTTCTAAGATCAATTATGGTATAGATTTCTGGAGAAACTTAATTTTTCTGTGGAGGAGAGGGTGCCACTACAATAGGTACACAGTGGGAACTCAAACTGAACAATCAAATAAAGTTAGGACTGTGATAATGTTTTTGGTAGGTACATTCTTAGAAGTAAACAAAAGAAGCCTTGTTTCAGTAGAATGAAGCAACATGAAAAGCAATGCAAAACCCAGAAAATTTATGATCCCATGAAAGGCATAATATTCAACCCAGTATTTGATTTTTCATAGTACATTTATGACACAGAAATATACTATGTGTTCTCCTCTTGGATATATATGAGATTGACTTTTTTTATTTAAAATAATTTGTATCCACCTAAGCTGGTAGTTGATGTCTTATTTTTATAATAAATGATAGTCCATTAATATTAACTCACCTTTTTCATCTGATTAATACACAAGCAATGTGTTAAAGTATTAATTCAATTTTTCACAACAAAAGGAAATTTCTAAGTAGACACATGTGCTTGTGAGTGTAATTTCTCTTGTAGAAAAATCTTATAAAAGAAATTCAGCTAGTGCCAGCACTGTGAGAGACAAAGCATACAGATATAAAATGACACAACATCAAGTACAAAATTCTTTATTCTTAATTGGAATAATAAAATTACAGAAAATAATTAGGCAAATAAATAAAGGAAAATGAGTCAGTTGGCATTGAGTAAGATCAATCAAAAAGCAAATTTTGACAAGAATTGGACTAGAACAAGTCAGCAAAATAATATATTTATATACATGAAAAACAAGGTTCATGAATAGTAAAATAGTATGAGAAATTCTATTTAATGAACACTCTTTCAAGTGACCTGAAATAAGTTAATATAAACAAAGACTGCAATTGAAATGTGCAGAGTATTTGAAGCTTCACAGATGTAGTGTTACAAAGAGATTGTATTCAGGTGGATTTAAAAATAGATAGTATTTAAGATACATAATGGAAATTATTGCAATAAAATTATTTTGTCCAGCGAGTTTGATTACAGAAGTAAAAAATGTTAATTTTCAAGGTATTGAATTATGTCTGTGTGTGTGTGTTTGTGTGTTTTACAAGGGCTCAGAGGTTAAAGAGTGATTGTAGTCGTGGTGAAAGACAATGACTTTGCATTTACCTGTTTAATTGCTGCCTTTGATAAAATTACCACATAACCATCTGGGGAAAGAAAGTGTTTGGGAAAATGTACTTGATAAGTATTCGTATTGACAGAGTAATGATCTTTGTGTTTTCATTAAAAAATGGATATAATAGAGGAGAAAGGCAGAACTTTAAAGGTGTCAGAGTTAAAAGTTTGTTAACATTTGACCCATACTAAAATTGATAAAAGGGAAATAATCAGAAATATAAACAGAAATACAGAAGAGTAAGGCCCAAAACTAAGTTTAGGGAAGAAAAGTCATTTAATTGTTATGTACAGCAGATGTGAAATAACTGAATTTGGCCATGAAAAAAAAAATCATCTCTGGCAACCTTATAACACTTTTATTAGCATGTAGAAATTGAAAGGCAGATTTCAGTAAAATAAAGAATGTTCAAATGATGAGTAAATAAAGTCAATTGAATCACCTGTGAAATTACAAATTAAGTCTAATATTAAGTCCAATAATAATATTCAGTTATAACAATTCAGATTTCTGTAGAACTTAGCAAGGTGCTCTATAAATGTATGTATTCTGTATGCTCTTCTTTACTCTAAAAATATTCTAACTTCTGTAAATTATTTTTCTTAACATACTCAATTTTATATAAAACTGAAGAAAACTAATTTCTTACAGATACAAAATTGGAAATGTTGGATTCTCCAGAACCAAAGGGCCTTGTCCCCTTCACTGAAGAGTCTCTTAAACTTATAAAACAGCATATTGCTAAAAAACACAATGAGGAACATGAAGAAGATGATTTAAAGCCAGACCCTGCCTTGGAAGTTGGCAAAGAGCTTCCATTCATTTATGGAGATCTTTCTCGAGGAATGGTGTCAGAACCCTTGGAAGATGTGGACTCATATTACTACGTGAAAAAAAATGTGAGAATTAATTGAAATTATTGTGACTATATTTTTATTATTTTATTTCCAGACATGCAAAAGGTATAATTCAGATAGGACAAAAAAGAGAGAGTGTGAATGAATAACAGAGAAAGAGATAATTTTATATTATACAGAACTGCCTAAGATATTTTATGTGGGGAATGCACACATTTGAGATTTTATCAGAACCGTTATATACTCGTTGGGTAGTTTGTGTTGTTTACTTTACTTCTTAATATCTATACTGATTTGCCTTCATGGAAACAATTTGTTTTATGAGAGCAAAGCTGATTGGCTATTTGTGGTTATCAATATTAAAATAATTGTGAAATATTTAGAATAAACATAACTATTTAAAATGGCCAACTTGATGAGCTTACTCAGGAGGTAGGGAAGTGAATCCAATATGTATGAGTTTTTAATCACTTTAACTCATTTATACATTCATATATTCACACCTGATCTCCAGAAAGACTTGTGGCACTCTCATCTGTGGCCTGCATGGCAAGGGAATAAGAAACCCTCCAAAGGGTGGGCCAGCTGGAGAGAAAAGGCAAGAAATATATTGGAAGTAGGAGCCTGAGGGGTGGAAAATCAGATGGGTCTGATTCTAACAAAGGGAAAAAGCCCATGAATGCTTTATTTATAGTAAAACACATCAAAGGAATTTATCGTGAGAAGGGGTTCTTCAAGGTTTGTTGAAGTGAGAGGATATGGGGAAGCTGGACTGATTGGGGACTTGTCACTTGAGTAGTCATTCTTCCTCCTCCAGGCAGCTAGAGCCTCAAGGATAGCTGGACGCAGTGGTATCTCCATCCACCCCCAGAGAGTTACGTTTGAAACTTGGGCTGTGTAAAGCAATAAATTCGCTTGTGTTACAGAATTCTCTTTGAGTAGGACATTTGCCCAGGTAATGAAGGGGTCTCAGATTGGTGAGATTACACTGAGTTCTCCAAGGGGCACACCTCCGCTTAGGGATGGCTCAGACAAGCTCACAATTCATTCAGGCTCCCAACATGGCACCTACTAGTATATCCCACAACAAGCACAAAACGAAAATAATTGTGCTTAGAAAAGACAGATCTGTGTGGAATGATGAAGCTGGAAGTCCTCACTGGGGGAGTAAAATTTGAGTTATACCTTGCAGAACACTTCTGATTCCGGTAACACAAAGGGAGGGCCTTTTAGGAATAGGCAAGAGCAGAGATTGATTGGAAGGTAGAAAAGAAAGCCTGATTCTATGACTGGAACCGTGGTTATAATGCAAGTTGTGGGAAATAAAATGACATCATGACGGTGTCAGCAGGCATATAATATGGTAATCAAAGGACTGGTATGATGAATGAAGTGCTTAAGTAAAGTCAATCTGGCAGATTTCTAAATCACTATTGCATAAAGTCAGAAAGATGAAATAAAAAGGAGAAAAATCCATATCACTAGGTTTGAGGTCCAGATTATAGTCGTGTCTTTGAGAAGAAGGAGAGAACAAACCTGAGAAGAAACAGTGGAATCTGATTGACAAACAATGCCAGGATTTTCAGCTTGGAAGAATGGTTGGAGCCACTGAAAAAAAAAATGAAGTAAATATAAAGTCGATTACGTTTGGGGGAGATGAAGACTAGCTCCATAGTGGACAAATGTAATTTAATATTCTTATAGGATATTATAGAATGAGAAAATGAATTTGAACTCTCTGGAGAGAAGACAAAGTGGTTTTTTGTTTGTTTTTTATATGAGTACAACCCTGGAATAGCTTTCAAGTTTAAAAAATAAAAATGTGTCAGCTGTATAATCTTGAGTGCAAGTCTTCATCTCAATTATCTTCAGCATTCAGTTATTGGTATGCCTAAGTAAAAAGAGTGCTATGGCATGGTAACTTTAGTAGATGCTGTGGCATGGTAACTTTAGTAGATGTGAGGTAGCAAAGAAAAGAGTGCTTTGTTGTGTATACAACATGGTAGGCAAAGGTAGACTTGTTATTGAAGATGAAGGCAAAGCTATTGAAAAATAATACAAGGCTCAGAATTATTTATGGTCTAGTTGCTACAAAACACCTGGGGCAAAAACCACAAACAAGGATAGTTTCATGTAAAAAGTGCTGTTATCAATGACACCATGTTAAACACTCGAATTGTATTCAGTTTATTCTGTTAAAGATAGCATAGAAATAAATAATTATAAAATGAGTAAAAATTTGAGCCCTTACAAATTGGCAAACTATTTTATCTGTAGGTATTCATTCCTTTAAAATGACACAAATTAGCTGGTTGTGCACACATTACCACTTGCGTGAAGTTTGAAATTGTTCTGGAAAACAGCATAGGAAGCACACTTTAAATATTCAGATTTATTTTCTTCAGCTCTTTTTAGATTTTTTTCTCTTTACATTTAAAATGAAAAGGGGGAAAATATAATAATAGACCAAAATTATTGGTGGATTTTGTGTTGAAAATGCATTTAAATAAGAATTATAGCACAGCTTGATTTCTATTGGAAAAATGTATTCATAAAATACTGATGAGTATATGTTTGTATTAAGTAATTTATTTTTCTATAAATCCACAAATATAAGACCAATAGTAGTTACCTCTGTATTCATATATAGTGTATAATAGACAAGTTGAATATATAATAAATTACATTTAATATAAAATATTTACTGTTTATAATGTATTTATGCACATCACACAATCAACACTATTCCCAATGGGCATATATACTATATGTGTATATATATATATTCATAATTTCAATGACTATACATACACAAAAACACAAATATAAAAATATTCCCATATACATACACATATATGTATATATACATGTACAAGAACACACACCCATATAGATGATTCAGTTTCAATTTTAAGACCCTTCTGATCATTCATTACATTTAGTAGGATTTTAATGCTTTACTATCCCAACAGATTAGGTTTCCATGATATAAAATTTTGGATTAGTTGGGTTTATGTTAGTTATATATGAAAGAAGTTACATTTTATTTCACAGATAATAGTTAATGATTAATGTAGCATTTTAATACACCCAATTTTCTTTACTATTGGTACCCACATTTGATTTTTTCTTCAATAAAATTAACTGTTATAGATTAATTACATTCTGAGATGTGCCACCTCTGATACTTTGAAATGTATCTTCATGAGTCATCAAGACGTCGTGTTCTTCCTGTTATGCTGGTGCTGTGGAGACCTGCTGGTGTGCTCGAAGGCAGATGACTTTCTTGACTCTAGCAGCAGCAGGACAAAACAAAATGAAAATGATAGATGAGCAGATAAATATGAATGAAAATAGTAAAACTCTTTCCATTTGACTTAACTTTTAAAAGAATATCAAAAAAAAGTAAAGTGTAGCTGTTAGAATCCCAAATGGTAATGATAGTTGGCAATGTTACATAACTGATGAAATTATAGTTCTACATTCTTGTTGTATTTAATCTGTTTTTTTCTTCTTGTAGACTTTCATGGTGTTAAATAAAAAGAGAACAATCTTCAGGTTCCATGCTGCTTCCGTCTTGTGCACGTTGTCTCCTTTCAGTCCCATCAGAGGAACAACTATCAAGGTTTTGGTGCATCCATATCCTTTCCTACTGACTTGAGGACTGCATTGTAAACTGTACTAGTACTAAATTCAGATATTCTGTGTTTAACTGTTGCCGTCAGACATTTCTCGTTCAAGTTGATATTTCACATTAGGTAATACTGAAATGTGGGTAATGCTCTACTAGTTATTTCATGTTTGAAAATACATATAAAATATATTTTCTAAATACCCACAATAGTAGAAATTAACAAATATTAATGTCCATTGTTTTTCAATTATATGCTTTCAAAATTTATGAAAATGTTTTATTATGTGCTTATATAAATTTAGATTTTAGAAATATATTTTTCTAATATTATTTATTATCCAATATTCCTTAACTGTAGTTTACCTTTTTCCGACTGCTAATTTTAATTAGCGTCCTCATTGATTGCATATTTATGTCTATGACTAATTGGTCAATATGGATAACAGCAATTGAGTAAGTTAAATAATTTTATTATACATTATATAATATACAATTATATTTTTATTTTTAATATTTTGTAATTCTGACATAATAACATTAATTATACAATACATTATATACTATAACATTACATGATGTATTAATGATACTTTATATATAATAGGTATTTATACATGCAACACAATGAGTGAATTCTCCAAATAAAAACAATATTCATATGTCAACTCATTAATTGTAACATTTCTGCCGTTTCATTATTTTTTGTTAGATTTTAAATACCTCTATTTCTCAATAGATAAATATAATATAAATGTTTTAGACTTCATTTTAATGTTTATGTCATAATACATATAAAAGGGTTTAATTTTAAATTTAATTTTAATGATTAATATATTTCAGTGCCTTGGACCTTTTGGGGAGGGGTACCAGGGATTAAACTTAGGGTCACTCGACCACTGAGCCACATCCCCAGCCCTATTTTGTATTTTATTTAGAGACAAGGTCTCACTGAGTTGCTTAGCACCTTGCTGTTGTTGAGGCTGGCTTTGAACTTGCAATTCTCCTGCCTCAGCCTCTAGAGCCACTGGGATTACAGGCGTGCGCCACCATGCCCAGCAGTGCCTTAGGTCTTTACCCTTGTAATCCAGAACCTGGTTTGTTTCTAACTTAAATAATTTTTTTTCCTTTTCATTTATTAAGAAACTATTAGGGCTGTAGTTGTGGTTTGGTGTTAGAGCACTTGCCTAGCATATCAGAGGCCATGGGTTCAATACCCAGCACAGGGGGGAAAAAAAGAAAGA
>CM053402.1:101279916-101303211 GCA_028644305.1 Xerus rutilus | reverse complement strand
AAAGGCAACATTGAATTGTTACTGCATAAAATTAACTGTAGTACCTATTGTACCATGGTAATAATCCTGTAGCCATGTCCTGTTGCTATTGCAGTGAGCTCAGTTGGTAAGACCTGCTGAAAATGTCATATGATGCTAATCATCGTCACATGAGCAGTGCATCACCCCAATAAAGCACATATCACTGCTAAAAGTGGTCTCTTGATATTAGCCAATTTATACACTATATGTTTTGCAGGTACAAATATGTAACAAAATATCTCACCATTATGTACAAGTATAATTCACCAATTAAAAATCCAGAAAAAAGTTCTTTCACATAGTTCTAGCATATATAATACATACAAAATATAAACTATGTGTTCATTGAATGTTTATGTTATCTATAGAGCTTATGGTCAACATGAGGCTACTAGTACTTAGCTTTGGGGCCAAACTATATCTAGGCTTTTAAATATTTGTATTAGTGCATTAAGGTTATAGTAATATTGGGGTTTATTTTGACAAAATCATGCCAGCATGGAATATAATTTGCTCCACTTCAGGATTTTTGAATGCACAGGTGTCTTTGTCCCTAATCTCCACATTGTTCAAAGTTCAGCTATATAACATTAATATCTCAAGGTCCTTTCTAGACTCATCTCTAATTTTTTTTACATTTAAATGGCAATTCTTTATCTTGCACAATATTGAAAAACATTATTTGTAAATTGTTATAAGTCTAGAAGTTTTAAACCATAATTTTATCAACAATGTTATTTCATATTTATTTTCTTGGGAGATACTTCTGTTTTTCTTCTGATATATAGTTTGCCTCACTTTCATTTCACTTGCCTAACTCAGAAGGCAAAAATAAAATAGGGGAAATTTATTTACTGTGCTTTTTATTCATATAGAATATTTCTACTTGATAATTCCAAATCAGAAGTCTAGTTTTAAACCTCCCTTTCCATGTAAAACTCAGATTTTCTATTAGTTAGAATTTGAACTACTTTCTAATGTTTAACTTTTCTATTATTTCATTTCAGAACTTAAAAAAACCAGGAAGAAGTGCCCATTGTATTGGCATAGGTTTGCTAAAATTTTCTTGATCTGGAATTGTTCTCCCTGTTGGTTAAAATTGAAAGAGTTTGTCTACAGGCTTATAACAGACCCATTTACTGATCTTTTTCTTCTCATATGCATAATTTTAAACATACATTTTTTGGCTTGGGAACACTATCCAATGAGTGATGTCCACAGTTATCTGCTCAACATCGGTAACTTGGTAAGATCCTCATTGTACTTTATTTTCATCTGTAAATTCTATTTTTCTTTATTCTTCATTATCCCCATTATTTTATAACTCAAGTATTTGTAGGATGCATCATTACATTATTATTAGATGATGTATTGTATTCATGGTCTGCCCTACACCCCCATTTCCTCAATTGTAAATGTTCTTATCGTTGAAAAAATTTACAACTGGGGTTTTAAATCCTGTCATTTAAATTTGTGATTCCTTTAGCCTGGCACTGTAGCACCTTGGGAGGCTGAGGCAAAAGGATCACAAATTCATAGCCAGCTGCAGCAACTTAGCAAAGCACTAGGTAACTTAGCAAGACCGTTTCAAATAAAAGGGGGCAGGGGCTGGAGGTGTGGCTCAGCCGTTAAATGCCCCGGGTTCAATCCCTGTTGCAAAAAAAAAAATAGATTCTCACCCAGATGCTCGGTGGTAAGTTAAGTGGAAATTTTCTATTGCCTCTGCCTTTCCAAATATGCATTCATTTACTTGGTGCTACTGCCCCATAGGTCAGACTAGGGTACACATGGAGTAACAGGCATTAACACTTGAATTTTGGATTCTGAATCCTGACTCTAAAAGCACCTGGCTCTGTCTTAACCACCTGTCTCTGTCTCAGATTGGAGCCTGTCATTTTGGCAAGGTATTTTTGAGATTTGCCTATCCTTTTTTCACGTAGAATGCAAAATACAGAATAGGTTTCTGTGAGTTTAAAAGCAGGTAATGTTCAAACAAATGTATACTATTTAAATTTATTTGCTTTCATTGTCATCATCTAGCTGCTTGGTTCTAATACAGACAAGACTACTGTCAGTTTCAAATGATATATTTACTCAATATTAAAATGTTAATTTGGTTATTTCTCCCAGTACAGTTTTTGTTTATTCAAAATAAATTAAATAATGAAAAAGGATTAAATGTGGATTGAACCTAAGGACACTTACCCACTGAGCCACATCCCCAGCCCTTTTCATTTTTTATTTTGAGGCAGGTTCTCACTAAGTTTCTTAGGGCCTTCCTAAATTGCCAAGGATGGCTTTGAACTTGTGATCTTCCTGTCTCAGCCTCCCAAGCCACTAGGATTTCAGGCAAGCACCACCTTGCCAGTACAGTTTTTAAAAGATAGCTGCCATAGGTTTACTTTAGGGTTTTTTTTCTGGATCATATAGGTACTTTAAAAAATTCTCTCACAGATGGAAAAATTAAATTTCTTAACATGGACCCCATATTTCAAAATAAACTATTCAAAAGGAAAGTTTCACTCTCAAATATTCTTTCTTTTCTTCAACAATGGCTTTTATTAAAATAATCAGATTCCATATATAGGTACCTTAAATTAAATTGTTAAATAAAATGCATGAGTCTCTCATTATAGACTCTAAAACTAACCAGCTCTTGAGAGAGGAGCTGTAAAGAATGGGAGTGAACAATTAATGTAGTATCTTAGAGCTTCTGTGCCTACAGTTTCTGATGCAGGTATTGAAATTATTCTCACCCATGTGTTTTGTTTTTATTTAGGTTTTTGTTGGAATTTTTACAGCAGAAATGATTTTTAAAATAATTGCCATGCATCCATATTGGTATTTCCAAGTAGGCTGGAACATTTTTGATAGTGTAATTGTGTTCCAGAGTTTAGCGGAACTTTATCTAGCAAATGTTGAAGGATTGGCTCTTTTTCGATTATTCAGGATGGTGAGTAGAATCCAATGACTGATTTTTTTAAATCAAAGTTTATCTCAGCTTCCTCAGACATCAAATGAGACAATTCAAATATAAAATTTTCCCATTAATTAGATGAATGAATTAATGCATAAAGGACCTTATGGGGGGAAAAGCAGTTCCCAACACTATTATTGCATCATAGCTTTAAAATATCTAAGGTCACAGAGACTTGACACACAATGATAGGAACCAGTGCTAGGATCCCTGGGTAAGTTTTGAAAGGCAAGACAATGAGAAGTCCCAGAAGTGGGACTAAGAAGCCAGAATCAGGTAAATGTTTCTAAATGTAGGATAGCAGAATTTATCTTAAACTTATTTTAAAATAGTGGACTGTTAGTATGGAGATTATTAGGTCTACAAGGTAGGGAGGTGGTGAGCATCAGAAAGTTTGGCAAAGAAATAATGGCATTAGAATGGCATCCATGGAAATGTTAAGCCCTCAATAAATAGTTTTGTCCTACTCTGGAGAGAGATTAAAGCATGTAGCAGGAATCAGGAATGATGAAGTAGGTTGAGCTTCTCCAGATCATTACTTCCTAGAGGGTAGCTTCCTCAGAATCCTGCCTTAAATCCTCAACCATCAATGTTAGCATGGTAATAAAAATATATACAAGATGTAGTATTCAAAATTTATGAATGAAACAAGACTGTCAAATGCTGAAGATGTGATAAAAGACAGTATTAAAATATCTTAAAGGCTACTAATGGACTGAATCTAACTTGGTTAAATTTTATATCACTTAATATAAATCCTTACTCTTGAGTCCAGAAAGCTAACTATATATTGGAAAAGATGGGAAGGTATAGATCATGTTAAAATTAGGTGTGAGTTTTAGATGACTCTAAATACACTGTGATAAAGTACCCAAAAATATTAAGGTAATTTTATACTGTATAAATACAAATATAATAAAAAAGAAGGATATTTAAACTAAACCTGGGGTGCTGCATTTGGTCTTGGACATGTGATTTTAAAACAAAAATGTGCATAAGATATTCAGTGTCAGAATTCAGTGGATCCTGACAAAACTTTTTAGTATCATCTGTATAAATAATGTGAAAAAATTCCAATGTTTTTGAAAAGAAAAAAAAAAGAGAATGGTATTTGTCCTACCAGATATTAAAACATAAATCTATAGTAACTATACAATAGTATAGAATGGGAATTGACAAATAGAGCAATAGAAAAGGATATGAATAGACAGTATACAAAATCATAGAATTATGTTAAGATGCCTTAAGAACTGTACATAAAATATTCAGTATATTAATAATGTAGTATATTAATAACACTTAACACCGAATATTACTTTATAGGTGATTAATGTGATAAATGTTATGTGTATATGCCTATAAAAATTTTAAATGTACATCATAATAACGACCAGTTTTTCTTCTTATATGTTTGTTTCTTATTATTGCTGTTGTTTATGTTGCTCTATTAGTTGCGTATTTTCAAGTTGGGGAAATATTGGCCAACATTTGAAATTCTGATGGTGACTCTTGGAAATTCCCTGATGGCCCTGAAAGACTTGATTCTGCTGTTGTTCACATTCCTCTTCTTTTCTGCTGTGTTCGGCATGAAGTTGTTTGGTTGGAGTTACCAAGCATGTGTCTGCCGCATAGATGAAAACTGTCAACTCCCACACTGGCATATGCATGACTTCTTTCATTCCTGCCTTAATGTGTTCCGAATTCTCTGTGGAGAGTGGATAGAAACCTTGTGGGACTGCATGGAGGTAGCAGGCCAACTCTGGTGCATTTCTTTTTACATGATGGTCATTTTAATTGGAAACTTACTGGTAAGTATTCCATGCTTTTCCATTTTCCTTGAAGAAATTGATGTAACATAGACTGGTGTTTTCATGATGTGGACTGATGAGACCCAGGGGTCAATAACTGCATTGTCCACAAAGGTAACTACTAGCCACATGTGACTATTATCAGTTGAAATATGACTGGTTTCATTTGAGAGGTGCAGGAAATGTAAGATACATACTGGATTTGAAGCTTCACCCCCCAAATAATGTAAATTATGTTATCAGTAATTTTTATTGAATGCATTTTTAAAAAATGATGATTCTATTGAAACACATTTAATTAAATAAAATACATTAGTAAAATTAATCTCACCTGTTTTTCTTTTCACTTATTTTTTTTTTCAAAATTATATGTGACTTGCATCATACTTCTTTTGGGTAGCGATATTTTAAAACCTTGCTACTAAAAGTATGATCAGCATCAGGTAAGATGCTTAGAAATACAGAACTCAGACCCCATCCTAGACCTATGGAAGCATAGTCTACATTCTAATACTATCCCCAGCTGATTTGTGTGCCCATTAAATTGTAAGAGCACTTAAATATAACACTAGATGTCAAACTTGCCTGCACATTGGAGTTGCCTGGGAAATTAGAGATAATAGGCTGATGCCTTGGATCTACTCCCAGAGATTCTGATGCTGCTGATATGTGAATGTAGCTTAGTCATCAAAATTTTTTAAAAATTTCTCACTTGACTAAATAGTGCAGCAAAGATTGTAAACCAGTAGTCTATAAAAACATTATGTATTAACTAAAAGAAGAAGGTGTCACTTTAAAATGTTGTAACAATTTAATGGGTGAATTGCATAAGTGGTTTCTTCTGCTTCTAAGGAAAAGGTGTATCTTATAAAAAATAATTCTTACAGGAAAAAAGACTCAATATTTGCTTTTTGTTCATGTGTCATAAAGATCAAATACATTTTCCAAAAGATTACAAAAAAAAAATCCAAAAAACAAAAACAAAATAAATCACGTTAGAATTATATCTGTGCCCTTATTGTTTCTACTTCATCTTGGGAATCTTACTGTTATATATTTATCACATTGACATTGTGTTTATTTGTTGATGTGATTGTCTATTTCCTTATTGAACTGTTAACTCCAATAGAAGGGACCATGGCACTTCTCTATATCACAAAGCCTAGAACAGTGCCCAACATGAAAACTACTTCATGCCCTATCCTCTGCCCTCTGCAGCTGTTAATACACCCCTAACTCCCAGTGATATACAACACTATTCTAAATGGCTGAAACAAAACCAAGTTGATAGATCAGTATACATAATTAAAATACCAGTGCTAGGTCTTGTTTCTGTGTTGGTATGGCACAGAGGTTCAAATAAAGTCATTATATGCATACTCTGCACCTCTCCGTTCTGCCTTTCCTATGCTCCTTGATGCCTATTGTCCTGTGTCTTATCAAGACAGCTGCTGCAGTCTAAAGCCCCACATTTTCATATCATATCTAGTCTAATGAAGAAGAGAATTTCTTTCCTAAAAGCCACAGCAAACTTCTCCTATTATTTTATTAATTCTGAGTTACATTCTCTTTTTTTGAACTGATTTCTATTGCCCAGGGTGTAGAATGCATTTATTATGCTAAGCCACTCAGAGCCCTTCCTCTCTTGGTGCTAGAGATAGCATCAGTCCAAACACAAGTTCTATGACTAACAATAAGACAAGGGCAATATCCAAATTGAAATGCAGATTTCTTTTTTTAAACATTTTTTAGTTATAGATGGACTCAATATCTTTATTTAGTTTTATTTTATTTTTATGTGGTGCTGAGGATTGAACCCAGTGCCTCACATGTGCGAAGCAAGCGCTCTACCACTGAGCCACAACCCCAGCCCCTGAAATGTAGATTTCGGTCTCTATAAGGAAGGGCCATGGCTGTTGAGAGAAGAAACAACAAGCTCTCTCTCACTCTCTCTCTCTCTCTCTCTCTCTCTCTGTCTCTCTCTCTCTCTCTCTCACACACACACACAGACACACTTGCACATGTAATCCAGACTCAAAGAAGCAGAAATGCTGAGGCAAATACGTAAACTCTACTCTCTACTTTTCTTGTTTCTACTGACTAGAAACTTCCATTTCTAATTGTTGACAATTGTATTTCTTGTCTCTATAAATCCTTTAAGCTGTATTTCCCTCAGCAGTCATCCATCTCTGGGACACCATGACAATAGCACTAGAGTAAATACAAGGGGGAAAAAAATGAAAGAGGAGAATTAGTGAGGTTGTTGATTTTTTTACCCTCCACACTTAGAATGTGCATGGTGTAAACAGAAGGTATTCTGCAGTTTTTCAATTTAAAATTAAATTCCAACAGTAATTCAGAACTGTGTAGATAAATCTTTTTTCTTAAAATCATATGCAAGGGCAAGAGTTCAACGTGGTTTTTTAAAAAATGCTATGTCTTGTTGAGTTGTAGAAAGAGTACACAGTGCAAACCCAAACAAACACAAGTTTAAATTGTAATTTTATCACTTACTAACTAGTGCATATTATGCATATTATGAAGCCTCTTTAAACCTGACTATATTTAATGGGGGCATGAACACAATAATAATGCATGCTTATAATATTATAACATAAGTAAAACAAAATCATTTAAAAATCATTAGCACCCAAATAGTTCATAAACATTTGTTTTCATTTCTTTACACTCTATAAATGAACTTCAACCTCAGATCTGCAAGTTTTTGTTAATTATTTAACATTATTTAGAAGTTTCAATTCCTGTCAGACTCTCTTTTTTTCTAGATGTTTTACCTGCAATTGAGATAGCTGCCACCAGGTGAAATGTACTGGTTGTAGTTGCATAAACCAATCAGTAAAGGATAAAAACATGTAAAGAAATCAAAAACAATACAAAAATAGAGTTGCCATTTGATTCTAATTATGCATTATTCCATATATATGTGTATATTCCCAAATTAAATGTTTGTTAAGAATAACTAGAATAATATTAAAATAAAACATCTCAATATATGTTAGACTTCTTGATACATGTTTATTTCTTTATTCATAATCAAAAACATAATTACTTTACCAAATTTTACATTTTATTTCTTTTTCATATTATTTGATTTTGATATGGGCACTTTTTTTTTTTTTTTTTTGGTACTGGGGATTGAACTCAGGGGCACTCGACCACTGAGCCACATCCCCAGCCCTATTTTGTGTTTTGATGTAGAGATAGGGTCTCACTGAGTTGCTTAGCGCCTTGCCATTGCTGAGGCTGGCTTTGAACTCGCGATTCTCCTGTCTCAGCCTCCCTAAGTGCTGGGATTACAGGCTTGAGCCACCGCGCCCGGCTGATATGGGCACTTAATTCTTACTCAGTGTGTGGATATCTTCAGAGTGAAGACAGCCACTTAGAATAGCAACTCATTTTCTTACCTTGAGGAAGACAATCTGACCAATAAAATAAGGTTTGGTATAAGACAGTCTTGAATCTAATCCGTGTGACCTTTGATAATAGACATCTGTAAGCATTGCCTTTTTTCATCTCTGAGAAGCAAATCATGTTGCACAGAATGTTGTGATTCCTGGTTAACAGACTCTGCCAAACACCTGTCATGGTGAATAAGAACTGAATAGCCTGTAGTCCATATGCTGGGTCTTCAAGTCTGAGGTCGCCTTTTTAGAGGATTGCCTATTATTGATTGTTTTAAAAGAAACACAACATGATATACACTTCAGCTCCTTTACTTTTTTGTTCTTTTATTTTTCTGATTAATTATACAGGACAGTAGAATGCACTTTGACACATCATACATACATGGACTATACCTTCTCATTCTTCTGGTTTTTCATGATGTAGAATCACATCGGTCATGTAGTCATACATACACATTTGTGTAGTCATACACATACACATGAATAATGTCTCATTCATTCTACTGTCCTTTACTTTCTCATTTAGATACTTTACCTCTTTCTGGCACTGGTGAGCTCATTTAGTTCATACAAAGACTCAACAAGTGAAGACAACAATGAAGCAAAAAATATCCAGCTTGCAATGGCAAGGATTAAAAAAGGAGTAAACTATGTGCTTCATAAAATATTGTGCAAAAAGCAACATGTCCCACAGGAAACAACGGACCATGTAAATGATACGTATGTTAAAGAGAACATTTCTGACCATACGCTTTCTGAGCTCAGCAATACCCAAGATTTCCTCAAGGATAAGGAAAAAAGCAGTGGCACAGAGAAAAATACAATGACTGACAATGAGAGCCGGTCACTTATCCCCAGCCCCAGTGTATCAGAAACTGTACCAATTGCTTCGGGAGAATCTGACATAGAAAATCTGGATAACAAGGAAATTCAGAGCAAGTCAGGCAATGGAGACAGCAGAGATGTAAGATGTTTTATTTTCCTGATTGCTTATTGTTGCTTTATGTGCTGTTGATGGGGAAGTCAGTTTGTGCTGAAGTTCTAGAGTTAGATTACCCTTTCAACCCTAGCTCCCCTACTCCTAGCTCCTGATGTTATGCTCTTGATCATATTACTTAAATTATTTACACTTCTAAACTTTAATTTCTTCATCTGTAAATGAAGATAAAGTTGTACTTCTTAAAAAAGTACGAGACTCAAGATGGAAGTAAGAAAAATAGTCCAATAGTACAAAGAACCATGCCTAATACATCATAATACTTAGGAAACATTCATGTAATTATGAAATTCTATAAATTAATAAGTAGACAGTGATGAAAAGCAAACTGAAAAACTAAGTTTGTAAAATCAATGTGTGTGATTGGAGAAATCACTCAAATTCCCTGGGCTTTGTCATCTTTAAGATATGAGATTGGATTAGAAGAGAGCAAATATTCCTTCTTGTTTGCTCAAATTCTCAAATTCTACTCATTTCATTTCCTCAACATATAAAATAAGTAATTAAGTTAAACTAAAAGAATAAGAAGAAAAACCAACAGTTTGAATTATGAATAGTGAGTAGCTTTATAAACCTCTGGGTTCAGAAAAAAGGTTGGGGGGTTATATTTTTAAAAAGAGCAGATGTTGCTTACTTACCTTCTAAAATGTACACCTTACTGGAAATGTCTTACAGTCTCCATTTGCAAGCAGTATAAAGACTTAATTAGAGGTATGATCTAATAGAAAGCTAAACCTACAGAATCACATAATGCAGTGGGCTTTTTGCTTTGGACCCACCTCAGGAATCATTTCAGGTTGCTCAAAAACCCTGAGGAGGGACAGGGAATGCCTCTTGCAAGGGTCCAACATCTCTGCACCATCTTCTGCCCCAGAACTCTCCTAGTTTAGCAGATCCTCTCTATAATGACTTCTCAAATTGATCTTCTAAGAAAAGTTGAATTTTAGTTATTCAGGGTATTTGGTCTTTCCAGCACCTATCAAAGGTATCTTTGTTTTAGTTAGAGAAACATTTTCTTCCCTTAACATACCCAATATTTCAGGTTTGTTTATGTTTAATTAATACCATTAAAAGAAGACAGGGGAAATTCTTGCCAAAAACCCTCTTCTATCATCTCCAAAGACTTTGACTACCATCCATCTCTCGATAAATTCATATTGGCAGATTTCTGGAAACTTCTTGCAGCATCATTAGAAAGTCTGGAGTATGAAAATACATGGGAAAGCTTTAATGTAAAAATAACTGTAAGTGTTCAAATTTCAGAAGTTGTCATGTATGCTACATAATTATTTAGTCCTATTGATTAGCTAACAAACTACTCATAGGAGATGTATTCATTTACTTATATGTTTAGTTATACATATAGTTTCATTAATCAGATTTTGGATTCTGTATCCTGTAAATATTTAATATGTTGATATAAAAAGACAAAGAATATAACATAAAAAACACATATGATCTGATAATTCATACAGTACAATTTTTATATTTATGCTAATTAATTTTAATTAAAATAAGTATATATGGTAAACATTATACTTTACATTAGATTTTGTAACTTTTTTTATAATCTAGAAATATATCATGGTCACTTTTATGCCATTAATAATCTACTAAAATAAATTATTTGTAATTTTGATCTTAATTTATTTTTAAAATGTAGAAAACAAGGTTTTATGAAAAATTCACCTCAAGGAGTATGTGAACAAAGGTCTTAAAAACTCAAAAATAAGCCAGGTGTGGTGACACACCCCTGTAATCTCAGCAATTTGGGAAGCTGAGGCAGAAGGATCAAGAGTTCAAAGCTAGGCTCAGCAAAAGTGAGGCACTAAGCAATTCAGAGAGACCCTGTCTCTTAATAAAATACAAAATCAGGCTGGGGATGTGGCTCAGTGGTCAAGTGCCCCTGAGTTCAAACCCTAGTACCAAAAAAAGCCCCTCAAAAATATAAATGTAAGGTGTATAATTGTAATAATTGAGTGCCAAAATATATTTTTTATTAATTTCCTACTCTTAAATAAATACATTTCTATATAGTTTTTATTTCATTAGAAATCAATAAAGAAAACAAGGAAAATTGAGAATTGAAATAACTTTTTAAAATTGGCGTTGTTGAGTAATATTTTTCTGGATGTTTAATTTTGTTTAGTTGAACACCATAATCACTTATTGACAACTGGCATTGTAAAGATTAAAGAAAAATTCTTTCTTATTTCCTTCATGCTTATTGAAAACCAAAAGGCATGATAAAACATTTCTAATTTCCTCTTTTGTTTGCATACTACCCAAGTCATATTGTTTTTCTTGAAAATGTTAGAAGATACCATTTAGATGCCATTAACACTAGGATCTTGGTGATTTATTATATCCATTTTTAAATAAGGCAAAATAAAACATTATGTGAAAATAAAGACAAAGTAAGTAATTTGCATTATCATCATATGTACAAAGCAGTGAGCACCTGGGCTTAGCCAGTTTTGAATTTCAGTCAAGAGCAGAGTGGGGAATAAGGTTCATCTCTGCAACAATGCTCTTTCCATAGGCCTTGTGTCACTTTCCCAGGTCTGTCCTAAGTGCTACTCCTTGTGCCTTTCCCTCATTTCACTTCACAGTAGCCTCACATCAGTCCCATCCACTGATGACAAACACAAGGCTGTCTGGACTGGATTTTAAAATAAAAGCTATATACATGGTTATCTATTCATCTTTAGCATCAAGGTATGATTTGCTCATCTAATGATGCTACTCATCTAAGTGAAATAGCATATATGACACCCTTATTAATAGCCTTAATAAGACTTTGGTTCCCAAATCCTTTCATAAATTGGGAGATAGTTTATGCATTTTTTGAACAGTGTTATTAATTAAATGGTAATTTTAATCTCAAATTATTTTAGCTTAAATTATTTGTTCAAAAACATCAACTGACATCAATAAATGTGAATTTCAATATCAATCATGACATTGGCCTAAAGTCTTTTAAACCTAATAATATTTTCTCTGTACATATTTTTTTTCTCACTTCTGAAAATGAAATGAACCTTAGTGACAATGAGCAAATTGAACTCATGATTTTTTTTTTTTGGTGGAACTTTATTTTAGAAAATAAAGCAATCTAGCTCATCTGAATGCAGTACCGTTGATATTGCTATCTCTGAAGAAGAAATGGTATATGAAAGTGAAAAGCCAAAGCATCTTAAAAATGGTAAGAAAAATGTTTCTTCGATAATGTTATGGAAATTAGACTAAATGTCCCTTAATCTTAATAATACCGTGGGATTTACTTTTTTTTTTTTTTTTTTTTTTAATTTTTTTAGTTGTAGATGGACGCAATATCTTTATTTTATTTATTTATTTTTTATGTGGTGCTGAGGATCGAACCCAGTGACTCACGCATGCGAGGCAAGCGCTCTACCACTGAGCCACAACCCCAGCCCCCGTGGGATTTACTTTTAATATAAAGAGTTTATTAACTTTGCAAATGGATACAGATACTAACATGCATGTAAACTGACCTAAATCCTGATAGACACTTATAAAAATTTCAAGAAAAAAAGTCAACATTGGAGAAAGAGGAATAGAGCCTATTTCCCAGAAGTCTAATGCAGTGATTGTGAAGACTGACTCTGGAATCAGACAAATGTGTACCATTTACTTATCTTCTCTTTTTCCTAATCTTCAAAGTGATAAGCCCCCTGATATTATTAAAAATATTAAATAAATGTGTATGTGTACATGTATATGTACATATAATCTCAGAAGAGAAAGAGAATCTGACCCAAGGAAAAAGTAGCACTCAATAAAATAACACCATTAGCAGCAGTAGCAGCCTTCTCTGAATCATCTTATAAAGGTGTTGATTGATATTGTTAATAGAAGAACCAGGAGCAGTGGTATGACAGTTAAATATTGTTTATACTGTTGATTTCATTGATCATGATGTAAATACTATTGGGTAAAATGCATCATGTTCATATTTATTTTTATACTATTATGTAATTACATATATTAGAATAGAGTATGATTTAGGAGTAGAACAAAATCAGCATAGCTAAATCATAGGAAAAATTGTGTGTGTATATGTATGTGTATATATACACATATATACTGAAGTGAATATATGTATATATAATATATATAGAAGTAGATATGTTTATGTGTTGAAGTGAAGCATTTTTACACCTCATGGATTGGGATCAATATTTAAAATATTCATGAAAACATCCTATAACTTTTGTAGAAAACAAATCATGATGATGATATACTTCTTTATTTCACATGAATATTATGTGTCTATTACATGCTTCCAGGCAGTTATCTTACACACTAGGTATATAGCACACTCCTTTCAATGACTTATAATTCAAATTGATTTTCTAGCAATGTTAATGAATTAGTACAGTTTTAAACATTTGACATCACTGGAAGGTCATCAAAATGGAACTGCTAAGTACTCAAATTCCTATCTTCAAAATAATAATCTGTTCTCAGCAGCTTAAATTCTAGGATGTTTATCATCTAAGACAAATGAAGAAACATGTCCTATATTTTTTTTGACTAGAGATGTATAATTTAACATTCAGCAAAATTTTAAATTGTGATTACACACATGACAGCAGAGGTAACAATTCAATGTTTATAAATATGAGACCAGCTATATTAAAATCTGTAAATAAATAATTATTAAGGTATAGAGCAGAAGGTTTGAGATGTGTCTTTCCATGAGTTTGCTACATGCTTGTTCTGGATGGTTTTATTTTTGACAGGTTTTGAACAAAGATCTTCACTTGGTCAAATCAATAGAGTATCCAAGAAAGGAAAAATTTGGCAGAACATAAGGATAACCTGCTGCAAGATAGTAGAAAACTGTTGGTTTAAGTGTTTCATTGGCCTTGTGACTCTGCTCAGCACAGGTGCCCTGGTAAGTGAACCCATATGGTGAGTGATGTTTATTGGGGACAAATGTTTCATAATTCTGCTTTCAGAAAGTCACCTTGCCCAATTTCTTTTCCAAGAATACTTACTTAGTACAGCACCAAGATTCATATTCTGTAATTTTAGTTTTAGAAACTCTATATTATGCTTTCTTGGACAGTTCATCAATGCATCATTTAGTACGAATATTAAATTTAAGTATCAAAATTCAATCAATAATGTCATTTCAAAATATATGAGTTACAGCAGGAAAAGGAAATGAAAAGAGATACCTGATTCTTCTGATTTTCATAAAGTTTTAATTATGAGACAGCTTAATAATTTAGTTATCCAAATCTGCTATGTTGTGCTGGTACTCAGGTTCTTCTTCCATAAGAGAAAGGAAATATTACATGATTTCTAAGGACCTTTGAACTGTGAATGCATTTACCCTCTGACCCAACAATCTTAATTGTGGAAAATTATCCTACAAATATGTGAACATGTACTAACTGCATAAAAGATGTTATTTACTGAAAGACTTTTTGTAATAATAATAAAGCTTGGCTGAGGGGGAAAGTCCATAATAGGTGAACATTTCTAGTATGGTACAATCACCTCATGTGATTACTGTGCAACTATTTTAAAAATACTGATGCCAAATGCATACTAATACTGCAATACTCCTAGATATGGTAGAGCAAAAAAAAAGAAAGAAAGGTATAAGGTATAGTATAATATGTAGTCATGCTGCATTTTATGTTGGAAAGGAAGAAGTCTAGAATGTGTAGTGAATTTGGTTGCATTTGATTAAGATAGATCAAAGAAGAATACACAAGAACTAGTTAATTGTGTGATATAGGACAAAGACAATGAATTCATGGTTGGGAACCAGACTTTGCAGTGAATGTCTTTTCAAAGTAAATTTTATATTGACATTTAGCACACATTCTGAAAACTGTACATCACGTCATGGGAGTCAAGCATCAATGATCTACACAGAGTGAATGAATGCACTTGTGTAACTGTCGCTTGGATTGATAAACAGAACATCATCAGAACTCCAGAACCATACTCTCTCCCCTTGCAGTTACTTCTCCTCTTCACATGGGTCGTCATTATGAGGATCTCAAATGCCATAGATTACTTTTATTCATTTTTGAACTTTATAAAAATAGATAAGTTCTGTGGCTTCCTCTTTGCATCTTGTTGTAGCATCCCACTTTCTTATGATCATCAGGGTCAATTTTTCCTTTTTGTCTGGTAACTCTTTTCTTTCCTTCTTAGTATATCAGCACAAGAAGTCCAAAACTGACCCCATGACGTCTTAGTTTGAGTTTTATTGAAGATAGACTGTCATCTAATGCCCTATTCTAGGATCAAAACCCTCTGAATCCACTAATCCCAGGGTTAAGGTAATGGAAAGCACAAATGCCTCCACACCAACTTCCCAGATGCTCCTCCCTGCATCTTTTCCATCACAGATTTTTTAAGCATCGTGGTGTCTTTACATGGCTCAAGTGTAATGGTTACTTGTAATGTAGCCAACTTATTTCAGAACACTTTTTTGCACTAAGCCTTGCTGAAAAGTAACAGCCTTCATGTGAACTTTTGACTTCAAACCTGAAAAGGCCCACTAGGTATTGTCAGTCTTTCTTAGTGGTAGAAGGTATATGTCTCTCCAAAACATCTAGAGAACTTACTATTTCTTTTTCCTAAGATGTGACTCATGTGATGTCATCAGTATGATGATAAATATGATGTTAATTACTGTCACTGGAGAGTGAATGCATAAGCAACACATTTGCCCTTTTATCTAGCTTTATATTCTATCCACTTCGATCTAGCTTGTAGTAGACCAAAGAATGGTTTCTAAATATGCTCATGTCATAATCCTCAGAACTTGTGAATATTAATATATGGCAAAAAGGTCTTCTCAGATGTAATTAATTTAGGATCTTGAACTGCAGATATTACCCTGGGTTATCCTCAGCACCACATAGATAGATAGATAGATAGATAGATAGATAGATAGATAGATAGATAGATAGATAGATAGATACATACATACATACATACATAGATAGATACATAGATAGATACATAGATAGATACATAGATAGATACATAGATAGATACATAGATAGACACATAGATAGACACATAGATAGATACATAGATAGATACATAGATAAATAGATACATAGATAGAACAAAGGTATTTTCCATCTATAACGAAAAATATACATAAAAAAAGAAATCATCTTCCTAACACTTTGACTTTAGCCCAGTGAAACAGATCTCAGATTTCTGACTTGAGTCATTAAAATAATATACATTTGTTTTGTACTCAGACCCTAGTTTTATGCTACTCTGTTGTGCAGCATTGGAGTGTAATACCCAGGCCCTCAGGATCCCAGGCAGACTCTCTCACTTCCTTTCAGCACATATTACTGCATCCTACCTATGAACCAGGTCCTCTGGCATACAATACCTTTCCTTACTTAGCAATATCAGTGCTTCCCTAGCTACTGTACGAAGAAAATTTGACTCTGTTTACATTGTTGGTAGCCTGGAAGGGGAGGGACGGTAGATCGTAAAGAGGTGTTTTTAAAGACATGTCTCTCATTGAAGGCTTCCTCATGCTCCTCAAACAATATTAGGTTCAGTTTGATCTTACAGGGAAGCTCTGGAGTCCAGATGCACAACAGTGCTTCATCTCTGGTGAAAAGGTTGCTGACTTTAGCAACTGTGTCAGTCAGCCATTGTCTGAGATGTGTCCCCCCTGGAGTAGAAATCTGCCTCCTGGATGAGATGCTCCTTGTATGGCAGATGCAATTCTCCAGAGTTTCAGTTGTGTGTTATCAGGCAACGAGCAGAGTCACTATGGAATGGGTAGATTTTCCCAGTAAAGGGGCCCTTGGTGAGCAACATCAGAATCAATACAATATTCAGTATGTACTTTTGAAGTACATGTCATATGATGTGTTGGGTGCAATTGTCATTTGTTATTTCTGTTGAATCCATCTGCCATACTCTTGCTGATATAGTAAATACTTTGTTTCTGTTGTACTTCTAGCTATAAAAAGAATCTAAATTTTTCCCACTGTGACTCATTTTTTTCTAGATCTTTTAGTTTCACTTTTACATATATTTTCTTACCCATTATTTTGTGCACACAGCTTTATTCTTATGAGATTGATCCCTTGATCATTATGAAATGCCTTTCTTTAATTGTGTATTTTATTGTATTTGAGATAGAATTTGATTCTCTTACAAGTGAAAGAGTTTTTAGAAATTATATTATGCAAATTCTTAAATTTTTTACTCTCAGGCTTTTGAAGACATATATATTGATCAACGAAAGACTATTAAAATCTTATTGGAATATGCTGACATGATCTTCACTTACATCTTCATTCTGGAAATGCTTCTAAAGTGGATGGCATATGGTTTCAAAGCCTATTTCTCTAATGGCTGGTACAAATTGGACTTCATGGTTGTCATTGTATGTATTTTACAGAAAAAAATTTAAAGGCTATTTGATTTACTTCTATTTTTACTCTTTCTTATCTTTTACTTCCTTATAGCTCCTGTTTTCCTCTCTATATACATTTTCAGTGACCAACATCCCATATTTCTTTATCTGCAATGTTTAACATCTATCCTCATCATGTCATTCTTAACTTTTAAAAGTTCAGGACTAGGCTCCTGGATTATTGTAACACCTGTGAACCTGCTGCTAACAGAATAAGTTTGTTGCACAATATCTTGAAAATATCAGCTCTCTCAATTCTTTAAATTCTACTGACTTAACTTTTAAATAAAGTATCCACAATTTGAGTGTGTATTATAACAAGCAACCAGAATTTCTCATTAGGATCACTGCAATGGATTCTAAAGTTGTGTTTAATGAACAAATAGACTCCCCATTGTACAGCCAACGGTAGAAGCGCCTCAGTCTACAATTAATGACTTGCAATAACTGGCCTCTGTCTTTTAAATTAATTCTTACAAATTAACCTTTGACTCCAGTCAAATTGCTCTGTACCAAAACTCACCTTCTCCCTTTCTAGTCATTGTTCTTACATGTCCACATCCCTCTATGTTTATATAAATGACTCGTCAAGACCATCCTCTCCTTAGTATAAAAAAAAATGTTCATCTCTGCTGACTTGAAAATTTAGAAAATATGAAGATTTAATAAACTGTAATTATAGCTCTATCATCTTGCTCAATTTTGATTAATATTTCTCAAATCTTAACCATTTTTATCCACACATATTTACTTTCACATTCACCTCAGTACATAGTTATACTTTTTGTAATTTGTACTTTTGATTTAATAATATTCATATCCTTCTTGAGGCCTGATTTCTGAAATCTTACTGGGTATATTATATTCATCATAATTGCACATGTATGAATATATGAATATATTCCAAATCTTGTTTTAATGCATACATTGTATACAAGTGCTGTGCTGCAAATAATAATAAAATTGATTCTTTAATTTTAAACTTAAAAATGTCACTATAAATCTAATCCTTCATCATAAAGAATATAAAGTACATAAGTATCTCATGCTGTTATATGCTCCTTATTACAGAAAATAATTTTGTTTTATATTTTTAAGTGATTTTAACAATTATTTTCTTATATCTTGTTCTAAGTTAATGACATTTTGAAATACATATGAAAATATTTCAAAGTTTTATTGACAAGCTTTGACTATCATTTTATAATAAATGCAAAGTTTACATATTATTTCAATTAAAATGGTCATAGTAACTCTTTTTAAAAAATATTACAGGTGTTTTGTCTTAGCTTATTAGGCAAAACTCGAGAAGATCTAAAACCACTTACTTCCATTAAATTCCTTCGGGCACTCAGAGTTGTATCTCAATTTGAAAGAATGAAGGTAAATCTAAAGTTTCTAAACTGTTATATGGGTTTTATTTGGGATTACTAAATTTTTGTGAATCAACAAGCTTTGTTGTCTTTTCATCAGTTTCAACACGACAAAAACCTTATATTCTATAGCATGAAAATAGAGGGGAATGTGTATATTGGTTATGTTTATTGAGATTTTAGGTCCTATTGCTCATAAGGTATGAAAACTAATAAATCTGAGCTAAAAGGACATAATCATTGAGAGGGAAAATATAGTTTCAAAAACAGTGTCTTTCTAACTCAAATACATGTTTGTGACATCTCAATTTTTAAAGATGAAACTGTCAGAAAAATGAAACTGATAAATTTTTAATTGTGAGAACACTGTACACACAAAGTAGTTATATACTAAATGAAAGAAAAATTTGAATTCTAAAATATATTAATTTTTTTAAAGTCAGACATCACAAATTATTAATTTTTACTTGACATCTCTCCCCCACTCCCATGTTAAAGATTTTTCTAAACCATATGAAGATAACTAATAGATTCATCCATATAAAAATGTCCAGGGTTTCATCTTTTGCACCTGTAATAGAAATCACATATGCCCCAACTAAAAGAAACAATGGAGTCTATGGTCACCACAAATAATATAAGCATGCAAATAAACAGTGTTCAAATGTATGTAGAAATGAAAGGAAAAATCCAATTGTACCTTTTATTATATATTTGCATATATGTGCATTTTGCATTTTATTTATGTAGATTATTTAACATTAGTCTTGGTATTTGATTAGAAATACCCAATATTACATCTTCAATTCTATGATAGGATTGAATAAGAAACATATTTCTGTTTAAGCAGTATTACCTTTGTAATTTATATACTTTATCTTAACATTTAAACTGCCATTAATAAATCATTATACTTAAATTCTTTCCTCTTGATCAAAAAGCATTTTTATCTCAAAATAGAGAAATTCAAATAGAAATATACATAATTTAAAATATATATTTGTAAAAATCAGTAATTTTAATAGTACACCTTTATATTATAGAGTGTATACATGTATACACATATATAAATCATAAGAACATTTATTATATATTCGTGTATATTTTTTGGTGGTTCTGGGGATTGAATTTAGAGCCTCTCACAGGCAAGGTCAGTGCCCTACCACTAAGCTACACCTCCAGCTCACATTAATTATATTTTAATATATATGCTAAGTATCTGATTGATATTATTTTTATAATTCATGTGAATCTCTGGTTGACTCATTATAATAGGACTTAGGCCTGATCTATCTAGTCCTCAAATGTATTTTATTTATTAGCATTGGGGAAGAAATAGTTTATGTAGAAAATACAGAAAAATTCTCATTATCATATACTTATAACACAAAAATCTAAAATAATAACTGTAGTTTATAACTTATAAAATAGATTTTTATTAACCACATCATGGGAGCTTGCAATATGGTGATATTTACCTGTGATTTTAAACCAAATAGTGGAAAATTAGCTGAATTATGTAATTATACTAAATTATATATGTACTTAGAATTACAATAATTTTGTAATTATTTGTAATTATTATTTCTGATCTAAAGTTGTCATATTCATTTTTTTATATGCTAGGTGGTTGTCAGAGGTTTGATAAAAACCATTTTACCTACTCTGAATGTGTTTCTGGTCTGCCTTATGATCTGGCTGGTATTTAGTATCATGGGAGTGCACTTATTTGCTGGCACATTCTATGAATGCATTGACCCAACAAGCGAGGAAAGGTTTCCTGTTTCTGAAGTCATGAACAGGAGTCAGTGTGAAAACCTTGTGTTGAATGAATCCATGCCATGGGAGAATGCAAAACTGAACTTTGATAATGTTGGAAATGGTTTCCTCTCTCTGCTTCAAATAGTAAGTACACTTTTCAACTTTCTTTTTTTTATATATCAATTATATGTTTATCCACATTGTAAGTTGAAGGACAAAATATGGACTATTAATACATTTGATTATAAGATATTTTAGTAAATACTATTTAATACATAAGTGTTATGGGACATGCTATACTTTGGAGTGACAAAGGGGACAGTTTCCTGCTCTGTTGGGAGGAAGAAGTGGAGGGAAGGAAGCACTGAACAGAAATAACAGGTATTGGCCAAAGCTGCTTCTACCATCACTGGCCAAATCACACGAACTTGAGTTGCTGTTATTATTATTCTATTTAGTGCTTTTAGAAATGGTTACTCAGTAAACTCAATATCTAGCAGATATTAAGTGGTGGACATTCCTTTCTTTTGCCTCACAGAAAATCACATATATAACAGCTACCAGTAATTACGGCAATTAGCAACACGTACTTGTTTACCTTCCGTTTCCTTATTTTTCTCTTTTTAGTTAAACTATTTTAAAATATTGTTATTAATTATAAATAGACTAAGTAATTAACTGACAGATAATTTATTAATTAAAAAGTTAAATACCTCATTTACCCAGTATGTTGAAGTATGGCAAGCCTTAGTATCAAATGTTTAAACTGTTAATAGCAAACTGAGCTACTTTTTATTTGCCATGAAACAGATTTTCCTAAGAACTAAATACATCTTATTGTTTTAGGCAACATTTAATGGATGGATCACTATTATGAATTCAGCAATTGATTCTGTTGGTGTAAGTACCATATAATCTTAAATACATTATTAAGACTCAAGCAAAGTCATTTTTGCAACTCAAGCACAAGATACAGGTGATAATTTCTAGAAATTAAGTATTTTTCATGTTGAGTATTTCATGGGTAATGAAATCCTTCCAGAAATATACATGATGATTGAGGCTCAATAGGTCCACTTGAGGGATAAGCATATTTTGTAACAATAATTAAACAATAAAATAAACTTTAAAGTCCAAGCAAACAAAGCAATGGCATACTTTCACCAGAGAGCAAAGAGAACATTATCTTGAATAGTATTACTAGCTTTTCTTATCCTAAATTATTTTATAAATCTTAGGTTTTCAAAAATTACTATCAATATTTTACTATTTTTTTTTAAATTCAATTTTAGGTAAATATGCAGCCTGATTTTGAGTACAACCTCTACATGTATTATTACTTTATCAGCTTCATTATCTTTGGATTATTTCTCCCTCTGAGTATGCTGATCAGTGTTATTATTACTAACTTCAACAAGCATAAAATAAAGATAAGTATAATATTCTTTTATTGTTCATAAATGACTGAAAAACAAACATACTTATAAAATGTTCTGATTCTCATAATTAGTTTTGAGTTTAGCTCAATGTCATTTTCATTTGGTACATATATAGTAAAATAATGATTGATGTTCTTGCACATTGTTGCACGTTGCTGTACTGTTCATCCTTACATTGCTTTCACTATTCATTATATACATAGACAGATTAAAAGTTAAAAATTACTTGTATTTCTGTATGTATATTTTGTAAATAATGATGTGCAGGAAAATGAACACTAATATTGTGTATCTGCTCAAATATAAAAATACTTCAAAAAAGTATACTCTTTTACTCTCCTATTACTTAATGCCTCCTAAATTGGAGTACTTGAACCCAGTAACAGAGAATTCAGAGATAGAATTGAACAAAAACAAAGGCCTCAAAAGACATGTAAGTCCATTTAGATGCCCTACTAGGAGACCTACTGTCGAAAAGCCTTCTAAAAACATCAAAAGAAAAACAATGGTTTAATTTGGAATTCTGTCTTCAGCCATGTCATCAAATTAAATCCTGAGCAAAATATGGCATAACATTTTGAGTCTCTGCTAATCAGATGGTAGTAGAAAGCTCAGTGATCAAACACAGTTTTGATTAGGTGCTTTAGCTTCCTGGCCACTTCCATCTGGTGGGTAACATCCCATGCTTTGCTTCTGTGCTACTTGTTGTTGATTCCTGTCTTTGTTAAGTAACCAGGTCCTATTTTAGAGCATTAACAATTCCTAATTCTTATATGAGCATAACATTATTAATTTTATATGTTTTGTACAAGCTACTGAATTAGCACTAGAAACACAAAAACAACTCAGCCCTAGACGATGCTATGAAGAAGTCAGCACAGGGTACTTTCAGAATAATAATAAAAATATTTTCTGATAGCATCTATAAAGTAAAGCAACATATGAACATATGAAAATACATATTTGACCAATTCTCTTTATCCTTGCTTATTAAAAGGCACAAATAAGCTTTACATTTATCTATGGAGTTCAGCTCTTCTTA
>CM053402.1:101260311-101279416 GCA_028644305.1 Xerus rutilus | reverse complement strand
TTTGAAACCTTTGGCAGCAGTATGCTCTGTCTTTTTCAGGTTACAATATTTGCTGGTTGGGATGGTATGCTCAATGCAATTTTCAACAGTAAATGGTCTGACTGTGATCCTGATAAAATTAACCCTGGGACTCAGGTCAGAGGAGATTGTGGTAACCCTTCTGTGGGGATTTTCTATTTTGTCAGTTATATCCTCATATCATGGCTGGTCATTGTTAATATGTATATCGTTGTGGTCATGGAGTTTTTAAGTATTGCTTCTAAGAAGAAAGCCAGGACCTTGAGTGAGGATGATTTTAGGAAATTTTTTCAGGTGTGGAAAAGATTTGACCCTGATAGGACACAGTACATAGACTCTAGCCAACTTTCAGACTTTGCAGCTGCTCTTGATCCTCCTCTTTTCATGGCAAAACCAAACAAGGGTCAGCTCATTGCTATGGATCTTCCTATGGCTGTTGGAGACAGAATCCACTGCCTTGACATCTTACTTGCTTTTACCAAAAGAGTTATGGGGAAAGATGCAAGAGTGGAAAAATTCCTCTCAGAGGTAGAATCAGGGTTTGTATTAGCCAACCCTTTTAAAATCACATATGAACCAATTACAACTACTCTGAAACGAAAACAAGAGGCAGTTTCAGCCACCATTATTCAGCGTGCTTATAAAAGTTACCGCTTGAGGCAAAATGACAAAAATGCATCAGATATTCATATAATAGATGGTGACAGAGATGTTCAAGCTACAAAAGAAGGTGTCTGTTTTGACAAAGCTAAGGAAAAATCAAGTATTCAAAGCCAGATCTAATCCTATTCATCACCTCTTTACTTTCTTCATATATCCCCAAATGCTAAAAGCTTGAGAAATTCAAAGAAAGATCAGAGAAAGATAGCTATCCATTGTTTACACCTGGTGGAATTTAAGCTTCTGTTCACAAGTCTTCATGCCAAACTCACTTTTTTACCTCTATGTGTTCAGTCTAACTAATCTGTCAAGAAAGTCCCTAAATATTGCTGCAGTTAAAGTAGGTAAGTGACCTTTTGACAGTCTGGTGTTTTCCCTGCGTGACTCTTTGGGTGTGTGCCTATGCTAGAGGACAGATATAGTGGTGGTAAAGATTAGCAGCCAAAGAGGTGTGCTTGTGTATTTTACATCCGCTTTAATGAGTTTCTAGTCGCCACTACTATGACTTAGTTACAGATAAAGAAAGGCTTTCTTAATATGGGCTTTCTTTTTTTATTTAATAAGTTAGAATCGGTAATTTTTAAGGTATCATGTAACCTTTACACAAAACTAGTGAAGTCCTACAGGCCATTAAATCATCAACTTGCCTAAACCAATACCAGTTGGGTCAAGGGAGGGCGCCATTGTTTAGGAAGTGCCTTGGAGATCAATCCCAGAGACTCTCAAACTGAATAGAACCATGTTTGTGAAAGATTGGTGGAAGCCCTACTTTGTTTTTGTTTGTTCTGTTTTCTTTCTCTCCTTTTCTTTATTTGTTCCCCCCTCTGCTCACCATTGGTAGTGAGGATTTATATTGTTTTGTTGTTCTCCATTCCTGGTTTCTCATCTTTTCCTCTAGTTCTACCTAAGCTCCAGCTCTTCAGCAGGATGGATTCATAGAACCAGAAGCATCCATGAAACTGCCATTATGGCCTACAATTTCCTCTCACTTAAACACTTTTTTAAAAGTATATAATTACTAAAATGATACCATAAATAATATATTAATGGACTGAGCTCCACCTTATTATAAAACTGAAATTTTTTTTCCCATTTATCCTTAGTGTAACATTGAGTATGTACGATTTGGCAAATGCATGTTATAATATGGATTAGAAGAGCTGAAGCCTACTAATTTTCTCAGTGTCTTGATCTGCACTGGGAAACTAGCCACTCTAAAGTACTTTTCACTGTACTTATGTCCTCATAACTTAAAGAAAAGAAATGATCATTCAAACTCTGGGGGCTGTGAATTAGGAGATGAGAGCCTAAGTCTCCCTTTTATAGCATTAGTATATGAGGATTAAGTTTCACTTACTCATTTCTTTCTAAGTGTTTTTAAGTGTTTCGTTTTAATTTCATCATGTACAAAAGTACTTTATAAAATATTTTATATTTCAGAAACTTTAAAATCTTAAATGTTAGTTTTCACCATTGAAATTATTCTTAAAGTTAGAAAGATTTGTTTGGGGATTTATTCATAAAAGAGTAGCATTTACATCTATGTAGTTCAAGAATCTGATATTTACTCCATTTGTATGAAAACTGATTTCAATGTGCCTACAAAGTCCCAAAGGATTCAAAAGGAAAATCTGTACAATGTTGACTTAAATAACAAGCTTTAAATATGTAGTACAACATTAACTATTATTTACATATTGGTAATTGTATTTTATTATAAATGCATGATCTTGAGCCTTAACAATTGTATTTCTGCTCCTCAGAAATTTAATAACCCTACCAAGATGCCTTTGAGGGATCCCTAAGTAAATGTAATTTCAGGGTTCAGTTTTTTCTATACATATTCCTTCCCTTTCTCCTCTTGATCTCCATCATGAGATGGGGATCAGAGAGCAATCAATGTTGACTTATAACATGGTGACAGCTGGTGCTTTGCCGAGGCTTCTGCTTTCCATTTCTTGTGATGCTTTAGTATGGAAACCGCTTCAGAGACTGACAGTGTATCATAACTTGCTTCTATAAATTCCATAAAGACCAAAAAACTAATTTAAGTCTGAAAATTATTGCTTTTACTTGTAAATTTTGTTTGCCACTAACCTTCCAAAAACTGTGTAAATGTTTATTTTTAACAAAATATAACAATATATTCTACTTTTCAGATACTATATAAAATAATAAAGACTGTCTATTAACCACAGTAAAATTTGTTTGTCTTTCTTTTTATATTTGATAAGTTAGGTTGGCAATTTTTATGGTAATATAAAAAAAAACTACTCAAAAATTTTTTTATTCAGTCTCAAAATTTAAGATGAGAAACACTTAGGTTTCCTTGAGACACTGTTAATTTTGTAAAGTAAAGTGTTAATACACTTACAAGGGCCCCTATACATTGACAAAATGTAAAAATCAATCAATCCTCTTACCAAAATTATAACTGCAATGCTATAAGCTTTAGCTCAAAATTATTAAAATTCACTTTATAGAAAATAATACTGAATTAAATTTATTAGTGTGCTACTGTTTATCAGTTTGTTTTTTCAAAAAAGTTTATTTCTTCTTTACTAATAAATATGATACACTCAAAGTGGTTTTAAAGATAATGGTGATAGCTACTATTTATTCAGCTGGCAGCTATGTCCAGCCTTGTGCTAAGCAATTTTCATGAATGAAGCAGTGGCCACTCTCAGTTTATAAATCAAAAACAGTAGCCTTAGAAAGGTTATAAGAACTTTTATAGGACACAAAACTTGTAAGAGACAAGGCCAGGACACAAAACCAAGTTCAGTTTCAGAATTTAATGTGCACTGGCACATGCGCATGTTTCTCTCTCTCTCTCTCTCTCTCTCTCTCTCTCTCTCTCTCTCTCTCTCTCTCTCTCTCTGTCTTCCTTCCTCACCACCCCCCACCCCAGCCTCTTTTGATCAATGGAATTTTAAAATGTAGACAATTCCTAGAAGAAGAGAAGCACAAAGGCTGATACTACAGAAGTTTTTTCATTCAACTGTATTCAATGCTAGATACTAGATGCAAACTTAGAGCTTACTTGCACAGAAAGATAAATCTGGGTCTAAAGAGCTGTAAGGGGGAAGCATAACTCTGCAACTGGCTATAATATATGGTAATTTTTATACTATTGGTCTGAACTGCAATACATATACATGAAGGAATGGTGAGTACTACGTTGGGAACTGGAGATAAAGTTAGTAAAGTGGGTCCCTGAAGAAAAAGGGAGATTTTTCTCAATTAGTGAGGAATAGCTTCATTTCACACAGAGGGACTTTTAAGAAGAGTCCACCATGGAGATGACACCTGGGATTTTGGCTCAGAGCTCTGCCTGCTGGAAGACAGGAGTGAATAAAGGAGGGAATAAAACTTGAACCTCAGAGATTCGTAAGAAAATTTGAGCAGAATTATTCTGGGCACCTTGAATCCCTTCTCAGACATACTTCATTTTCCCTTTGGTTCTTGAATTCTCTCCTCCCTTAACTGGGTCTGCATTCTCAACTATATGGTCAATAATGAACTTCATCAAATAACTGAGTGTTCCCACATAGGGAATTGTTTCACCTCTGTTAGGTAAACCAAAACTTCAGGATTGGACACTTAGTCCTCTCCTTATATGGATGTAAACCTTTATCTTCATTGACTTAAAAAAATCACATCATAGCTCTAGCATTTTCTCTCAACTACAGCCCTAGTTTCCATTAAGCATCCAGTTGGCCTACCACCACTGTATTCCTAAATACTCATGCAGGCTAGGTGAAAGTCAGTATGTTCAAATGATCTGTAAGTTCAGAGTTCAAGTTCTTATAATATTTCATGACCATATTTCCTTATTTTCTCTCTCTTTTTCTTCCTGCCATAAAAATCTTTTGAGCAACTCCTAGGTATTCAGCACACCAATTCAGAATTCTCCTTTTCTTAAAAGACAGATAAAACATATTGGAACTATTTAATTCCTTCCTATAATAGAAACTCTCATGCAGAGGTAGTGGAAAGTCTTAACTTCACAAAAAAGCTAGGACTTGAGCCCAGTTCTCTAATGGATGGGGTGTTTTCAGAGAACATAATGAAGGTGAATTTCAATCTTAAATTGAAATACTAGCAAATATAGAGGTTTTAAACACTGTTAATAAAAATCATGTCTCTCTTCCTGTATGTTCATGCAAAAAGCACTCAGGGTCAGAGAGAGTAACCCTGGCAGTTAGGATGTAATCATATGAGGGAAAAAATTTGAAAACTCAAAAACATTTAAGGTTAAGATGACCTTAAGGTTGGTGATCTTTCAGATACCAACCACAATTTATCTAACATGTTGGACTGCCCACATTGGCAGTCAACCATTTTATAAAAATACTTTTGAGAAATAATTTTTTACCAACAAAATTCTCCTTGTACAGTGCATAATTAAATGATTTTAGAATATTAACAGAGTTGTGCAAACATCACTCTAATCCACATTTAGAATATTTTCATTACTGTTGACAGTCACCTCTAATTCCACCCTGCCCCCACCCCTAAGCAACCACTAATTTACTTTATAGATTTACCTATTAGAGATGACTTATATGTGTGGAATCATACAATATGTGACTGACTTCTTTCATTTAGCATAATGTTTCAAACTTCATCCATGTCAAAGCCAATACTTTAATCGTTTTTACTGTTGAATAATATTATACTGTGGGGGCTGGGGTTGTGGCTCAGTGGTAGAGCGCTTGCCTCGCATGCGTGAGGCACTGGGTTCGATCCTCAGCACCACATAAAAATGAATAAAGATATTGTATCCATCTATAATTAAAAAATAATATTTAAAAAAAATAATAATAATATTATACTGTGTAGTTATAACATACATTACTTTGTTTATTCATTCATTACTCAGTGAACATTTGGATGGTTTCCACATGGTGACTATGATGAATAATGCTGCTATGTGGAATTGGTAGCAATACATTTAAGTATTTGAAAATTTTCTATTCTACTTTTCAAAGTAGTTGCACCATTTTACATTCCTGGAAGAAATTATGAAGGTTCCAATTTTCCCCATCCTTGCCAATACTTGAAGTCTGTATTTTGTTCATAGCCATGCTATGAATGTGCAGTGATGTCTCATTATAGTTTTGTTTGCATTTCCCTAGTAGCTAATGATAGTGACCACATTTTCATGTTTTCAATGCATCTGTATATCTGCTTTGGAGAAATATCTACACAAATCCTTTGCCCATTTTTAATTTAGTTTTTTGTCTATCATTGTTTTGGATACAATATGTACATATCAGATGTCAGATTTGCAAATAATTTCCCATGTTATGTGAGTTGTTTTCTCTTTCTTGTGTCTTTTACTATGCAAATTTTTAAATTTTGATGAAATCCAACTTTTGCTTGTGATTTTAGTATTTTATTTAAGAAACTATTGCCTAATCCATGTTCACAATTATTTACTCCTGTTTACTTCTAAAAGTGTGATTGTTTTGATCCTTACATTGAGGGTTATGCTTTCCAATTAATTTCTGGCATGCAAGGTTTAAGGAAGGAGTCTACAATTATGCTTTTGTATATGGCTACCCAATGGTCCTGGCACTGTATGTTGAAGAGTATTTGTTGGTCATGTAGTTGTCTTGGCATTCGTTTTGAAATTCTGTTGACCATAAATGTGGGGTTTATTTTTGAACTATCTATTTCCTTGACCTCTATGTTTCTCCTTATGCCAATACTAAACTGGATTACAGAAGCTGTATAATAGGCTTAGAAATAAGGAAGTTTGTGTCCTCCAGCCTTAGTCTCCTATTTTCAAGATAATTTAGGCTATTCTATAGCCCTTGTGTTTCTATATCAATTTATGATCTGCTTGTAAGTTTCTGAAAAAAGATAAGCTGAGACTTTAATAGGAATTGCATTGAATTTAAAGATCATTTGGGGATTATTGCCAAATTAGCAATATTGAATCTTCTGGTCCGTTGATATGGGATGTACTTCACTTTTATTTAGAGGTTTATCAATTTTATTGACTTTTTAAAAAACAGCTTTTAGTTTCATTGGTTTCCCCTTTTGATTCCTTTTTGAATTTTATTGATTTCTCCTAATATATTTCCTTTTTAATTCTTGTTTATAGTTATTTTGTTTTTATTTTCTCATTTCTTCAGGTAGGGAATTAGATTATTCACTTGAGACATTTCTTCATATCTAATGTATTTTAACACTAAAAATTTTTAAAATAACTCTATTTTAGTTGCATCTGACATATTTTGATACATCATATCTTTATTTTCATTCAGTTCTATGTATTCTTAATATTTATGTTAAGGATTTATCTTTTACCCATGAATTATTTTGTGTGTTGTTTCATTTCTGTATGTTTAGAAGCTTTTCAGTTGATTTATAGTTTAAATCTGTTGTCTCCAAAGAACACCTTATGTACAGTTTCAATTCTTGTAAGAGTACTGAGGTTTATTCTATGGCCCAGGATGCCAAGTTAAATCTTGGTAACTGCTCCGCGGACACTTAAAGAAAACGCATATTCTGCTGTGGTTTGGTGGAGTGTCCTATGTATGCACCTTAGAGCCTATTCATTCACTGTGCTGTTTAGACAGGCTGCATCTGCTGATTTTCGGTCCAAGGTTCTATCAGATGCCGAGAGGGAACTATTGAAATTTCCAGCTATGATTATGAATTTCTTCATTCCTCCTTTCAGCACTATCAGATTTTGCTTCATCTTGAAGTTCCATCGTTTGATGTATAACTTTTTAGGATTGCCATTTAGGTTGCTTTTTTAATATATGTATTTTTAGACATTGATGGGCCTTTATTTTATTTATTTATTTATATGTGGTGCTGAGAATCAAACCCAGTGCCTCACACATGATAGGCAAGCGCTCTGCCACTGAGCCACAACCCCAGCCCTAGGTTGCTTTTTATAGTATGTTTTGTTCCTCTTGGTTGCCACTATCTTTCCAAAGTCTACTTTGTCATATAATAATATAGCCAGTGCTGCTTTTTGAAAAAATAAGTTTTGTGTGATACATTTTTTTTCTATTTTACTTTCAACCTACACATGCTATTGAATTTCAAGGGAGTTTATTGTGAAAAATCTTTAGTTGGAATTTGTTTATCAACTTTTTATTGGTATATAAATATATACGTATATATATATAGATTTTTGGGGGGGGGGTACTAGGGATTGAACTCAGAGGCACTCAATCACTGAGCCACATCCTCAGCCCTATTTTATGTTTTATTTAGAGACAGAGTCTTACTGAGTTGCTTATCACCTCGCCATTGCTGAGACTGGCTTTGAACTCGCGATTCTCCTGTCTCAGCCTCCCAAAGTGCTAGGATTACAGGCGTGTGCCACCGCGCCTGGCTTTATTAGTATATTTAGACCAATTACACACGTAAGTTAGTTATTGAGCTGTTAGCACTTATGTTTGCCATTGATTTTTGTTTTGTTTGTTTTCAAGCCTTTTTTCTTTTACCTTCCTAAATATATTGAAACACATCTTAAGATTTAATGTTGGTTTATTTATACAGTTTATGAGTACATGTCTTTGTATATATTTATTATGGTTGTTTTGAGCATCACAATATCTATTTATGTATTTCTATTGATTTTATCTACTTATCCATGAATTACGAGTTTACTGGGATCAGCACTTTGCATGAAATGTATAAACTGCTCCCATTCATATCTTTTTATCCTCCTCAAGTATAATATATTATTACCATCTTGGGAATCCAATGGTGCTATAATTTTTGCTCCCAATCACCAAATATGGTTTATAAACCCATTGTATATACCCATTTTCTGCTCTTTGCATTATTACCTTTTCTTCCTGATGTTCCTTAATTCCTTCTTCCCTTCATTCCTTTCTATTTGAAGACTTCCGTCTAGGCAATGTTTAAGAGTTCTATCTGCTAATAACAAATTCATTTTTCCCTCTGAGAATATTTTGATTTTCCTTTTGTTCCTGACAGATAAATTCACTAGATCTAGGATTTATGATTGACAGTTCTTTTCTTTCAGCATTTGAAACATATTTTGTCCCTTTTCTGATCTCCATGACTTCAGATGAGAAGTCCATTGACCTTAGTCTGGTATCCCTCAGTAGATAATGTATCATTTCTTTTTGACTGCATCCAAGATTCTTCTATGTCTTTAATTTTTAAAATTGTTAAATTGTTATGTGTCTGGAAACATGTCAGAAATGAAACCACTCAGAATGAGAAACTATGCAGTGGGACACAGATATACCGACGTTAACAAAACCTCCAGGTAATTATAATATATACTAATCATTAAGAAACAATTATCTAGAATTTACTGATAAATGTATGTAACTATCCAAATTTAAATTAATAAGCAAATTAAATAAAGTAAATAAAATCTTAAAATTCTGTTTCTAAGTCCCAATAGTCATATTTCTAGTATTCAATAAATATCTCTCTAAAGTCTAATTCACTGATAGCACAAATTTATGACATTCCCGTTATCTCAGAAAAGTTCTATTAGACAACATGGATCCAGAAATAAATGAAATTTGTATGGTTAGTGTATTTGTAAACAGAAATTTCTGGTGGCACTGAATATCTTCCTTTTCCATTCCCTTGCTGCTCTCCACCCTCCTCTCCCAGCCCTGAACCCCTCCAGGTTTACTCACAGAGGTTGCTTCACTACTTTCTCTTTATACCTGTTGCCAAACCTCTCCTCATCCACCCTTCTCTCTACACTCCCTATCTCTAGTAGTTACCATTATGCTCTCTCATTCCATGAGATAAGCTTTTTAAAATCCCACAGTATGGGTATGATCATGCAGTACTTGTCTTTTTCTACCTGGCTTATTTCACTTAACACGATAATTTCCAGTTCCATCCTTATTGCCACAAATGACATCATGATCATGATGGAAGAGTATGTCAGAAGAAAGTAGCTCAGAACATAGCCACCAGGAATCAGAGTGAGAGCTCCACTCACCAGGAACAAAATAAACACCCCAAAGACACACTCTCAGTGACCTACCTCCTCCAGCCACACCCTACCTGCCTTCGGTTACTGCCCAGTTAATACATATCAGTGAATCAAACACTGATCAGATTAAGGTTTCATAACCCTTTTGTTTTACCTCAAAACTTTTTTGCATTGTCTCACACATGAGCTTTTGGGGGGACAACTCATATTTAAAACAACACTGTCAAACACACTATCCCATTATAATTAACTTTTTACTAAAACAATGGGTAACATAGGCAATAGTTTTAAACTCTAACTTGACTTTCACTTTTTGCTCAGTACAAATCTCTCCAAGATTCCTTAACACTTAATTGTAAGGGAATCATTATGAACCTAGAAAACAGAGCAGTGTGAAGTAAGACTGCTTTTGATCATTGAGTATATCATGCTGTTTCAGTATATGAAAGAGCTACCTTGGTTAGCTATTTGAATAATAGCTAAGATTCCTTAACACTTAATTGTAAGGGAATCATTATGAACCTAGAAAACAGAGCAGTGTGAAGTAAGACTGCTTTTGATCATTGAGTATATCATGCTGTTTCAGTATATGAAAGAGCTACCTTGGTTAGCTATTTGAATAAATGTTTTTTAAATTGTTCTATCAATCATGCTTGATAAATCTAGTCAAAGAAAGTCTTTTTTCTTTCAACTGAGAGAAACTTCTTTATATCCAGGTGAAGTGTTGACATATTTAGGACAAGCAAAACTCCATATAGCAACATCAATTAAAGTCAAAGAGATATGTTGTTTATTTTTCTTTTATGTCACAGACAAGTGGCAAAGATTCATCCATAAAATGTCTGCTTTTCTCCTGAACCTTAAATTATTAAATATATTGCTGTCTACTTACATTCCTTTCTACAGTATACACAAAAATTCCACTGCATTGCAACCCAAGCAAAATGAACCAAGGTCTGCTGGGGATCTCTGCTGCAGCAGCATTTTATATACACAGGAATTGTCTCATAAATAATCTACAGTTATAAACAGGTGACCATATCAAGCTCTTTTCACTTAATGCTATCTCCAAATACACTTTGAGGAAAGTAATTGGATACTTTCATTAGCAATTGATCTATACAGGAAGAAAGTGTGATTAAAAGCCTTGCGAGGCATTGACTGCATGTGCATTATCTTATCATTGACCTGCATTATTTTCTACAGAAAATTGATGTACATCAGAGCAACAACCAGAAGTGTAACGCTAAACAGAAATGTAAAACATTTTAAAGCTTCAGTTATGAAAATCCAGAGCGATTCTTCCATTGTAGAATATGTAAGAAACGGCTATTGTGAAGCCACCTTGTCATTGGTAAGTTCTGGTGAGACAGTGTTCAATGCTGATGAGCCGCTGATGGAACAGTTTGTTGGATACAAATCCACTCTGGTCCATTTTCTTAACACCAATGACAAGAAGTGTCAAGAGGCTACAAGCAGCTTCCTGGAATTGCTATCATTAATCTCCAGTATGATCACATTACCTTTTTATTATTTTAGATGAAAAAGAATAATGAGCCCATTTTCCCAATCACAGCCTATGCTTCAAATTTACAATATTATACTCTGTGCATTCACCTAAATTAGCTAGAATTATCAACATAGCTTTCTAAACCCTATTTCTGATATTGGTGGGAGGAATCTGGATAGCCCCCATAGTCAGGTCTAAGCCTTTTGACTCTTAAACCAATTTTCACTAAGAAATGGAAATGTGGTATACTATCACAACTATGCCATGAATTATTAAACAGAAAGCACTTAAGGGCATTTGCAAGGCTGCATTGCAGGGTTGTCTGTATATGTAGCTTTATTTTATAATGTTTTACCTAGGTGACTATTAAGTCACCAAGCATCTTACATAATACTACTTGTAAGTACTTATTATTTTCTCTTTGATATGAATAAGTCATTCATCTAGATGCTACAGAGATTCTATGTTGCCGAATACTTATAAAACATTTTGTTTATATCATTATTCTGTTAGCGTTATGTTCCGCACTCAGTTATTCCCTGTTCATCTTTGTTGGCTGAGTGCATAATGACAAAATGTGCTAATATGAAAGAGAAAAAATAAATTCAAAGCTGTCATTTGTGTGGTATACAATCATTGGGGAAATAGGAATTATTTAAAGCTATTTTAAAATAAAGTCAGGGTCTTTTGTTTCCATTTATGAAGGATTAACTGCTGTGGAAATTGTTGTCTCTTTGTAATAACTAGAAAAGTAGATAAAATGTATCACAGAAGTATTTTTAGATATTAAACAATAGCACATAGCATAAACGACAGAAGGGAACCTGAGACAACACAATTTATAGGTCTTTGTCCTGTATCAGAGGCTGCTGTGGACTTGATTTCAATACCCCTCACTACAAGCCTCAAAAATATTATACTAATATTGAAAATCTGAAGATAACTTGAATGCATGTCATGTTTAAGGAATATAGTAAAACATAAAATACAATGCTGAATAGTGTCAAATAATATTGTCCATTATCCTATCAAAAACCTTCAAGTAAGGAAGAAACCGGAAATACGATTTTTAACTAGAAATAAAAAAGAGGTTCAGTTATTATGTAAATTATGAGACAATAAGATTAGGACATTAAAATGGGCATTAAAAGTATAACTATGGACGAAGAGGTAAGGGAACAGAAGGATATAATGAGAGAATCTGAAAATACTCTACATATCCAAATGAGAGTCCTAGAGATAGAGTTAACTGAACTGAAAAATAAAATGAATGGGTTCCAGTGCAGATTAAACACTGAGGAAGAGATCAATGACTTGAGGCTGTAGAAGGGAATGTACAGCATTAGATATATGAAAACATTACTCTAAATCTAAGGATATAAATTGAAATATTGCTAATTATTTAAAATAAATATGTATATAATAAAATATCAAAATGGATATATATATTAATAAACATATACACACTATATATGTATATATGACAAGTTAATGCATTAGGTATTTAGTTCAAAAGACCAAGATAACACAACTACAAAGAAAGTAGCAAATTACACACATGAGAGGAGAATCTATAAAATATAAAACAATAATAGAAATGGGCATAATAAAAACAAAATATGGTTTTAAGGAGGAATAATACATGTTAAGAAGAATTTGGTATTAATACATTAATGTATTAATACATTAATACATGAATTAAACAACCAGTCTAAAAGTACACACAAACACACACATACATACAACATGAATCTACAAACTAAGAAATAGAGAAATTTGAATGGATTTGTGATTATTAAATAAATCAAACTGACAATCTGAAAGCTAGTCTGTGATAAAAAAAAAAGTCACCAGAGCCAGGTGGTTTATTAAAGTTTTAAAAATAAAATCTCTATGTAAATTGTTCAAGAAAAACCTCCCCAACTCATTATATTCTATCTACTTGAGACGGAAAGGTCTAAGACAGTACAAGAGCAAAATCCTATATAGAGATATTAAAGGAATTTATTAAATAAATAATAAAAATTTAAATTTAAAAATATTTAAGAAAAGGACATCCCAATCAAATAAGATGTATCTTAAATATACAAAGACAGTTCACATCAGAAAGGCTATCAGTGTTGTTCATGACAATAATATATTCAAAAAGCTACATTTTTCTATTGAAAGAGAAAATACTAATATTTATTTACAAACAAGCTAAAAGCTTTTTACATGTTAAGAATAAACCAACCTTAAATGAATAATACCAACCTCAGAGTAACAGGCCTATTTTAAAAATGAGTAAATAAATGTAACTATCATTTTTGTGTGAATCACCATTTCATAAGAGGCTCTAATTTATGTCGTAATGAAAAAGGAGAGTAGAATAAAGTATTATATGTAAAGTAAAATTGTTGTTATTTCTAGATGACAGAATTACTAGAATATATAAGAGAGCATTCAGAGAAGTTATAATGAATGAGAGGTCAACAATAACCAGAAATAACCAAGTAGGTAATGTAATATTAGGGAAAAGAGCTAAAATAGCAATATGATTCATGAAATGACTAGTAATAATTCTAGTTTTAAAAAAAGGAAGATTATTTATTTACTGATACAAAAAAATATAAAAATTATATATACTGCTTTCCAGATTGGTTGCACCACTTTGCAGACCCACCAGCAATGTTTAAGTGTACCTTTTTCTCCACATCATTGTCAGCACTTATTGTTGCTGGTATTTTGGATAGCTACCATTCTGATTGGGGTAAGATGAAATCTGAGAGTAGTTTTGATTTGCATTTCTCTAATGGCTAGAGATGTTGAACATTTCTTCATATATTTGTTTATTGATTGTATATCTTCTTCTGAGAGGTTTCTATTCAGCTCCTTAGCCCATTTAGTGATCAGGTTGTTTGTTTTTTTGGTGTTAAGTTTTTTGAGTTCTTTATATATCCTAGAGATCAGTGCTCTATCTGATGTGCATGTGGCAAAAATTTGCTCCCAGAATGTAGGCTGTCTGTTCACCTCATTGATAGTTTCTTTTGCTGAGAAGAAGCTTTTTAGTGTAAATCCATCCCATTTATTGATTCTTGCTTTTATTTCTTGTGCTTTTGGAGTCTTGTTAAGGAAGTGGGGGCCTAATCCGACGTGACGAAGATTTGGGCCTACATTCACCTCAAATAGACGCAGGGTCTCTAGTGTAATTCCTAGGTCTTTGATCCACTTTGAGTTGAGTTTTGTACAGGGTGAGAGATAAGGGTTTAGTTTCATTTTGCTGCATATGGATTTCCAGTTTTCCCAGCACCATTTTTCAATGGTTATAGCAGCACAATTCACAATTGCTAAACTGTGGAAGCAACCCAGACACCCTTCAATAGATGAATGGATAAAGATGAATGAATAAATACACAATGGAATATTATTCAGCAATAAAAGAGAATAAAATTATGGCATTTACAGGGAAATGGATGGAACTGGAGAACATTATGCTAAGTGAAGTAAGCCAATCCCAAAAAACCAAATGCCAAATGTTCTCTCTGATTAGTGGATGCTAATACATAAGGCGAGTGGGAATGAGGAACATAGGAGAAATGGAGGAAGTTTGGATGGGGCAGGGGGGAAGTGGAGAGAAGGAAGGGAGAATGGGTGTAGTAAAGATGGCTGAATGAGATGGTCATCACTACCCTAGGTGCATGTATCTGATTTGCAACCAGAGAGATGGAAAAATTGAGCTCTATATATGTACTATGACTTGAAATGCATTTTAATTAATGAATTGATTAATTTTTAAAAAAATTTTTTTTAAATGTTTTCTACCCCCCACAAAAAATATTATATATACTAATGCAGTACCATGTTATATTTCAATATATATGTACATAGCATAATTAAATCAGGTTAAGCATTTTATCTCCTCAAAGCATATATTATTTCTTCATAGTGAAAACTCTCAAAATCTTTGTAGGTTTTTGAAATGTATTATTATCTATGGTCACCCCATTATCCAATGGCACATCAGAACTTCTTGATCATATCTAATTATAACTCAGACCCAATGATCAATATTTCCCCACTCCTACTTTCCCGAGTCTTTGGTCACCATCATTCCACTCTCATATTTTATGAGATCAACTTTTTTATATTCTACATATGAGTGAGCTCATGTGGCCCCTGTCTTTCTGTGTCTGGCCTATGTAACTTAACATAATGATATCCAATTCCACCCATGTTGTTACAAATTATAGTATTTCGTTCTTTTTATGGCTGAATAGTATTCCATTATGCCATATTTTCTTTAAAAAAGTTTTTAACTGGAATTGAACTCAAGGGTGTTTTACCACTGAGCCAAGTACCCAGTTCTTTCTATTTTTATTTTAAGATGAGGTCTTGCTAAAGTTGCTTAGGGACTCATTAAGTTGCTGAGGCTGGTCTTGAACTTGAAATCCTCCTGCCACATCCTCCCAAGTGGTTGGGATCACAGGTGTGTTTTTTCTAGTTCTATAAAGAATGTCATTAGAATTTTGATAGAGTTCACACTGAATCTGTAAATCCAGTTTTGGGTAATATGGACATTTTAGTGATACTGATTTTTTCATTCTAGGAACATGGGATGTCTTCCAACTTTTTTGTGTTCTCTTCAATTTCTTTCATCAATCTTTTATAATTTTCATGGAAGAGATCTTTTACCTCTTTACTTAAATTTATTCCTAGGCATTTTTGTATAGCTATTATAAATGGGAAATTTTTTAAATTGCTTTTACAGATAAAACATTACTGTCATAGAGCAACACTACTGATTTTTGTTGGTTTTTTATCTTGCAACTTTTTTGGATTGATCTATTAGTTCTAATAGCTTTTGGTGGAATCAGCTTATTCTTTTCCAGTGAAGACACCTTTTCTTTCTTTCTGTTGCTTGATTGCTATGGCTGAGATGTCCATAACTCTGCTGAATAAAAGTAGTAAAAAGTTTTTGTCTTGTTCCAGATCTTAGTGAGGTGTGGCTGAGTATGTAGCTTAGTGGTAGAATGTTTGCCTAGCATGCACAAAGCCCTGAGTTTGATCCTCAGTACAGCAAAGAAAAAAAAAAGGAAAAGAAATCAGATCTGAGAGAGAAAATATTCAGTTTTTCATATGGAAAAAATTTTAAGTCTGTTTAAAAAATAATAATTGGATAACTATGCTGATAGTGTCAATATCAAAAAATATGTGAAATCTACTAAAATTAACATGTACAGTTAAGGACTTTTTTACATGGCTTCTGTTATTGAAACTAAGGCATAGAATCTTAAAATTGATGTAGAAGAGGAATGCTCCACATATAGCAAAGACATAGTGAGTAACAAATAAATAAACAAGACAATCAACATCCCAGATACAAAGAATAGTAGTAATTTCCTTCCTTCCTTCCTTATTTACTTCCTTTCATAAATTCTTCTCCTTTTAGATTCCCTCAGTTTATTCTGTGCTCTCTGTATCTTCTTTTCTCTCTTCCTCCTTTTTTCTTTCCTATTTACTCATTTATATAACATAGTTTCATAATGGAAAAGAATAACTTCAGCAAATGTATCAGACACAGTGTTCTGAGTAGTGATTGCTCACAAACCCTTCATAATTTCAGGAAAACTTTGACTTCATAAGTATTTGATGTTCTTTGACTGAGCCATCAAATACACCCAAATGAAGGAGTGGCTCTGAAGTAATGTTTTCCAAATAATGAGATGGATCCCAAGTTGATCTGGTTGAATTAATAATTATTTTGAATTAGTACCAATTAGGGTGGTTATCATAGATTAATAATTTACTCATAAATTTAATAAATGGCAGGATATTTCACTTTCTTAGAGCAAATGCTAGACTGACAAATATTCTGGGGCAGATAATCTGATTTTATCAACCAAATTATCAAGCAACACTATCAAACCAAACTTAAAAAATGTTTTAACACATTTATATTGAATACTTTAGTACTGAAAGTAGTGAAACATTTATAAAAATCATACTGTGTGCTGGGCATGGTGGCTTAAACCTGTAATCCCAGTGACTAGGAAGGCTGAGACAGGAGGATCACAAGTTCAAGGCCAGCCTCAGCAACTATGCAGTTTAGTGAAATCCTGTGTCAAAATAAAAAGTATTAAAGACCTGCAGATGTTGCTTAGTGGTTAAGAGGCCCTGGATTCAATTCCTAATACCAAAAAAAAAAAATCCACTTTATGCATAATGCTATAAATTCTACTCCTGCCATCACACATCTCTAGTAGCTAATCATAAAGGAATCACTTATTGAATGGTTCCTGTAAGCCTAGTACTGTGCTAAGTACTTTGTTTTTATTAGCATTATAACCCTTACAAAAACATCTTTGGATTAGTATTATTATTGTTACCAATTTAAGGATGACTCAAACTAGTATATGCCTAGGTAAGATTGAAACCTATGTAATCAGAAGCTACACTTCAATATTTCTAAGTAAAAACATATGAAATGTTTCCTCCTTAAGTCACTAAAAACTTACATTTGTATAGATATTTATTTGTGCCCTGTCTTGTTCCAGAACGGAATTAAGAGGACTTCCAAAAACACTTAAGTGATAGATTGCATTTCTGGTCACAGTTCTTCATTCTTCCCCGTATTGATATCCTTTGCCTAGTGGCACTGGAGTTTCTCTCACTCAACAATGAAATAAGTTCATTTCTCACCCATGAATTTAAGCTTAGCCATATGACTTATTTTGTCCAACAGAATGTGTCAAAAGTCCTACATACCAGTTCTGAGGTTGGGCCATCAGAGATCATACACGCGTGCAGTTGATGTCTTTGAAAACATGCCTAAGTTAGTCTGCTAGATGATAACAGATGTGTCCAGTAGACTTGATTTTCCCTATGTCCCAATCTAGATCATCTTATTAGTCATAGCCAGTCAATCTACAGATATGTGAGTAAGCCCAGCCCAGATGAACAGATCCCTCTATTCAACACCCAGTATATTCCTAACTGGCAATAAACACAAATTGTCATATGCCAGTGATTTTCTGTGACCATGTGTTATTCACTAGTATTATGTCCATAAAACAAACAAAACAGAACAAGTTTCACTGAGGAATACTTAAATAATTCACTCCATCCTAGACAACATTCTAGGTGCTAGGTTTCAGTGGTAATTAAAAGAGACAGGGTCCTTGCTTTTTGCAGAGATTAACAGGACATAGAAAAAAATTATACTAATGTACAAGTTACTTCCAGTTAGTAAAATTTTCATGAAGAAAATGAAGCTAGATAGTAGATAGTCTAATAAAGACTGAGAAACAGAAGAGATAAGGCATGAAGTGTGTCATCAAAGAAAGAGGGGACATTTTGGTATGATGTTATTAATGATTTGAGAAGGTAACATTTGATCTGATATTTGAATGTCCAGAAAGAGTTAACCATACTAAGATCTGAAATGTAATTATTCTATCTAGATAGATGAAACAGCAATGCTGACTCTGGTCTGGTGTTGTGGTAGAATTGTGTCCCACTGAAGGATATGTTCAAATCGTAACTCCCAGTAACTGAAAATGGGATCTTATTTGGAAGCAGGGCCCTTGCAGATGCAATCAAGTTGAAATGATGCAATGATGGACTAGGATAGACCTTATCCAATGGCTGGTTTCCTTATAAAAAGACAAAAGTTTCTACACAGTGACACAGCCAAAAACATAACAGATTATTGGCAACAGCCAAAAGCTAGGAAAAAGCAGGGAGCATACAGAGTCTCCATCAAGAACTCCAGAGGATCCCTCCCACACGCACACCTGGCCTGCCAAAACCCTGGTATTAGATTTCTAGTCACCAATACTCCTCAAATTATTCCATGAAATAGAAAGGGAAGGAACCCTTCCAAACTCATTCTATGAGGCTAGTATCACCTTGATCCCAAAACCAGACAGAGACACATCAAAAAAGGAAAACTTCAGACCAATATCCCTGATGAA
>CM053402.1:101242252-101259811 GCA_028644305.1 Xerus rutilus | reverse complement strand
TATATATACTGTTCATTGAAAGTGCATATAAAGGTGTTTAATATGAAGAATTTAATCTGCTTATAATTTTGTGCAAAGTTAGAAAAATTATGATTGTAACAATTTTTTTCTATTTGCCTCAACAAATGTTTTCAGTGAACAGTGTGTACAGCTTCTAAAAATTTGTTTTTTTCTGTTATGTTTGATAACATGTATTAAAATGCAACTTTTGAGAAAAATAAAAAAAGTTGAAAAGAAATGAAAAAAAATAAGGAAAGGAAAAATATTTTTAAATGATTGTTAATAAGATGACAGATATGTTAACTGACTCAATTTAGTCATTCTACAGTATATTCATAGATCATATCACATTGTACCTCATGGATAAATATAATTATATTTGTCATTTTAAAATACATAGAGAAAGAATGAGGGTGGCCTTCCAGTTACAGAATACTGCATTGTCCAAGGCCTTTGAAATGAAAAGAACTATTTCATCTTCAAGCAACCTAAAGAAACTGCTTGTTTTTCTGTCTCTCTCTTCCCCTTCCATTTCCCTCCTCTCCTATTTAATTATTTTTGTTTTTATCTGCTCAAAAGAAGTCTCAGGAGTCATAAACTACATTAAAATCCAAGATCTTCCACTATTAATTTGTGTAAAACTTATTTATTTAAGAAAAGTTCCAATACCATATCTGTTAAATTGGAATATAAAAATGTCTAACTGCTAGGTTGTAATGAAGATTTAATGTGATAATTATGTTCCAAGGATTGGCATGTGGAGAACACGTAAAAAGGCTAGCCATTTCTCTGTTGATTTATGTATTTAACATTGACCATTAGCTATGTGTTCTGTGTACCAAGCTCAGCATTGTGTTGTTTTATAGATATGATTTCCTTAATCCTCACAGACTCCTGTAAGGTAGGAGTTCTTGTTCCCATGATGAGAGAAGGACACGTAAGTGACTCATGATCACAGATTCAGCAAGCTTCCCCTGTCCCTGAAGTTGACCATCAATATATTTGTTTAGCTCTGTTTAAGTGTAAGAACTTTGAACTTAAATACAAGAGAAGAAACAAGATAATATTGCATTATTTTGCAGTTGACTACCAGGTCTATTACAAAGTGAATTCATTGTAAGACAGGAAAGCAAAGTGATTGAGGGTAGAGTGTTAAAGAAAATCAAGAAATTAGTCAAACTGATCATTATAATTTTGCTTCTTGGGAACTGTGACTTTCTTGACAATTCAACTTGTCAATTCCAAATATGAGAAACTTCAAAACTCCTCCAACGTAGACTATGAAAAGCCACCATGAGCCAGCGGCCAACATTTCAGCCTTCTCTCTCCATCCTCTCCTTTCCTCAGTTCCCATGTGGCTGGTACTTATGGTAACACTGTTGAAGGTGAGGCACTGGCCCAAAAGGTCAGTGAAAACACTTTTGTCAGTTGGGTCTCAGTTTATCTTCCTCTGATGGTATGGTTTAAGTTGGAATATACTACATATTGGGTTTTTTTTTTTCTTTCTGTTGTTTTGTGATGCTGGAGTTTGAACCCAGGGCCTCACCCAAGCTAGGAAAATGCACTACCACTGTGCTATGCAGCCAAGACACAGTACAGGTTTTAATCCCACTACAAAGTCTATGGTTTTAAAAATAATGTTTAGTATAAAGAGTAATAGGCTGTCTAGAGGGGTTACCAGTGCTGTTCCATGACTGGAGTTTTCACCTGTCCTCAACTTCTGATTTCTCTACAACAAGGCTCAGTACCTCCCACCTACAGTCCCATTATAAACAGCCGTCTAGATGGCTTGGAGTGCTCTTCAGTCTCCTTCCCACAGCTCTTCCAATTCTATCAATCACCCAATTCATTCTCTGGCTTCCCACCCTTTTATTTTCACCTTTCATTGAAAAGTCAGAAATAGTGCCAAATGCTAGAAGCTAGAGACTATTTCTCTGAAATCCCCTAAAGTTATCCCAGAATAATACAACATAGGGAAATGGAGTGCATTTTTTTTTAAACATTACTAAGCAATGTAGACTGCTTCTGATAGAGAGGAATCAGAGAGAAAGATTTATATGGAAATTCATTGGAATGTATTCCCCAGAATACATCTGAGAGGAAGCAAGAAAGCCAGTTAGGACGGAAGAGGCTGAGCTGCCAGCCCTGCACCTGCAACAGCAGCCTCAATGGACCCTGGGAAGAAACGGGACAGTTATATTCCTGTGTTAACCATTATTGGATGTAGGCTGCTTTGGGAGGGATCACAACCTTGTGTGAGGCCGCTACCTCCACTTAAGGACAGTTCACAAGATTTCAACAATGATCCCTTAGTAGCCCACACTGCCTCTAACTTACAAAATAGATCTACTGTTCCTTAACAGGGATGAGTGCCAATACAGTGTCCTCTACCTACTATCAACTGTGGTACATAGGATCCCAGGACACACTGGACGTCTTTCTTCTTCTCTGTGTATCACCATCAAATGTGGGTCTCTAAAGTGATAAGTGTGAGGCATAAGGCAAGAAAATAATTACATGATTTGATTTTGCAAATAAAATCTTTAATTTTGAAAATAAGCTTTATACAGAGATTGACAAATGTTTTCCTTTGTTAAAAATACTACTTTATTGTGGGAATATGTTCTGCATGCTCTTTTGGTTTTAAAATTACATCTTAAAAACATAAAATGTAGCTTTTAAATAGTATATGTGGTAATTTTCTAATGCTTTATGTACATGCTCAACCTCCTAAATGCTTTCAGTTGGATGTCCCACGGTATCTTGAACTCGATATGTGTAAACTTTTACTCATCATCTTCCCTCAATAAATGTTTATCCTATAATACTTCCTCTTTTTTTTTTTTTGCAGTGAAGGAAGGTTTGTTAATAAAACCAGAAGTAGCACTAATTGTTACCCATGTCAAACACTTCTGATTTAGCAGGGCCAAGTGGTGCATGCCTGTAATCCCAGGAGAATCACATATTCAAAGCCAGCTTCAGCAACTTAGCAAGGCCCTGAGCAACTTAGCGAGACCCTATCTCAAAATGAAAAAAAAAAGACTAGGGATGTGACTCAGTGGTTAAGCACACCTAGGTTCCATACCAAGTACAAAACAATAACAAGAAAACAATGACAAAAAAACCCCTTCAGATATATGTTGGATACTTCTGTCTACTCTCCTATCTCAATCCAGTAATTCTACTTGAACAAACAGAAAACCCAAAAGTCTTTACCATGCTCTTTCAGTTACACTCCATTTGTCTGTTTCTATTTTTTTCTCCATTGTTTTATTGTTCAACCCATCCTTCCCAGTGTTGCAAGAGTAATATGAATTTTTCTTTTATAAAAGGAATATTTCTAAAAATCAAACATGAAAGTGACAATTCACATTTTCAAAAACTTTTAAATGACTCCCTTTTTTATGGAGTACAACTCAGCAGGTGTATTCCAGCCCTCCTATGACCTCATGCTCCTTTCCCTCTGGGCTTATCTTTCTTTATTCTCCCGGAAGCTTCCTAACTTTCATCCACATACAAACCAAGAAGTCTGAAGTTTCACAAAGGGACCTGTCTTTGCACACCATTCCCCCTACCTGGAATGTCTTTTTCTCCAACCCCATCCACCTGACTAACTCTTGAGCAACTTCCCTGATCCAGCTCAAGCATCATGTTTTCTGGGAAGCTTTTGCTGGCACTCGTAAAAGCAATTACAATAAAATGTGAGGCATGCTTTGGTAAAGGGAAAATTAGGGCCGAATAGAAGCATGGTGGAAAAGAATCTAACCCATACTTTATTAGGTCAAGTAGGATTTAAAGAATGTGATCTTTAAGATGTGCAGGATGACAGAGATAGCTTTACCAGTGGTATGAAGGCAGAGTATTCCAGCACAGGACAGTGTAAAGCAAAGACCTTGATACTAGAGATCACAATGGATACAGTACAGAATTAGAACTTGATCCTGAAGCTCACTCATTCACTGGGGAAATGTGGAAAATTAGTTGGAGCTGGTAACAATGAGGTTGACAGAGCAGTGTGGAGATTGTTTCCAGAGCCCAGGTTCATACCACTCCAGCTAAAATAGGAATAGTGGTAGAAATAAGTCCATCTGAAAGATTTTGGTGTGAATTTTTCAGCTGAAGGAAGGAAGGCAGATAGGCAGGCAGAGGGCAAAGGGAAAGGGAAAAACTTAAATCATATCTGTGAAGTCTATTAGCCAAAACTGACTCTTAGAAAATTGCTCCAATAAACAGTCAGAAGTGGTTGCCTTTATTTCCTCTAAAAGCAGATCTTAAGTCTGAACACCAGCAATTTACCTTCGTCCTTGTTTATAAAGTAACCTGTGGAAGTTTTTTTGTAAAACTTTCTACTCCATTTGAACACCAGATGGCAGTAGATGCAGTGTTTATCACAAAATGAAGGAGGGAGGAGGGTTTTGAACTCTACCTATTAAAAGAAAGAGCATATACCAGTGTCCACTATATATATTGTGCTAGAATTTGTACTGGGGCACTTATGAAGGAACTAGTGATAATCCAGTGCTGTAAAGATAATTTCTTATTTGGTTCTATGCCTTCTATTCAATGAAGTCTCATTGGATCATTTCTCTTAACTTATATAAAAGACAGAGCCATTTTGTCAGCACCTACCCAAATTGGCCATCATAGAGAAAACGTGAATTCATGTTGCTTACAAATAATGATTCTGCAGTAAGGATTACATTGCAATGAAAGTGTATTCAATTTAACTTTGATTTAGAAGATCGTCCATATTCATAAAAAAAATCTAACATGGGAAAGAAGAAAGTACCTTGAAAATAATTTAGTACAAATTTTCCCATTTACAGAGGAAAAAACTGATATGCACAGTAATTAGGAGACATGCCCAGAGGCACTGTAGGAACTGCAGATCAGGAAACAGCTTTGGTACTCTATCCATCATACCACAAGGTAATTTAATTTTCCAGCATGTTTGACTTCAGTCAACAGGTTTACTTGTAAATAAATGAACTACTGAGAGTTTTGTTTATTTTTTATTGTACATACACCAAATTTTATTTCCAATTCATAAATATGATTTGGCCAATATTTTCTATATGTATATATTATTTTTATGAGACATAGAAAAGCCACTTCCTTATGGGGGTGGTTTACCATAATGTTTACATATACAGGCTCCAGGGACAAATTATTAAGTAGATGGCTTTTGCATATATTTGTGTGTGTCCTTGGGAAAGTTGCCTATTCTCTTGTATTTTAGTAATCTCACCTGAAAAATGGGGATGATAATAAAATTAGCTATCTCTAAGAGTTTGTTATATGGATTAAATGAGTTACATACAATTTTTGATCTAATTCCTGGTACTATTAAATAAACATTATAGAAAATTATTGTTTGGAACGAAGCTCCTGCACTGGCTAAAATCAAAATGGAGTTATGCACAGTAAAGTTCCTTATCAATAAGCTAAAATGAGGCTGTTTATCTAACCTCCCAAGAAATCCAGATTACAGAATAATGGCTAAATTTCCCAAACAGGCCAGTTTCAAATAGTACAGTAATGAAGTTCTCTCTGCCTTAATCCTTACATTAAAAAAGGCAACCCCAAGTAACTCGATGTTAACCAATCAGTTATTTTTCTATTGTTCTGTCTCCCTGTCCCTCCTTCCTCCTCACCAGGATAGTAACTTTAGAATCACCAGTTGGCTTTTGGGTTTTGTTTCTGCTTTCTTCAGCTTTTTTCTGTCTATAAAACCAACCATCTCTGTTTGGTTCATTGTAGCATTTAGTCTATCTCATGAAGTGAGTGTTGCCGGACTCCAGAACATGCAACTAAATTGTTAGAATTTTGTCCTGATAGCATAAATACAAGAGGCAGGGGTAGGGGTCCTACAAGCTTATTGGGCCCTTGGACATAAGTTGTGAGATAGTAGTTTTAGCCTCCTGGATTCCAAAGTCTCAAGATGTAGTTAATTTAATATTTAACCATTTCAAATAAGTTCCTTCTAAATGTAATGATGTTATTAAGGTGATAAATAACTCAGAGAATGCATTGTTCCTGCTTGTCACAATGTTCACCTGGAACCTGTAAGTAATAAACTGTCAATCAACAGCCTGTGCTATTTTTGTTGACTTATACAATTGTAACAACTGGTTTGCTGGACCCCCATTGTTATATATATATATATTTAAATCTATAAAACAAGATTCCTTGGATGACATTTCAGAGCATGTATTCTAGGCAAGTAGAATTTTGGATTTGCTGGTGGCCATACTCACTTTTGTTCAAACTTCGTTTTTATGCTTGATGCACCTCAATTTGCTTTTTAGCTTGACTTTTTGTTTATTTGTTTGTTTTGGTACTGATTATTGAACCCAGGGGCAATTAACCACTGAGCCATATTCCAAACCCTTTTTTGGTTTTGTTTTTTTGGTACCAGGGATTGAACTCAGGGGCACTCGACCACTGAGCCACATCCCCAGCCCTATTTTGTGTTTTATGTAGAGACAGGGTCTCACTGAGTTGCTTAGCGCCTTGCCATTGCTAAGGCTGGCTTTGAACTCGTGATTCTCCTGTCTCATGCTCTCTAACTGCTGGGATTACAGGTTTGCACCACCACACCCGGCTCCAAACACTTTTTTACATTTTATTCAGAGACAGGGTCCTGCTGAGTTGCTTAGGGCCTCGGTAAATTGCTGAGGCTGGCTTTGAACTTGCAATCCTCCTGATCTTCCTGTCTCAGCCCCCTGAGTCACTGGGATTACAGGCATGTACTGTATCTTGCAAGGCTGACATTTTTTAGAGACCACAGAGGGACCCAAAATGACTCTTCTTGCTCCCCTCCCTAACAGCTCTGTGACTCTGGGTCCTCAGTTGGAGGCCAGGGGTGAGTTCTTTAGGGATCACAAATCTCCCAGATTTTTTTATTTTGGTTGAGACTAGTATTTATTTGAGCTGTTTTCTGATTCTTCTCCATGAGAGTTAGGAGTAGAGTTTCATCTTTATCCTTGACAGAAGTTGAGTACTGCATTCCACCTACCTCTGCATAAGTTTTGGATCTCAGATAAGGGTAGGATTGCTCACCAATATGAGTCCTTAGGGTTTTGTTTGGGCTGATTTAGTGTGAATGCTTTGTAAACTGCAGTTACTTTTTTCTTTATAATTCAGATCTACTTTTGTGACCAACCCTCTTCAGTCCCATCCCAGTAAAAAATGCATGAGAGCAAATCTCTTTCCAAAGAAAAAGACATGGCTCTTTCCAGTCCAAGAGGATGCTCTAGACAACTAGAGTCTTAGTGGAAGTGGGGGGACCTTGGGTAATGAACTCTTCCTATCCCATAGGGACTTTCACCAGGAGGATATGTTTAGGGAACTTTCAGCACACTCAGAAGGAAAGGATAAAGTTTGGTTACCTGGCACCTTGAACACTCCACTTATGGTAAGGCAATATTGACTCAAGAGTGATGGTTTGAGGAATAAGCAGTCTTTGATAGAACACATTTCAATATATAAATGTTATCACTGGCCAGTACCAGAAATAATTTCAAGAGTTCAATCTATTGTTTTTCTGAAAATTTTTTTAATAAAAACATACTGGCTATATCTTTATAAAGCATTATGTACTGTTCAGCCTGTCTTCACTGCATTTACATGGTGATTCATTCTTAGAATATCAGCAGGTTTTTTTGGAGACTAAGTTAATTCAGACATGGCTGAAACAGACTTCCAGTTTAAAATCTATCATAGTCTACTCATCACTATACAAACTAATAGTATATAATTTTTTATTCTTTCTCACTGTTCTAAAAACTCTAGTCTACTGACATGCTTAAAACATAAGGTAAAAATAACAAAAAGCAGATCAAAACAAGTGTCAAAAAATATTTAAAATGTTACCTAGTAATTTGAAAATCTGAGATTTCAATAATAAGTCTTAACTGATTATAATTTAAATAATGAACTTAGAATATAGAATGTGAGGATCTATAAATAGCAAAGGAGCCCTTACAAATGCATTGAAGATCACTGAGCTTCTGTGGTTTGCCCAGTTTCAGCCCTCTTTAGGCCCCTCCAAAATCCTCAGAATTCTTGATTCGCAAACTAGAAATATTCATCCCATTGATTCTTCTTAACTATTCTATCCCCATCTTTGCCTTTAAACTAACTGTTCTCTTGAGAAATTATTACTTCATCTTAGACTACACATTCAAATCTGCTAACACTGTAATTATGAAAGTAATCAAAGCAACCCCAACCTCCCTGTATTTCTAGACATTTCAGAGTGCATAACAGAATTTTAAAGTAGTAGCTTGGAAAGTCACACATCAATATTGCTAGTAATTTATCTGCTAAAATATATTTGAATATCTTTTGAAAGTATCTTTATTGCCTCTTTATATATCTTTGATGAAAGCATATTTCTGATACTTGAGAGTAAACTTAATAAATCAAATATGAGCACAGCATGTTAGGTAAATATATTAAAAATAATCACAGATCCCTACAAATTATAACTATAAAACAATTGTATTATTTCATTGTTTCAAATGATATTAATGATGTATTTATTTATGCAGGTGAATAAAAGTCTGGAAATATAGCCGTCAAACTGATAAAATAGATTGTACATGAAGTTTGAAATACTAGGGGTCATTGACTTTCCATTTTTCATTTATTCCTTAAATATTATCCCAAGTAGTAACTGTTGCTTTTACATACAGTGAATTTTCATTTCTGATATCACTTTTCATATATAGAAGTTCTGCTTTAGGGTTAAATCTTCCATTTCTCCCTTCATAATCTTCAGATTTTTCTCTATTGTGTTGAGCATAAATAGCACACTTATATTACAGAATTTAATGTCCTTATTTGTTAATTTCTGGGTGTGTTCTTATTGATGGACTTTTTTTATTGACTACATATATTTTTCTTTTTCTTTCCATGCCTGAGAATTTTTTTCAATTGGGTTGCCAGTCAATGTGAATTTTATGTTGCTATATTCATTTAAAAGTGTTGGCTTCATCCTGGCTAGATTTAAATGAATTGAAATCAGTTGGATCCGTTTTAAAAGGCTTGCTTTTAAGCTTTGCCAGGGTAAGTTCAGAGCAACTTAAGAGAGCAGCTAGTGTGCCACTATGATAATACCTTTCATAAGCCTCTACCCAGTATTTCTTGTAGGAGGTCTTTCCACTTTTACTAGGGTGAACATAAACTATTTCCAGCCCTCTGTGAGGTCTAGGACTTTTGTAAGCTACTGCTTAACATTAGTTATTTTTCTAGCCTTAGGTATTTTTGTTCTCATAAAAATGTAGATCAACCAAATGCTTGAGGGCTGTCTGCTTCAGATCCCTGGTATATGCTTTCTCCTTCTCTTTGGTGTTCTTTCCCACAAATGATAGCTGCCTCAGCCTCCCTATCTCTACTTTCAACTTAGGAAGATCACTGAGCTGTTTTGGGGTTCCTCTTTTCTGAGCTGCAGTCTTTGAACTACCTTTGTTGGTGAAATGGGCTAATAATAGGTTCATCTTATTTCCCTTCTTTAGCAATCACAGTCTTTTACATCACATTGAACAAAGTCCAAAAATAGTGTTTCATATGCTGTGTCCCCTTGTGTAGTTTAAGACTTCTTCCTACAAGAAGGAGATATCAATAACGGCAGTCTTGATCAAAAAGTACACCACAGAAAGCACATTATTAGCAAAAGCACTGTTCTAGTAATGGGCCCCTCAGTGGGCTGTTTGACCTTGTGGGAAGAGTTCTTCATGAATAACCGTAATCAATCAATATACTTATTAAGCATCTACTACATGCAAGATGAAGATATATTTCTTTTTTCTTCACATGAGTTTATGCACAGAAAAAGTCAAGACTATGGCAAATTAAACCAGCTGATACATTGAGGCAACAACTTTTCTTTAGTTGTGTTATTATGCATAATTTGTTCAATTTCCAGTCTAATCAATTTCTGACAGTCTTTACTGTATGAAGAGTCATTGTATGAATTTCAAACAAACTTTCTTTTATGAACACTATGTTTTAATTATAGTTTTATTTTATTTTAATCCTACTTTGAAATCCTACTTTTGAACACTAGTTTTTGGGAATGTATACACACACACACACATAAAAAATAAACAAACTTATAGATTTAATTTTTCATTTTCACAATAGCATAATTGTCTTTTTGTTTTCTTAAATTATAACATTGCTGGTTTGGAGGTGTAGCTCAGTGGTAGGGCACTTGATCTGCATGTACGAGGCCCTGGGTTTATTCCCCAGTGTCTCAAAATAATCATAACTATAATAAAAACATTGCTGTGTGGCAAATATTAGAAAGTAAATGTATTTTTCTAATTCTTTTTAGTTAGAAAAAATAAACTCAGTATTTTATCATTTTAATTTCAATGCCTTAATATCACTACTGTTCCTCCAGAAAATTCTATAATTTTCAAAGTCGAAAATGTCAACTACGAACAAGATAGAGGTATGAATTTCCATGTTATCAGCAAAGTGAAATTTATTTCTGCTTTGGTTTTGATGTAGGATATTGGCAAATTTCTATACATAAACATCTCTATATTTTTGTATCCTAGTTATGGCAGATCAGCTATGAGTGACCTTGGGAATTTACTCATTGTTGGATGGTTCAACCAGGTTTCCTCTGCCTCTTCTAATTCAAGACTCTTCTAGTGTTCTCATAGGCACTACATACTCACCTCTACATGTGGCACCATCACTTGGGGTTCTGTGAACTCTCAGAAGTGTCCAGCATGATATTCAAGGTTTCCTGCGTTTACACAGACAAAAACAAAGCAAAATAAAAAATAAACAACAACAAAAACATTCAAGGCTGACAAAACTAGTAAAAACACAAACAACATAGGCTAAAAGTAACACATTATAGAATGTTCCGGAGACTAGGACTGGCACATAAGATAAAGAAAGGGAAAGAAAATAAATAGTTGGAAGATAAAAGAGAATTGGGAAAAACAATGAATTATATACACCATTCTTTTCCAATAAACTCATTGGCAAAATTCTAGGAGGGATCCCTCATACAGACCCTAACAAGAACCTAGGTATATTGGGAATAGTATGTGCTTATGAATGGATGCTTATAGTGAAATATATACAGAGAGAGATGGATAATCTATATTTAATATCTATATCATTTTAGTGGTAGGTGAATAGTAACATCAAATGTCTTTCCAACCCATAGGTGGGAAGTACTTTTCTGTCCATTAAAATATAAATAGTAATGTTTAAACTAATAATATTAATAATTGTGCACATCATTAAACAGTGGATGATCCTGTCCAATATCCTATCATTATCTTTTTTGGGGGGATGGTAATGACTGGAGATTGAACCCAGGGGCACTCTAGCACTGAGCTACATCCTCAGCCCTTTTTATTTTTGATTTTGAGACAGGGTCTCACTGATTTGCTGAGGTTAGCCTTGTACTTGTGATCCTCCTGCCTCAGTCTCCCTAGTAGCTGGAATTACAAGCCTTGCCCACTGCATCTGGCTTTCCTATTGCTATCTTAATTTATTTTTTCTGGATAGTGCAATATGGTATTAGCCATCAAAGGTGACACTAACTTCCTATAATAATTCCATATGGTGCCATCATTTACTAACTCATCTTAAATCAACTTTTGTCTTTTTTTCATCTCTAGGAATAACAGATATGATGAGTTTACTCTATAATATAATAATCTAGTTTGTTTTCAGTTTTGTTTTTTTTAAAAGCTTTGGGTATTGTAGGATCTATTCAAATCTGTGCTTATATTGACCACTTAGAGTTATTGATCTTTTTGCGTTAATTGTCTTCTTCAGGTAGTCTTCATGTTCTAATGTATCTTCATAAGGAAAGGAAAACAGATTCAAAATCCTGTGAGTTCTAATTGTTTTAAATGTCAGATGGATTGTTTTCTGATGGACTGAATAGCAGATGACAGCGCTGACAGAAAGGTTCGATTTGGCCAGTTCTAATTTCAATGGCTGTGCAACAGAAAATCTAGTTGTAAGGGCCTTTACAAAGGTGGCAAGAAAATGGCCACAAAAATTAACTCACAGAGGATCACAGACTTAAAGGTAAAATGCAAAACTATAAAACTTCTTGTAGATAACACAGAAGAAACCCTGGGAAACATTGAGTATGGTGGTGATCTCCCATCCCCTGGGGTCAAATCTAGGCCCTCAAGCATGCTAGGCAAGCTCCCTACCCAGCCAGGTGATGACATTTGAGATACAATAAAAAAGGGATAACTCATGAAAGAAAAAAAAATAGATGTTAGTCTTTATTTAGATTAAAAATTTCTATTCTGTAAAAGATATCACAAGAATGAGAAGACAAGTTACAGCATGGAAGAAATATTTGCAAAGGACACATTGATAAAGGACAATAATAACCTGAAATACATAAAGAACTCTTAAAACTCACAAGAACAAAACAACCTAGTTTTAAAATGGACCAACAAAATTGACAACTCAGCAAAGATATGCTAATTGCAAACAAGTATATGAAAAGATAATCCATATCACATCATAAGGGAAATGCAAGCTGAAGCAACATGAAACAACATATCTATTGGTATCAGCAATAGGTATGAAATCCACTACATACCTATTAGAATGGCCAAAATCTAGAATACTGACACTACCAAATGCTGACAAGGGTGTGGGTAATAGGAATTCTCAGTCATTGCTAGTGGGAATGCAAAATGTTCTAGCTGTTTTGGAACACAGTTTGGCAGTTTCCTACAAAATTAAACACTGTGCTCCTTGGTGTTTATTCAAAGGAGTTGTGTTATGGTTTAGATATGAGGTGTCCCTCAAAAGTTCATGTGTGAGAAAATGCAAGTATGTTCGGAGGTGAAATGATTGAGTTATGAGAACCTTAATTAATTAGTGGATTAATCCACTGGTATGGATTCACTGGGTGGTAACTATAGGCAAGTAGGATGTGACTGGAGGAAGTAGGTCACTGGGGTATGCCTTTGGGTGTATATTTTGTCCTTGGTGAGCAGAGCTCGCTCTCTGCTTCCTAATTGCCATGTCCTGATCTGCTTCCCTTGACCACGCCTTTCTGCCATGATGTTCTGCCTCACCTTGGGTCTGAAGCTATGAAACTGGCTGACCATGGACAAAACCTCTAAGAACATGAGCCAAAATAAACTTTTCCTTCTCTAAGTTGTTCTTGTCAGGTCTTTTGTTGTGGTGATGAAAAAGCTAAATCAAGTCGAAATCTTATGTGCACACTAAAATCCTTGCACAATTGTTATAGAAACTTTATTCATAACTGCCAAGGCTTGGAAGCAACCGTGATGTTACTTAGTAGGTAATGAATAAACTGTGGTACATCCAGACACTAGTATTTGTTGGGTAGAAAGATGGAGGCTAGACAAAGGGGTGCTGGCATCTGAAGTTACCCTGCTCACCAAGACTTCCTGTGCCCCTCAAACCCATGCCAAATAGTCAGCTGCTCACCACTCTGACATCAACCAATCATCAATGAACGCACTAACCTCTGAAAGAGGCCCATACCTGTCACTGGGCCTCAGCCAACCAAGAAGATACACCTCTTCATGAGAATCCCCTTCCCTCAACCTCCCCATAAAAATGGCCTCTCCCAGTCTTGGGCGCAACTTCCCTGGCCCACAATGGTAGATGGTAAACCTTGCCCAAGAGCAGAGCAGACCCCAATAAAGCCGTGTTATACCCCTTTGGCTAATGGTCGTGGTCTTTACCACCTATCTGACCTTACAGTATTCTTCAGTACTGTAAGGAAATGAGCTATAAAACCACATAAAGACTTGCAAAAATGTTAAGCAAATATTTCTAACTGAAAGAAACATGTCTGAAGAGACTACAAACTGTATTATTTCATATATAGAACATTCTGGAAAAGGCAAAATGATGGAGATATTACAAAGATCAGTGGTTTCCCAGTATTGGGGGATGAACAGGTGGTGTAGAAAGATTTTTTAAAGTAGTGAAACTACTCTGTATGTTAAAATAATGGGGGATACATGTTATTATACATTTGTTCAAACCCATAGACTATACAACACCAAGAACCCTATTGTGAACTATGGACTTTGAGTAATAATGATGTCAATTAAAGTTCATCAACTGTAAAACAAAATCAAACAAAAAAACTGTACCACTCTGGTGAGGGTGGAGGGAGGGAGGCTATGCATGTCTGAGGGCAAAGGGTATGTGGGAAATCTCTATACCTTCTTCTTACTTTTGCTGTGAACTTAAAACGGCTCTAAAAAATAATGTTTACCAAGGGCCTCGTATATGTTAGGCAAATGTTCTACCATTATGTTCCATCCCCAGCCCAAAATCAAGCTTAAAAGTGACATGGATCGCATCTAATCAAAAAGGCTGTCATTTCTATTACAAATGAATTCTTGCTATATGTGCAACCAATCCAGGAAGAGAAAGCTACTCCTCCAGCACATGGCATTGAATAGGAGATGACCTACTTCACTTCCAAGTAGAGCTTCAGAAATCAGAAGTTTCCTTCCCTCAGTAACACATCTTACGGATCAAGAATATAAGGTCCAAAGCCGGGCGCGGTGGCTCACGCTTGTAATCCCAGCACTTTGGGAGGCTGAGACAGGAGAATCGGGAGTTCAAAGCCAGCCTCAGCAACCGCGAGGCGCTAAGCACTCAGTGAGACCCTGTCTCTACATAAAACACAAAATAGGGATGGGGATGTGGCTCAGTGGTCGAGTGCCCCTGAGTTCAATCCCCAGTACCAAAAAAAAAAAAAAAAAAAAAAAGAATATAAGGTCCAAAGTCTCAAGGCAAACCCAGGAAGCTCAGATAGCAGCAGGGCAAGGTAGGCCCTGGAGCTTAAAACCCTTGTTGTTTACCACTAAGCCTCATTTCCATAATAAGGATATGGAAGCAAATAACAACATAAGGACCTGCTCTTTAACTGGGCCTGAATCCTGAAATTCTCTGTGCTTCATTGCCATCCTTTGCCTTCTCCCCATGGTGGAAATCTATTGTTTGTTTTTTCTGAAAAAGATAATTCATTCCTGTTTTCATTGCTTTTCCTCCCAGGTTGCTGTAAAGAACACACACACACACACACAATTATAAAAATTTCCTTTCACAGTCGCACCTTCCAGGCTCTGAAATTCTGACCCACATGACTGATGATACAACCAGATGAGGGGGTCCAAAGTCTGGGAAAACGTAGCTCCTTCCCAGGGTCGCTCTCCCCATCTACTAGTCTCTCACTCTACCTTCGGGGGGAAAAAAATACATTCTTTGCCTGCTTGGAAGACTCCAAAAGATCGATTATAAAAAAAAGAAACCACAGCCTAGAGACAGGTATTGTGCGCCACCTTCCCATTCTCCACTAGCAAAACCCCAGGGAAGGAACCAATTCCCAGCCTTGATTCCCCGAGCCCGTGGCCGGGCGGTGTTGTCTGGCTCCCCACCCACTCCCACAGCCTCAGTTCTTTGCCACCGGTCTCCACCTCCTCCACTCCAGAGTTTTTCTCCCACTCTGCCACCAACCTAACAAAGTGGCTTCTCGGAAACGTTAGCAGATTCTGCTGAGCAGGAAGGGAGGAAGGGGATATGAGGGTGGGGGTGAAGTAAGTGAAAGGCTCTATCCATCTGGCTCCTGGACACACACGCGCACACACGCACAGGCCCCACCCAATGAGGTGGCCCTGGAGCGGAGGTTGTGCGACCCCCTCCGCCTTTCACTAGCGCACTGTAGAGAGGCTGCAGCATTGCCCCCGCCGCGCCTCTAGCTCGGTCCCGGCCCTGCGGAGTTAGAAGGAGGGAGCAAGGGTTGGGGACCTAGGCGAAGAGGAGCGAGAAAGCAGCGCCGCTGTGTGCGGGAGGGCGGGGTTGTTGCCTCCCTGGGCGCGCCCTGGAAGGAGGGGCTCAGTCTTAGTGCAGGCCCTAGTCAGCGCTCCAGCTGCGGCTCTCTGCTTCCAATATCACCGGCTGGGCAGGCGGGGGTTGGACTAGCCTGGGTACCAGCCTCTATTAGTGTCGGGCACACGCGGAGCAACAGGATACCAAAGAAAAGAAGACAGAGCAGCAGAAAGGCCGGGAGAGAGCGAGGGTTCCCTGCAGTCCGTACTGTCCCCTGGGGCTAGACTCTGCAGGGGCTCTGGGCAGGCATGTTACGCTGTCAAGGTCGCAGGTAAGTGCCTTTCTTTCTTTTTCCTCCGGCGTAGCAGGAAGGGAAGCTACCAGGCTTTCTCCATTACTCACATCATCTGCCACACCCACCTGTGCCCATTTTCACATTCCTCGGTTTGGGCCACCGGGTTTTATGCCACCTGGAAAGCAGAAAGGGGAGAAGCTGGTGGGTGATCCTTACAATTGGAGGAAGAGAAGCTGAAAGCAAACTATTTCAATCGCAGTGTTACTCCTTTGCTGGTTTTGAACCTACGGGTTTACTGCCAGGTTCTGAACAGTGTGCTAAGGAGAGGTAGGGACACGTAATGGTTTCCTGTCTTTAATTTTTTTGGTATCTGCTGGCAGAACTGCTAGATGAGTTTCAGTACCAGGGGCAGCTCATAATTCTTTACCAACAAAACACATGTGCTGTATTCCCCATCATTAAATCTGAACGCGCAGAATCAGTACAGCTCATACCACCTGTGGGAGAGAGATCTAAGACTGGCCTCATCCCTTTGCGCACACAAACGGGAATAATGGACAAGAACGCTTAGTCTCCCTTGCTCAGCGCAATTTGCTCTGGTGAATAAACCCTTAATAGTGAAATTTAGATAAGACCCAGAATCATTTGAATTTGTTATCCACGTCAACCCAAACTTTCTTGTGGTTTTAGACACAAAAATATTTTCGATCCTTATGTTGAAGACAAAAGATCAAAGCAAAATTAAGAAATTAAAAACTTTCTGGTTTTTGTGATTTTAGTACACATTTTACACACTTAGTAAGTTTTAGCGTTCGTACTCAACTGTACCTCCTCTGAAGTTTTTCATGAAGAGAAGCTTATGGAAATTTTTCCAAAGGTTGATTCAATAAGATAAAGACTGAATCAACGTAAGCTTTGAAAAGAATAATTGATTTTCCGTTCGTGTTGGGAGGTTTAATTCTTTCCATAAACACTGTTAATATTCTTTTCTATTTCTTTTTCTCTGTGGACAGAAGAAAGGTGTTTTTCTTTTTGGTTTTGTACTTTAAGATATATTTCCATTATTTTTGCTTTAACCTCAGTAAAACGTACTTATATATAATCTACAAACCAAATTGTTAACTTTGTCTATTTTATTGAAATGTGTTTGAATTGTTTTCACACTATTTTTGCAAAATTAAAACTTGCTTTTTTAGAATTTATGGTAAAATTTTAAAAAAATACATTATTAATAAACTGGTTTTATATGATTCCGTATATGAAATTCTCATGATTGTTAGTTCATAACAAGATGCTACACAAAATATGACATTTGATATAATGGAGGTTATACTGTCTATTAAGGTAACTGATGATTGTTATGCTTAAGATACTTTCTAAAAAATTCTGTAGACACTTAAAGGTAGGTTTCCTCTTACAGATAAACCATT
>CM053402.1:101199976-101241752 GCA_028644305.1 Xerus rutilus | reverse complement strand
GCAAGGTCATAATGAAATAAATATTATGAGATTTTATGAAAATAATTTTATATAAAGATTTGTGGGAGAACATTCAAAGAAGGTGAGCAGAATAGTTTTGTGGAATATCAGAGAACAGTTTTGATGTCTTGCCATTCTACCAAATGAAATTTCTTCATTGAAGATTTATATTTACTGTTTCCTCTACATTGCTGGAAGGGAATCACCTTAAGCAATAGAGAAAGCCATAAGCTCTTGGCAGCAAAAATGTAATGAAGTACAGAGGATTGAAACCCTTATGGGTGGTAAGGAAAACTGCCAGACTATGATAAAGAAGGGAAGGAAGAGGGAATGCCCAGACAGTGCCAGTAGACTTCATCTGCCACCCACAAATTTAGTTGATATTATGGATAGAATTGAATTATACTATATCTTTTTAGCCCAACTGAGAATATAGTTCTTTCTTCTTCTTTCTTTAAAAATAACAATTTATTATAAGTGAAAGCATGGTGCCACTGCTTCTTTAATACAAGAAATGGAATACCTTTGGATTTATTTATTTATTTATTTATTTAGTAATTTTTAGGGTTACTACACCACTGAGCCACATCCCCAGCCCTATTTTGTGTTTTATGTAGAGACAGGGTCTCACTGAGTTGCTTAGCGCCTCGCCCTTGCTGAGGCTGGCTTTGAACTCGCCATTCTCCTGTCTCAGCCTCCTGAAGTGCAGGGATTACAGGCATGCGCCACTGCACCTGGCTTGGATTTTTAAAGTGATATAACAAGGAGCCCAAAAGCTATATATTATTCTTAAAACACACATTATTTTAACTGTACTTTCAATGCTATTCATTATGATTTTCTTTTGTTGTGTCAAATGTTTGAGAGATTGTTCTTACTTATCATAAATTTCATTAAAATGTCTCCCTGGATTTTTAAAAAGGCTTTCTGAATCATTTAGCAAAATACAGTAACATTCCAATTGTACCTGTGCTTGTTCACTTGGAAATTTAGAGGAAATGGGTGCGTTTACATTGTCATTAACCTAGCATCCTGCCCTGCCCAAATGCCTTCTTTACTCTTTTTCTCTTCTGTCTTACATCTCATCTTTTAAACATGTGATATATGTATATCAGTAAACATCCCACTTTATGGTCAAACTATTAGTACAAATACCTGGAAATTTCATCTTCTAAAGAAAGATTAATAAGAGTAGAGAGATACAATAGCATATAAGTACAAAGACATTTTCAAAGAGATTTATAATGGGAATTTTTTATACGTCCTATTCCAAACTAGACTTCATAGGGCATCTTGGTAAGTTTTTTTTGTTTTGTTTTGTTTTGTTTTATTAAACAGGAGTGATTTCACTGGATGTAGTGTCTGGCAACTTTTATTAGTTGCTCATTTTAAATGACATATTTTAAACCCAAATAATTACTTTAAAATGTGTCATCTCTTTGAGGGTTGATAATTTAGAAATTAAAAAACAAATAAATGTAGATATTTAATTCCATATATAGTAAAACAGAGAAATGTTATGTGATAAAATATCATATTTCATGTATTGATTTGAATTCCACTAAGTGATTATTCTTTCAAGTTCAATAGACAAAACTTCCTTTAGGGCTTACTGTAAGGGTAATTTATCAAGTGTAAGTCATTTTGAAAGCAATAAAAAATAATAGTTTATTGGTGAATGTCTTCACTTTCTCTGAGTGATGGTGTAAAATTAACTTTTCTTCTAGGGAAATGAACTGGGACCAATCTTTGCAAATACTCCTTTTATGGGACAAAATTTTACAAAGTTGAAGTGAGGATTTTATTTCCCTCTTAACATAATATATATTCTTGTTTCCCTATGCAAACTTGGTTCCTGTTAAATCAGGTTTGAAGAAGGGAAGTACCATCTTCAGAGATCAGCTGGGAACTTGGTTCCTATAATCCTGCCAGATCATCTGGCAAAGAAGTACCTTTTCAAATTCGTATTACATCCCTACTTTATTTCTGAATCTTTGTAAAATATTTTTGTAAAATTTAAAAGCACAGAGAAATATATTTGTGTCTAAATTAGTGTAAAGATAAAAGCTTTTTTTCTAAATGTTTCATCATGCAGTCTTCATCAAATATAAGTTTCTCACATGAAGTTTCAGTGTCTGGAAAATTAATAGTATCTACTAGTAAGGGCTGGCTGTATATGTATAGATGAATATGTATATGTATGTGTATGTGTATAAAAACAGCCACTTGAATGTCTTACATGATAAGTGAGTGTTCAATACAAAGGCACCTAGATGTTTGGTAACTTAGCATATTACAGTCAGACTGTATTATGATTACATTTTTAATACAAATGGTGTGGGCAATTTCATAGGGATGTAATATGAATTTGAAAAGGCACTTCTTTGCTTAGCCATTCTGTGAATCTTCACTGCTAAAAAGTCTGCCAGATGATCTGGTAGGATTATAAGAAGCTTGTTCCAAGTTGATCTCTGAAGATGGCATCTTTTATTACTTTTCCTTTGTATCCAACTCCAGTGGACACTGATAAACACACATAGCCTGTTATCCACTGATAACACACATAGCCTGTTATCCTTTCTGAGGAAGATTTGTGAATTTCTGAATAAAACAATAAATGGAAACTATTAAACTATTACCCTTATTTGATAATTTACTTTACAAAATCCTTGGTTTTATTAATGCATAATCAATAAAATGAAGTAATTTAATGGACATTCTGGCAAATATTTATCTCCATGCTCAGAGACATTATTTGCTTGTTTAAAATTCAGACTGATATTTCTGTGAGTGAATTACTGCAAAAATTTCGATTGTCATAATTAAGTGAGAAATTTCTGGATATATTTTAAAAATCTTTTTCAGCTGGGCGCGGTGGCTCAAGCCTGTAATCTCAGCACTTAGGGAGGCTGAGACAGGAGAATCGCGAGTTCAAAGCCAGACTCAGCAATGGCGAGGTGCTAAGCAACTCAGTGAGACCCTGTCTCTACATAAAACACATAATAGGGCTGGGGATGTGGCTCAGTGGTCAAGTACCCCTGAGTTCAATCCTCAGTACCAAAAAAAAATCTTTTTCTATAAAAGTAGATATTAGTTATTAGATCTAATAACTTCTAAAAAGTAGTTATTAGATCCTCAAGTAGAACATCTGGTACATCACCTCCTCCACTGAAATGCTCTTCTTTAACGAACCATTCTAATAGACCAGGATCAAAAACATAAAGTGCAGCTGGACACAAGAAATTCTTGATATTGAACACCCCTCCATGTTTTGCTACTAATGCGTTTTTAGATAATTAATATGAGCTATATGGCAATGACAACAATATTTTACCAACATAATGTTATGAAGTAGTCAAAACCGAGTGGTTCTGAATTAGAGATGTAAAATTACAACTGTCTTTAAAACTAGGGGAAACTGCTTTATGCCTAGCAAAATGAGATCTTCAAAATTATGCTTTCAAAAATGCCTAGTGAGAGTTTTCAAATTCTCACTTTAAATTCTCACAACCGTCCTTTCAGGTTGAGGTGTAAAAGTCACTTAAACTTTCCAAAGACTCAATTTATTACTAAGTTTGAATAACATGCACATTTTTTATAGGAAAGAAAATCATGTATGTTTATGTGTCCTAGTAATACATTTAATGCATTTATCCCACACCTTGTTGTTAGATTGCCAAGTACTCATAAAAAAGCTTTTTAACCCATAATTGAGCTAAAAAAGGGTACATTTGCAATTAAATATAGGAAACCATGCAATCACAATATTAGAGAAGAAAAGATTGAAGATTGTTTAAATGTTAACCTTGCATACTAACTCTTAGGAGCTACATTTATGTTAAAGTAAAATTGAGCTTTCAGTGGAAGTTTGAAGACTTTATGTAAAGAGTATCTATATATATTTAAAATGTTTTTGAATATGCTTTAGTGGCTGTGTGCCTTTGACTTCCTGGACTAGGGTGTCATCGTACTACTCTAAATTAACTTTATCACCATTAAATATTTTGTTTGCTTTAATATGACAGAATCAAAACAGGAAAAAGGACTTTCTCAAGATAGGCAAGAGTTGAAGGAATAGAAATTAAGAAAGAGGAGATGTTATTAAAATAGATATACGAAATAACTATGGTGAAATTTATTCTGAAATGGAGAAGAAACAAGGACTGGAATTACATATATCAGATCCAGAGTGTTAGGAGACAGAGAAGTAGAGGAAGCAAAGTGGCTTTGTGCAAGATGAGGAAAGAAAAAGACAATGTTCATCTGAAGTATTCTTATATCCTGGAATTTAAGAATTTAGGCACTCTTAGAAGACTATAAATATTATAATATACAAATTAATGTACTGCAATGTGAGCTAAATCATAGCACTTATTCTCACTGAGTTAGTTATGTATGTCAATAAAAGTGTTTATTTAACATTAATAATTCCAGAAGTTTACCCCAAAGAGTTTTTAAAATATTTTTGGAAAATTAGTTTATTTTACATCATGTTTATGATAACTTTGTATGCAGGTGATTTTCTTTTAACATCTATTACTTACATAATATAGATGCTATAATTCATATACAATATTAAGACCAGGACAAACTGGGTCCCTGAATTTTGTAATATAACTCAAGTCTGTTACAATGATTATGGACTGGTAGCTTTTCCCCTAGACTGTTAAGGTTTTATCAAAAGCACAATGAGATGTCATCACTACCTAGTAGGGTAGTTGTTATGGAAAAAGCATTGGCTGAAAATGTGAAGAAATTGGAATACTTGTACGCTATTGTTAGGAATGTAAAACATTGTAGCTACTATTGAAAATATTATGGAGACTTTTCCAAAAATAAAAAATGAGGAAACTTACTAAGGAAGTCAGTGCCAACACAGATACGTTGGAGTCTGGACCCTATGTTTTGTTCTAGTAATTGCAGTGTTTCCTAGGTCTTTGATACACTTTTATGGGGTGAAAGACAGGGATATCACTTACTCTTCAACATATGGATATCTGGTTTTCCCAGCATCATTTGTTAAAAAGGCTGTCTTTCTCCAGTACAAGTTTTTGGCACCTTTGTCAAATATTGAATGACTATAAGTGTGGGGGTTTGTCTCTGTGTCTTCTCTTCTATTCAATTAGTCTTCGTGTATGTTTTTATGCCAATACCATGCTGTTTTTGTTACTATACGTCTGTAGTGTGATTTGAGCTCAGGTATTGTATTGTGATGCCTTCAGTATCAGTCTTCTTGATTAGTATTACTTTGGCTATTCTGGGTCTTTTATTCTTTCATATGAATTTTAGAACTGTTTTTTCTAGTTTCATGAAGAATATTATTGCCTTTTTATGGGGATTGCATTGAATTTGCATATCACTTTTGATAATTTGGCCATTTTGACAATATTAACTCCGTCTATCCAAGAACACAGGTGAGGTTTTAATTTTCTAAAGTCTTCTTCAACTTCTTTCTCAGGGTTTTATATTTTTTTATTGTAGATGAAAAATACACCTCCTTGGTTAGATTTACTCTCAAGCATTTTATTTTGTTTGAGGCTATTGTAAATGAGATTGTTTTCCTAATTTCTTTCTCAGCAGGTTCACTATTGGAGTATAGGAAAGTTACTGATTTATGTGTGTTGATCTTGTATTCTGCTACTTTGCTGAATTCATTTATCAACCCTAGAAATCTTCTGGTGATGTTTTGGGGTCTTCTAAGTATAAGATCATGTCATGATCATGTCACAGATTACTCAACTTCTTCTTTTCCTATTTGTATATCATTAATTTCCTTCCCTTGCCCAATTGCTCTGGTTAGAGTTTCAAGAACTATATTGAATAGGAATGATAAGAGTGGACATCTTTTCTTTGTTCCTGATCCTGAATAAATACTTTCATTTTTTTTCTATTTGGTATGATATTGGTTTTGGGTTTGTCATATGTAGCTTTTATGATGCTAAGGTAAGTTCCTTCTATCCTTGTTTTTTTTTTTTCAGTGTTTGTAACATAAATAGGTGTTGAAGGCTTTGACTGCATGTATTGAGATGCTCATGTGATTTTTGTCTTTAATTCTAGTTACATGGTGAATTACATTTTTTGATTTGCAGATGTTGAACCAACCAAAAATGAAACCAATTTGACCATGCTGTACACTTTTCTTAATGTGTTTTTAAATACAGATTGGTAATCTTTTATTAAGGATTTTTAAGTGTATGTTCATCAGACGTAATGGTCTGTAGTTTTTTTTTTCCCTCATCACAGGCACCTGCTTTCTAAATAACATTCCTAAACCTCAAGAAATAATAACCAAAAATCAATCAGAATTGGTTTCAGGTTATAAAACCTCTGCAAAGCAAACAAAATAATTAAGAATATGAAAGAGAGCCTATAGAACTGGACAATATCTTTGTTGCTATTTTCCAACAAGGCTTAATATCCAGAATATAGAAAGAACTCAAAAAACTTAACACTAAAAAAGTTAAAAACAAAAAGAACCAGTAAAAAACAATAACAAAAAACCCCCCAAGTAACCCAATCAATAAATGGACAAATGAACTTAACAAACAATTCTCAAAAGAATAAATACAAATAGTCAACAAATTTATGAAAAAAAAAGTTCAATATTCTTAGCAATCAGTGAAATACAAAATAAAACTATACTGAGATTTCAACTGACTCCAGTGAGAATAGCAGCCATCAAAGATACAAATAACAATAAATGCTAGGTAGGATGTTAGAAAAAAGTACACTCATATATTGTTAGTACAACTAGTGTGGAAAGCAGTATGGAGATTAGTCAAAGGATAATGTATACCCATGTTTATAGGAGCACAATTCACAAGACCCAAGTTATAGAACCAGATCTGGTACCCATCATCATCATCAATGAATGGATAAAGAAAATGTGGTACATAAAACACAGTAGAGTTTTACTCAACCATAAAAAAGAATGAAATTATTGCTTTTTTTTTTTTTTGGTAAATGGATGGAGTTGGAGAATATCATGCTAAGTAAAATAAGCCAGACTTATTCGAATGTTCTCTGTCATATGTGAAAGCTGGAGAGAAATAAGGAATTTTTAAAGAAAAGGGAGATCTCATGAAAATGGAAAGGAGAATAGTGGATTGGAGGAAAAGGACTGAGGGGGAGAGAGGAAAGAGAAGAGGGAGGAGCTATGAAATTAAATTGAGCAAATTATGCTATGTGCATGTATGAATATATCATAATGAATTCTACTTTTTGTATAACTATAATGTACCAATTAAAGAAAACAATAAATAAATAGAAGGAAGACCAATAAAGGAATGGAGGAGGGAAGGGAAAGGGGAAGTACTGGGGATTGAAATGGAGCAAATTGTGTTATATGCATTGAAGAATATGTCAAAATGAACCCTACTATTATGTAAAACTTGAATGCATTAATGAAAACATTTTTTTAGAAAATTAAAAATGAGACTAGCGATGTAGCTCACTGGTAGAGTGCTTGCCTAGCATGCTTGAGGCACTGGGTTTGATCCTAACATCAAACAACAACAATGAAAAATTAAAAGTAGATCTATCATCTGATTTAGTAATTCCACTCCTGAGTATATATACAAAGGTTTTCAGAAACTCAAAGAGATATCTGCATTCTCATGTTCATTGAAGCATTATTTATAATAGTAAGTCTGGGGAGAAAAAACCCAAAATATATCATGAGGTGAATGGATAAATAAAATGCGGTATACACATAGAGCAAGATATAGTCCACCTAAAAAAGAAGAAAATTTTATTTATGTCAACATGGATGATCCTAGAAGACATTATATTAAGTGAAATAAATATTCACAGAAAGACAAATAATACATAATTTCACTTGTATGACAGATCTAAAGTGGTCAGACATACAGAAACACAACAGAATGGTGGTTTCCAGGAGGTGACAGGAGGGAGAAATGGCAATTATTTGCAATGGGCATAAAGTTAGTTATACAAAATGAACAAATTCTAGATTTTGCTGTACAACATAGTGCCTATAGTTGACAATACAGTATTATGCACCTAAAAATGAGTTGAGATGGTAGATCTTATGTTGTGTTTTTAACAACAAAATAATAATAATAATGCAAAGGTCATAATAAAACTCTTGGAGGTGATAGATATGTGTATTACTGGTATTATGGATGTGTATGATACTATGGATAATGAGTTTGAATCTAATGAAAATGGAAGGGAGAATAGTTTGGATATATGTATCCAAACTCATTGAATTATATATATTAAATATGTTTTTATATATCAATTATAGCACATAAATCTCTATAAAAAAGGGTACCAACAATATCTTGTTCATAAGAGCATTCCTCATGGGGGCCCTATATGCAGTTTTCTTAATACAAATGCTTAATGAATCATAAATATTTTTTTCACAACTATTTGTTCAACTTTTATTTAAAAAAAACAAACAAAACACTTTTTAACTGCAGTTTACTTTTTAAGAATGTGGTAGGAGTAAATTAACCATGACTTGGGGCTTTGTTTAGCTTTTTGTCATTGCTAGATCCTGAAGAAATAATCATGTTTCTTATTTCATACTCAGAAAAAGGACAGCACTTTTTTGGCCACAGTTTAGGTTCACCAAACCTGAACAACAATTTTAAGCCTTCTTTGCACAAAATCATTAAGACATTTTAGCATATACTCAAGTTGATTAAAAAGGCTGAAATTTAAATTCTCTTCTAAAAGGCTTATTTTTTGGAGGATTTGATTAAGAGGTAAACTAAGAGATAAGAAAAAAAAAAACAGAGCTGAAACTCCATCTGATTTGTCTTGGGTAAGTTAGGGGGATTCCTATTGGGAAATAATAGTGTATATATTAATATTCTTATACTTTCTGATGGAGTTATTCATCATTTTTTTTTGGTACCAATGATTGAACTCAGGGGTACTCGACCACTGAGCTCCATCCCCACCCCTATTTTGTGTTTTATGTAGAGACAGGGTCTCACTGAGTTGCTTAGTGCCTCGCTGTTGCTGAGGCTGGCTTTGAACTCACGATTCTCCTGTCTCAGCCTTCCAAAGTGCTGGGATAACAAACGAGAACCACCGCACCTGGCTGAGTTATTCATCTTTTTGACCAGTCCTATTACTGAAACATTTGGATTTGGTTTCTTCCTAACTAATCTAGAAACTCTCAATTCGTTTCCTAACTAGTTAAAAACTTCAGGTACTGTATTTTCTAATATGGGTTATAAGATATTCCAATTAAGTCAAAAAAGGATTTGTCTTGCTGTGGTTATGTTTCCCATAGACCCTGGCTGAGTGTTTTGCAAGAGTGGACTTTCAATATTACTTGAGTGAGTAAGCAAAGGACTAAATGAAAGAAAAATAAAACCTATTTTCCCTAAGTGTCAGTAAACCAATGGTTTTTACTATTTAGAATTTTATACTTGTTTTAATAAAACAAATTTTAAAACTCTCTTCTTTCCCTTAATTCTTAGTGAAGAGACTAATTTTTCACTCAATTTTGTTAGAAGTATTTTCAGAAGAGTTTGCTACTGAGAACTAAAGTTTGGAGGGTACAGTTTACAACCATAAACATTTCTTTTTCTGCTAGGTAGTCCTTATAAGAGGTTAGGTATGTTTCATAAATGGAAAATGATAACTATGGAAATTCAAGATCACTAAATAGTTTTATTTACAAGAATATGATATAGGAACACTTTTTAAAAAATGGACTGTTGAATGGACTAACTGGAACAATGGTTAAAATAAGTGAAGTCTTTAAGAGTTGAGCACTTTGCCACTGAATGTTTATAGATAGATGCTTTTTGCCTAAGTATTCACTTTATCTCAGAATTCAAATCTCCTGATGAGATATTTTTCTGGAATACAAATTTGAGAAAAGATAGGAATTATTTTCTTTTCCTTTACTACTCACTGTGTGGCCACTATATGGAATTTTTCTCAGAACTCTGTTTACAACTGTGAGGTTCCAAAAATCCTTCATCGACATGGCAGAAAGTAAGAAATATTATTATATTCACATGATATTTATCTTTTTAAAAAGTCACACCCTTCATCTTCTGAATGTTTTTAAATTACAGTGAAGATAAAGTATGTTTTAAACAACATTATATGGGTTTTAGCATATCCCCAGATTAAAGTCAGCATTTCTAGGTAACTTGACATAATTATAACCTCTAGTTCCAAGAGGGAGAAGTATGAAACACAGGAAGTTCTCTTCCTGTGAGTGTTAGTTTGCAAAGGTGTGCTTGTAAATTCATGGTTTTTTAATTCCATAATACTTTATTGCCCATGGATGAATTCTCACTAAATAAGCCATTCCTTGGAATCATAAAGCCAAATTCCCCTCTTCTGCTGATATGCATCCTGAAAGCATGTCTACACCAACAATCTAATGAGTAGATGTCACTATGTTTCAACAATGTCCACAAATGTTCCAAGAATCCTTGGGCATGCATGCTACTTAATTCATTTCTTTTGATATTGAATGAAAAGGCCTTGAGTCTACTGAGCCATTTCTGACCTGTCAGGAATATTTCATCAGCAGCTGTCACTGTGCTTCGGTTTTACCTTCTTGACTGAATCCATGACCTTCTCTTCCTTTAGCATTAAGTTCTGGACCATCCATTGCTAATGAAGAAAAATCCTCTGACCAGTGCTAGAGCATTTTACTTTTAAAAATAATAATTTTTGTGTCCTTCTGGTTATTGCCTAGGCTCCACATTTAACCTTATTGTATAATCCTGCTCTGTCCTAAAGAATCATTTCTAATGCCAAAAGATGAAAGTTTATGGACTTGTACATTCATTAGTTTGATATACTTTTGATTTTTGGTGTCCATAATATTACAGTGTCTTTCTCTATTATATCTTTCAACTCTCTTGGTATGCTTGCATTTATTCAGCCTGACAGATTTAATCATTTTCAACACCTTAAGAACAATGCACATCCTACATGGTCTAGTGAACCTCACAGTGGCCCTGTGAGACATACATCGCCATCTTCTGGTAGAAAGCAGTGCAGTCTTGGGTTTTCAATGAGCATAGGTGGTTTTAATCTTTAGAATAAGCATCTGTACATGCAGTATAAAATTTTATGTATTACCAAGTAACCAAATGTATTTTTTCTTAAGAATATTAGCTATGCAAAATCAATGTGTAAGAAAATTGATAAAAACAATAATAGTGATTATGCCATTAAATCCTCAAAAGCTCATTGGGAGCTGAAAATATCAAAAATCAAAAATTTATTCAACCTGACCTTCTGAACATCACAGTTTAGTGACACACTATGTTACAGAGAACCAGTTTTACGCCCCTGATTTTGTGGCTGACTGGCTGAGCTGTGACTTATTGCCACTGCCCAGCATCATGATAGTATGGAAAGACATATCACTAGTTTATAGAAAAGATAAAAATTCAACGTGCATTTTCTACCGAATGTATACCACATTTGCATCATCATGAAGTCAAAAACTCATAATTAAATTGTCATAAATCAGGCAACATTTAGAATATATTGTACACTTAAAATATACCAGGAAATGTGCAAAGATCAAAATGCAGCATTCATTTTGCCCCTTAAAATGACTTTATAGGATAATAATTCTCATCCTATTTTGCAATATAAAATACAGACTAGTAAACAGTAGAGTCAGGATTTGAGTCCATGAGTCTCTCACTTTGGAGCACCAATTGAACATGCATATTCTACTTTTTCCTGTTTTGCTGCAGACTTAGATTTTAAATGAAAGCCATACATATGTTAGAACAAAATAAAAGCATAAATAACAAATGTGCTCCACTTACGATTTTAAGGCTTTATTTTATTGGCCAACATATGACATCATTTAAAAGCAGCAGTATAAAAAGGTTAAAGGATAATAATATTGCTGTTATTTATTTAGCTGAGGCACTATGGCAGGCACTGTACAGAAACTGTGTCTATGTTACATGTAACCTTGTACAACATATGCTTTCTCTATTTCATTTATGAAGAATTTTCATAATGTCACAGAACTAATTATATGAAATAATATAACAAAATTCAAACCTAAGTTTACCTGGTGCCAAGGTTATTATGCTCTTTCTCCTAAATCATGTTGATGTTTTGGGAGAAGTGGGAACATACACGTCATAGTAGAAGTGCACTTTGTATAGGATGCTTTAGAATAGAAGTGTACAACCTCTTCTGCAGCCATACTTTAGTAATCACAGAGGCCACTTAAGTCTATGATGATTTTGTGCTCTCAATAAAGGCTTAACTCTAAATAAGAGAGAAGACATAGTAAGCTAAGACATTTTTTACAAATTCCTTCATACATAATATGTAGATAAGATTTCACATTTTTTTCTGTTAAAACCTTAGCTATGCCAACAATTATTGATGATATTCTTAATTTCCTTTAGTGTAATCCACTACTTGAGTTTATAAACTTTATTTTCTTATAAATTTGAGGAACATTATATTTTGTAAACCTATGCATACAGAGATAACTTCTATAATATAGTATAGTATAAATAATCATTACAGGATGTTATAAAATGCTCAAATCATAATATTTTTAAAACATTTATCATCCAAGAATCTAGGAATACATTTTTAACTATCAGTCTGCTACTCTGAATGTTAAATGATCACATATTCATCTTAAATTTCTGCATACAAATTGTTCAAATACTAAAAAGTCATAAAACTGCATGACTTTTAAGACACTGTTTTTGAAGCTGTTTAATAGGTTTTGTCATTCCCCAAATTAACCATTTTTAATAAATAATATTAATTTTAAGAATGCATTAATACGATTAACACAATACTATAAATGTGAAGTCAAGATTTCAGCAATTAAGAAAGTATTTTAAATTACTGTTTATATATTGATTGTTGTAGTTAATTTATAGACTATACACTTAACATTAGAGGTTCTAAGGTTGATAGGCAGCTTAACTCATTTTTCTTATTATGATGGTGTTATTTGTTTTTGAAATCCAAAGAAGAGGCTAAGAAGGGGAGTGATGCTGATGTGGTAGCCCGTGCATGTAATCCCAGTGGCTCAGGAGGCTGAGGCAGGAGGATTACAAGTGCAAAGCCAGCCTCAGCAACTTAGAAAGACCCTGTCTCAAAAGAAAAAAGGGCTGGGTTGTGGCTCCGTGGTTAAGTGTCCCTGGGTTCAATCCTGCTACTAAAAAAAAAGAGGAAGGGAGTCATCACACATAAAGATGGAAGTTCTTTTTAAGTTAATCTATTTGCAAATTTACTGCAATCCTAATGAAAATGGAACTAGAATTTTTTCCCTTTGGACTTAGATAACTCAACTCTAAAAGTATGCACCAAAACAAGAGCTACATCTGATAGGACTAGTCCCATTAACTATCAAATCACTTTATGAAACTAGAATAATTAAAATAGTGGGTCCAGTAGATAGCTCAATGAGAGAAAATATAATGTCCAGAAATAGACATAATTATGTGTGAGAATTATAAAGGTGGCATCTCAAATAAAGAGATTCAAATATTAATTAAAAGGAATAATTAAGACAAGTAGGTAACCACATGCATAAAAACAAATGCAGATCACTAACCCATAACTTAAGATTCATTTCAGATTAATTTAAAATAAAATATAAACCACAAAATTACTAAAAGAAAATACATAGGAATTTTTTAAATTTCTCAAAGTAGAAGCTTTGTTTGTTTCTCAAAGTGAACTAAAGCATTATAATCATTGGAGAGAGGACTGGTAAATTCAATTTAATTAAAAAATGTATTTAGGGTGAAATAAAGTCATTATCCAAAAGAAACAATAGGAAATTGATAAATATATTTGCATTAGACCAAAGAAGAGAGCTAATTTTATCATTTTGTTAAAACTTTCTAAATTAATAATATTAAAGACTGAAAGTCCAGTATAAAAATGGAGAAGTTTAGATGCTGACAATCCACAGAAAAAGAAGCACAAATGACTTCTAAGGATATGAAAAGATTCCCAACTTCACACATAAAAGAAAATGCTAACTAACCTGACAAGAAGTTATTATTTCCCACCACTTAGAATTACAAAGGTAGAAAAAAGTAGAAAACACTTCCATGAACATACATGCAAACAATCCCTGACACATTGTCTGTGGAGGGTATGAGTTGATAGGAAATTTGGCAGTATTTTTTTTTCCAGAGTAAATGCAGATACAATCATAACTCAGCAATTCCAGTTGTCATTTGTTTCACAGTGTCATTCTGTATTGTGAAACTACACCTACAAACATAACCAGCATAGCTCTGGGAAACAACCTTCATGTGCTACAGTGGAGAAATAGCTAAATGATTTTGGTATAGCTATAGAACTGGAATTGATGAAGATGCCACAAAAAGAAATGATCCTATACATACTAATATTGAAAGATTTCCAGGTTATAATCTTAAATGACAAAATTAAGGTATTAAACAATGTTAATTAGGGTATCGCTTGTGTGAAAAGAAAAATTAATAGCTGTGTATACGCCCATAAAAACATGCAGGCCAGAATCTTGGTGTCTGGGATGTGTGGAAGAACTAGAAAATTACTTTTCATTATACATTCCGTGGATATAATTATTCTTCAAAAATAAATATAAGAATGCTATGTAGGGAAAAAAGTGAGAGTCATAAACCTGCACATTGGACCCAGCTATTCAGCTTAAAAGTGACTGGTCTTGACAAAAATTCAAAGGTAACAAACTGGCTAAAGGAAAAAAAAATACTTAATCATCTCTAAATAGGTTAATTTTATTTTAATTTTTATACTCTTTAATATTTTCCAAATTTTCTATCAATTAAAATATGTTGTATTCATATTCAGCTATATTAATACCTACAATTTACTTGTACACATGCCTTCCTGCAAAGAATTGTATCTTGGATTTAATGATAATAAAATACTTTCTATGTGGCTTATTTGCAACCAAATTTTAAATAAACTATTATTTAATGACAAGAATTAATTTATCAACAAATCTGATATTATATGTATGCCCAGGTTTCTAAAACAATTGTATAGTTTATACATTTGTACAAATATCATTATTGTACAAATGTCCTTGTTAGTAGTTTGAACATTAGCTGATTTGTTGTTAATCAAATATATGTTTCAAATAGAATATTTACAATTTTGGGGTGCTTAAGCACTGTTAAAATGGAACAACATGCCTAGTAGATTTTTAACTTCTGCTGTGACTAATGTAATTCAAAATTAGAGAATTTTAAGGCTTGATTGGGTGGGGTCTACCATATTTGTCCTTCTCATCTGATTAAGCTTTGAACCTTACTATTTATGTTTAGGACAAAGCTACTTTAAGCAAGCAATAGTGTTTTTTATTGTTGTTATTATTTTGGGGAAATAAATAATGGGGAAAGAGGCCATAAGAGTAGAACTTTATATTTCTTGCACACTTCAATGTATATATAAAGTTAGAAATTGCTTTGTTTTGGTAATACATTTTAAGTGAGAAAAAAAAGCAAAATTGAGAGTTCATAACTAAAAGGCAGTGTTTCTTATGTAAAATCAATCATGGTTATTTGCTACTTTAAGTATTTGAAGCAGCTTACAAAATATTTAAAAATCCCAAGTAAATTAAAAATTGTTTATGAATCAGTGCAACATATAGGTTACTTTAAAGGCAAGATACCTTAAGTGTTTAGAATTAAGAGTATTTCACTGTCTTCATTCATCTAACATTTAATTATTTCATGCTATACCTGAGTGATAAAAAATGTCCAGACCAACTTCCTGCCTAAAGAGCCTAGAAATTAGTTGAAGAAGACAGGCCAATGAAAGACTTGAGGCATTTTAGGAGCTAGGATAAAAACCTGCCTTAGAGGACATTTAGGTGCTCAAAGCAGACAGGAGATATAGGAGAATGAGATGTTAATGAAAAGTTGAATTTATATTTGAAGCTAAGAATATAGGAAGTGAGGTCATACCACTTCATACAAGAGGGGTTGAGCTGATCATTAAAAGACAAGTGATCAGTGCTCAGGACAGTAGAAACAGTTTGGCCAGGGAACATCATGAGAGTGCAGGGACATCGGCTGCCCCTTGGGGAGACTGAATGTGGAGTAATGAGTATGAAGTGTAGATGTCAAACAGGGGAGAGGAGGCAGTACCAAGCAGGAAAAACAAAGCCAGACTGAAGATTTGGCAGGTTACCCTGTAGGTGGTGATCAGCTACAGATGCTTTTCTTTTTCCTCTAATCCTGACGATTGAGCCCAGGGTGCTCTACCATTGAGCTTCATCTCCAGCCCTTTCTATTTTTATTTTATGACAGGGTCTTGCTAAATTGCCCAGGCTGGCCTCAGCTTTCCAAGAATTTGGGATTATACGTACGTACCAAGGCATATGATTGATGATTTTTTTTTCTTTATCTTTGGAAGGTTAGCAGATTTCCCATTATAGAGATGGGTCTCTTGTTCATTGAACAAATATAAAATAAATCTAAACTTCCTTATTACCCAACTAAATGTTTTTTTCCCCCAAATATTTTTTGGGGTACTGGGGTTGAATCCAGAGGTTCTTAACCACTGGGCCACACCTCCAGCCCTTTTTAGTCTTTTTTGTTTTTTTTGTAGATGAACACAATACAATACCTTTACTTTATTTGTTTTTATATGGTGCTGAGGATTGAACCCAGTGCCTCATGCATGATAGGCAAGTGCTCTACCACTGAGCCACAACCCCAATCCTCCTTAGTTTTTATTTTGAGACATAGAGGGGCTTTGGATTTGGGGCTTTATCATGGAGCCACCTCCCCAACCCTTTTTACTTTTTTAAATATTTTTTTTAGTTGTAGATGGACACACAATAGCTTTATTTATTTATTTTTATGTGGTGCTGAGGATTGAACCCCGTGCCTCACACTTGCAAGCCAAGTGCTCTACTACTGAGCTACAGCCCCAGCCCTCCTTTTCACTTTTTGAGACAGGGTCTCACTAAATTGCTTGGGGTACTAAGTTGCTGAGGTTGGCCTTATAAATTTGCAATCCTTTTGCCTCAGCTTCTTGAGTTGCTGGGATTGCAAGTGTACATTACTATACCCAGCTCAACTAAATATTTAAAGCATTTAATAGCACTTTTTTTTTCCAAAAGAAATATTATGCTTCTAGTAAGGGGGTATAAAACTAAATACCATTGAAAGAGCGGGATACAGCAGTAGAGAGTCCTGGAGACCCTTTTCAGGGGGAGTATTCATATTTCTGAAATAGGCTCTGGTTTGTAATTTATTTTTTTTGTTTTTTTTTTTAAGTTTGATTAACATGAAAGACTGAATATATAGTTGTTTTGGGGAAGGTCTGCTCACTTACTGCTTAGTTTCTTTGTTTCAGTATTGCTGTACTCTATCCTTTATAGTAGGCTTATTTTTTCAGGTTATCACCATCATTAATTTGTCATGGTGTTTCATTTTTTAACCTTACTTGTTATTTAGATCACATTTTGCTTGCTTTATTTCATGACATAGCAAAGCAATAAGTATATCATTCATGTAAATAATTGTTGGATCAAATAATCCTTAAAAGGGTATCATTAAGTCAGTCCGTTATGAAGTTTGTCCATTATGAATTTTGTTATATTATTAAAATAGGCTTTGTACAAAAGGTGTATAAACAATGCTCAGCATTATGAGTCATCAGAGAAATGCAAAGCAGAACCACAAAGAAGGTACCATCTCAGTCTAAACAGGATAACAAAAGATAACAATTGAGCCAGAGCGGTGGCACATGCCTGCCTATAATCCTAGCACTTTGGGAGGCTGAGACAAGAGAATCATGAATTCAAAGCCAGCCACAGCAATGGCAAGAAGCTAAGCAACTCATGGAGACCCTGTCTCTCAATAAAACACAAATAGGGTTGGGGATGTGACTCAGTGGTCGAGTGCCCCTGAGTTCAATCCCCAGTAGCCCCCCCCACCCAAAAATGCAATAATTGCTGGTGAGGATGTAGAGAGAATGCTTATGCACTGATGGTGGGAATGTGAAGGAGGAGTACAGCCATTATAGAAAAATTCTAGTGGTTCCTCCACATACTGAAAATATGACTATCATATGACCCAGAATCCCACTACTGGCACACATCCAAAGGAAATAAAATCAGTATGTTGAAGAGACATCCGCACTACCCTGTTGGTTGCAGCACAATTCATCATAGCCAAGCTAGGAAGTCAACCTAGGGGTGTACTGAGGTATTGATGGATGAATGGATAGGGAAGATGTGGTATATATTTCCACAAAATGAAGGAAATCTTGCCATTTGCAACAGCATAGATGAACCTAGAGAACATGGTAAGTGAAATATGCCAGGCACAGACAAACAATTATCACATGATCTCACTCATATGTGAAACCTAAGAAATTGATCTCATAGAAGTTGAGAGTAGAATAGTCCTTTATCAGAGTGGAGGAGGGTTAAAGAGGTGAAGATGGGGAGAGGTGGCTCAAAGGATACATAATTAGATAGGAGGAATAAATTCAAGAGATTTTTTGTGTGGCAAGGAGACTACAGTTAATGATTTTATATGACATTCTTTAAAAATTCAAAGACAGGGAATGTTAAGTGCTTTCAGCACAAAAATGGTAACTATCTAAAGCAATGCATTTCTTAATTATATAGATTTTACTATTTCACCAGTTATATTTCAAAATATGATACTGTACAAGATGAATACATAGTGTTATTTGTTAATTTAGAAAAAGCAAGGCTGTGTAAATCTGATACTCCATTCAAATTATGATAGAAAACTTACTAATATTTCAAGATAATAGGTTGTTTTTCATTTGATAAATTTGGGATTTATTTTTTAGAGATACAATTTCAACATTATATATATTCCTTAAGAATATGCAGTAAAGGAGGACAGTAGGGAATAGAATTCATGATGTAGTCTAGGTTTATTACATGTTTAACTGCATTTTACAGTGGTAAACATTATATCACACTAACCTGAAGTTTAAAAAAAGAATTTTCGAGTATCATTGCATTATTTTGCAAATGAAAATAGGTGGTATTAGTTATGTTGATGATGGGCTTCGTGGTATTTATTTGTAACTGCAAAATGAGATTTGTTTCCATTCTAATCAAGAAGGATAAGACATTTTATAAAAAAAAAAATCTGTCCTCTGATAGTTAAAGTTAACATTATGCGTACCTGTCTCTTATGTTTTGGATATGATAAATCTGCAATTTCTTTCTACCCAACCCCCAAGCCTAATAACTTGGATGATCTTCTTGTACTCTCTTGTCCAAAACACAGACAGATGGATCAGCCAGGGAATTCTCCACCAGCCCTGCTTCTCTGAAACCACAAAGTCAGGAAATGCAATCAGAGTGCTCAGCTGAACCAGAGCAAGAGCTTTCCTAATGGGTAACTGTGACTTGAGAAATCACATCCATTAGATAAAGTGATTAAATATACATCAGTCTTTGGCAACAGAGCCATGAAGATATTGCAGTAGAAAGACATCATCACATGATCCATTTTTTTCCGCTTAAAAAAGAAACATGTTTTACCTTTGACACGTATCATCCCTAGATTCCTCAGTTCCGTTGCTGGAAGCCATTTTTTTTGTGAAGAGATGTACACAGTTGATGATGTTCTGTAAACTATAAATATATCGTGTGTTGATAAACATAAAGGAAGTGTTTCTGATTTGCTTACCCCCTGCCCTGATAGGTAGTTTTTTGTTTTGTTCATTGTTCTTTATGTTTAGGCACTTACTACTTCAAATTATTTTGTTAAATTATTTCCCCAGAAGCCCTGGTTTCCAAAACTCAGATTTTTTCACTTAGATATGCCTTAAATATCTAATTATAAAAATCAGATCAATGTTACATGCCAATTAGTTACCTTTACAGATTTTTTTTTGTTTAAATAATATTTTTTACTTAGCCATGAAGAAATATCATCAAAATAGCATTCTTTGTATTTATAGTTTTAGAAATTCATGTCCTTTACTCTTAGTTTCCAACATCTTTAAATATATGTTGCCCTTTATGTGTTAATAAACTTGCTACTAACCCACTTCAGATAATGCATGCACTTTGAAGGTTTTTTTGCAGCTGGGAATAATCTTTTACTTTTTTCATGGTGACCATCACCAGGTCAATTGAAAGATGAGTGACAGAGAATGTGTTTATAATTTTAGAATCACAGACAATTCCATGAAGTTGAAAATGCTTTCTTAAAGTGTAGTTCTGCATCTTCATTTACAGACAAGTTCCTGGGAGTTCAATTCAACGTGTCTAGGATAAATGGAAGCACAGTACAATAAAGGCTAGAAAGTAATCACCATTTTAAATTTTTCATTGATGAACTCTTTTTTTCCCATAGCTTTATTGAGGTAAAATTGAAGTACAATAAAATGGACGTATTTGAAGTATGCAATTTGATCAATTTTGATGTGTGTGTAACCAACGCAATTAGTGTAAAAAGGATTTCCATTACTTTTTTTATTTAAAATTTGAAATCATGCAGACTGTTGTTTCCTGCATGATATATTACATTAGAAACCAATCACTTGAAGACACAAATAGTGTGACTCTTTATGATTTGCAACCAGAGAAATGGAAAAACTGAGCTCTGTTTATGTACTATGACTTGAAACGCATTTAAATAAAAAAATTAAATAAAAAAAAAGATATGTAGAACCCCACCCTCACATGTCAACTATTTTAAAATTAAATGGCACACTTAAAAATATCTCAGAGGTTAAGGAAGAAAGCACAAGAAAAGTAAATAAAAAGTACTTTGAACTGGGCGTGGTAGCTCAAGCCTGTAATCCCAGCACTTAGGGAGGCTGAGACAGGAGAATCACGAGTTCAAAGCCAGCCTCAGCAACGGCAAGGCGCTAAGCAACTCAGTGAGACCCTGCCTCTACATAAAACACAAAATAGGGCTGAGGATGTGGCTCAGTAGTCGAGTTCCCCTGAGTTTAATCAATCCCCGGTACAAAAAAAAAAAAAAATGCTTTGAACTAGGTGATAATAAATGTTTAAAATATCAGGATCTCTGGGATGAAACAATACTCAGTTGAATATAACTTAAAGTACTTGTATCGGAAAGAAGCTAGAGTAACTATCAAATTATTTTCAAATTATTTAGTAGGAAGAAAAAAATAAGAGTAGGAGCAGATATACATGAAATAGAGAAGAAATAATACAACTAAAATTTGATAAAAATCAAGCAAGTTTAATCATAAAAAAGTAAGAACACAAAAATTAATATCAATGGAAAGGGAGCTATGAAAATAACCCTACAGATACTAAAAATATATTAAGGTAATATTACAATTGCATGCCAACATTTGTGATATCTTACATAACATGGTCTATATTAGAGAAAGATTTGTGTGCTGCTGAGAAGAAAGTGTATCCAATCATTGATGGATGAAATATTCTATACATATCTGTTAAGTCTAAATTACCAAATGTATTTTTTTCTTCTATAGCTTATTTATTTAGTTTTTTTGTTTGGAGGATCAATCCAGTGGTGACAGAGGCATGTTAAAGTTACCCAGTATTATTGTGTTGTGGTCTGTTTGATTCTTGAAATTGAGAAGTGTTTGTTTGAGGTACATAGATGCTCCATTGTTTGGGGTATAAATATTTATGATATGTCTTTTTGATGTGTAATTCCCTTAAGCAGTATGAAATGACTTTTTTTATCCCTTCTTATTAACTTTGGTAAAAAGTCCACTTTATCTGATATGAGGATAGAAACCTCTGCTTGTTTACATGATCCATGTGAATGATATGTGGTTTCCTGTCCTTTCACCTTCAGTCTGTAGCTGTCTTTGCCTATGAGGTGAGTCTCCTGGAGACGGTATATTATTGGGCCTTGGTTTTTAATCTAGTCTTCCAATATGTGTCTTTTGATTGATGAATTTAGACCATTAATGTTCAAGGTTATTATTGAGTTATGATTTGTATTACCAGTCATTTGGATTTATATCTAGTTTTTAATTTGAATTAGTTTTTTCTTTGACTATTCCTTTAGTGTAGTTCCTCCCTTTGCTAGTTTTCACTATTTTTTCTTTTCATCTTCATGAAATATTTTGTTGAGAATATTCTGTAGTGCAGGCTTTCTAGTTGCAAACTCTTTTAACTTTTGTTTATCATGGAAAGGTTTTATTTCATCTTCAAATCTGAAGCTTAATTTTGCTGAATATAGGATTCTTGGTTGGCATCCATTTTCTTTCAGAGCTTGATATATGTTATTCCAGGACCTCCTAGCTTTGAGGGTCTGGGTTGAGAAATCAGCTGAGATCCAAATTGGTTTCCCCCATATGTAATCTGATATTTTTTTCTCACAGCCTTTAAAATTTTATCCTTATTCTGTTTGTAAGTCCTTTTCATTATAATGTGTCTTGATGTGAGTCTGTTGTAATTCTGTACATTTGGGGTCCTGTAAGCCTCTTAAATTTGATTTTCCATTTCATTCTTTAGATTTGGGAAATTTTCTGATATTATTTTATTGAAAAGATTGTGCAGTCCTTTGGTTTGTATCCATGTGCTTTCATCTATCCTAATAAACCTTAAATTTGGCCCTTTCATGTTATCCCACAATTCTTAGAAGTTCTGTTCTTAGTTTCTTAACCTCTCCTCCCTATGCTCAACTCTATGTTTAAGATTATATATTTTGTCTTCATTGCCTGAGCGTCTGTCTTCCAAGTGGTCTAGTCTGTTGGTGATGCTTTCTATTGAATTTTTAATTTGGTTTATTGTTTTGTTTACTTTGAGGATTTTTGCTTGTTTTCGTTTTTTTTTTTCAGAATCTCTGCCTCATTATTGAAATGATCTTTCATTTTCTGTGTTTTCTCTCTTTCATTTTTTTCATCAGCCTTTCCTTTGCAGATCAGTTTAACTATGTACATTCTAAACTGCCTCTCTGACATTTCTTCCACTGTGGTTTTGATTGATTTTGTTATTGGAGTATCTTAGTTTGTTTGGGGCAATTTGTTCCCTTGCTTTTTCATGTTGTTTGTGTGTCTACCATCTAACAGTATGGATCTGAGGCAGCAGAGTTTCTACCCTGTGGACTTATAGTGTCCTTCAAAGTTTCCAGTACCTCATTGTTTAGGGGCAGACAGATAATAATGACAACCAATGCAAACAATATACAGCATTAAACCAAATAGTTCCTACTATGATATTTATGATGTTAATTATCACAATAAATAGAAATAATATGATCAGTTATTGCCTACAATAAAAACAGCAAGTTTGCAAAAATGTTTATAATTTCAAATCATGGACAAGGAGAGAGCAGAAATGATATATGATGTGATGATTGTGAGGGAGGAGGAGAGAAAAAGTAGTAAAAAACTAAAGGAAGAGTGAAGAGAGAACAATGTAGATAAGCTGTTAGCAGAAGAAAAGAGAATCAAGGGAAATGGGAGAAATATACATATAGTAAAATTTTAAAAAATAAAAGAACAAAAGTCAAAACTAAAATATACCAAAAGTCCCAGTTCTCTCTCTCCCTCACACACACACACAAACTAATCCATGAAAAATAACTGGCTTCAAAAATGCTAGAAATGAGAAAAACTATGAATATGTATAAATGTCCATGTACCATCAAGGTCACAATTAAACAGAAAAATAATCTCAAAAAAGATCTTAATGAAAAGTTAAAGAATTCTTTCCACTGGAGTTAAAAGATTCTCAGTTTCTCTTCTCAGCGGTTTTAGGTAGGGTCATCTAGAGCATGATGCCCCATCCTCTGGATTGCTGAAGTGAGAGAGGTAATCCCATAGATAGAATTCCTGGAGGCAGGGTTTAGACTTAGGTGGGCTCCCTGTTCTTCACTGAATAGCAATTGGTCTGGAGATTTTAAATCAGCACACTTTCAGGTAATTGCCAGTACATGATGGAAGACTATACGTCAGGAATCTCCCCTAGGTTCCACTCGTGTGATGGGGGAACCCAATTCTTAGTCCCCTATGTCACATTCAGATACCATGTTTCCTGGTCTTGGGTTTAGTCTCCAAACAATCTCCTCCACTCCTGCCCTTCCAAGTTCCTGGCCAGATGCATCTCTCCCAGCTGGTCTTGCAAGCAGACAGAGTAGAGGAGAATGAGTAGAGCTGAGTGGGTTTCTGTCACCAGTTGTCCCCTGTGTAAACCTCTCTCCATATTTGATATTTCTCGTGGCCACTTAAACACACTCTGTTGTGCAGTGTGTGTTTACTGGGCCTGTATTTCAGGCCAAATTTGGGTTTGCCAGGAATTGGCCCCCTCAGCTGCTGGCCCCCAAGTAGGGGCTGCAAAATGGTCACTTCCTTTCCCTCTGCACACTACCTGGAGAAATAGAAGCTTCTTTCCTCCCGAACATGGATATTGTGCAGCACGTCTTTCAGGTTTGCCAGGAAATGTCCTTGATCTCTAAATGCCTTGTACTCAGACATGCCTAAGGCATCCCCAAATTCTGGTTCTTTTAATTCCCTTACCCCTCCAGTGGGCTCACAGAGGGACTGCTCTGGCTGTAGCTTCTGGCCCAGCCCTGGCAGTGGTTGGGTCACTGGGGATTTCTTCCTTATTTTATTATATTCAACCTCCTGTGTCCCAATCTATTTTGAATGTCCAGTTTTAAGTTCCAGTAAGTCTCCCCACTTTTTTTTGTTCACCCAGCTTGCTGAGAAGCTGCCTGTCTGCTTTCTTGGTTTCACTCCATGGAGCAGCCAGGGGAGCAACCTCCTCTATTCTGCCGTCTTGAAAAACTCCTCCTTAACGATTCCTAAAGCACACTCTTGTACACACTAGTTTCTCTCTCCCAACTCAAAATTTCTCATATTATTAAATCTCTAAATCCTTCAGATTATCAGAGATAAAAGAGTGGGCCAGTGAACTTCAGTTTTTTGGTGTGTTTTGTTGTGTTGAGATACATAATAGGATGTACAGTTTCAGGACATGAAGTGATGAGGACATTACACTAAAAGATGAAATTGTTAGAAACAGAAAGCCCAGACAAAATGAACGATATACACCTGGATGTGGACATCTTCACTGGCCTGTTTGATAATCCCTCTGACTATGTAATACACTTGAAGCACCTGTAAATTTTAAATTCTGGAAAATCAGAAGCATAGAATTGTCATACTATGACCATACTTTCAGATGTCCTAGCCACCCTACTCATTCTTAAACATTCTCAGTACCCAGAGGTACTTTAGTTCATAGCACAAAAAGTTATACAGAAAGAACTCCACAAACTGAGAGTATATAGGCTTTTTAAAAAATTTTTTTTTAGTTGTTGATGGACTTTTTTATTTTTATTTTTATTTTTATGTGGTGCTGAGAATCGAACCCAGTGCCTCACGCATGCTAGGCAAGCGCTCTACCACTGAGCCACAGCCCCAGCCCAAGAGTATATAGGCTTTTGACTGAAAAATATAGCAGACCAACCACATGAATTTCAAGTATTTCTATATACACAACAACTCTAGGCTCCTGTAGTATACTGCCCCCATTTTCTACTTAAGGCTTTTAGTCAAATTATGTCCTAATTTTAGGTATAGTGATGATATGCCAATTTTCTCTGACAAATAAAAATAATTAATACTCCTAAGTTGCAGTAGGAGAAGGTACTCAGTAGATTAGTAAAGTATCTGATTCAATGTAGAAATTAGAATAAAAAGAGATTGTATAGAAAATAATAATAAGAGCAAAGTTACCTAACTTTGCGACTTACTCTTTCTTTTTTTATGTTTTGTACACTTTCTTGCCTTTTATGTTCTCTTCTTTCTGGAGTAAGGAATAGAGAAAGAAACCAATGAATAAATATTTATTACAACCTACTCTGTGCCATAATCATTAAATATTTAGAATAGAAATATGCTCACAGGCTGAGGGAAGGACAGTTATGTCAAATAATGATGAGCGTAACTGCCCTGGAGCTCAAAGGAAGTGGTCATGGGTGAAATGACCTTTGGGCAAGCTCTCGGATGAGTATATATCCCACTGGAGCTTAGCCACCCGAGGTCCTGGGTCCTGGATAGGCAGGGGAGTTGGTGCAGGGAATGAGGCAGGGACTAGTTGCCAAAAGCTCTTGTGAGCAGGTTTCATAGCGGTAGGGAGAACACTGATGATGTTTATGTAAGCAGAGAAGTGGCATGATTAATTCTTAATTAATGCACTGACAGTAATATATATCTGAAGGATAAGAGACAAAGAGAATGGGAACCTAGAGACTGGAAAACTATTGTGAGAATGTAGACAGAAGAAAAAGACATAAAGAGAACAAAGAAAAGGAATGGATTTAGGGGTGGTTTAGAAAGTATAATCAATAGGACTGTTTGTTAGCTGCTAAAAATCTATTCTCAGTCCTCATAGAATGAATGACTTATCATTTCCAGCAGTAGTTGATGATTATGATGGCCATGAACTGAAGACGGTAATGTACATGAAAGATTAGAGTTTGCTGAACTTGTAGAAGTATATTCCAGTTTTGTATATTCCAGTTTATTTTTATAGTTCAAAGCCTTTCCACTATTTGTTTATAGCATATAATTGATACATTAATCAATAAACGATTATATATAGGCAAAGGTTGTATATTAGCTAACTTTCATCACCTCGTATTTAGTTGCTGCCTGCCATCATTTCAGTTTGTACTCTGAGAGTCACAAATTGCCAGCTGAGAAGTAAGAATTTTTTCCTTTATAAATGTATGCCTTATGTGAATACCCAACATCCTGCTATAGAAAGAAGCTGAGTCCTTGTGGGATATGCTTATGAAAAGTTGCAGAGTAATTATGTGGTCTCAAGGTTTATCTGAAGTTTAAAGTTACCCAAGAGCCATGCATTTTATCAGATAATTCTATCCTATGTTTTTCTAAAGTTTTCATCCAGTTTCTTCCTCCTTATGATTTCATTGTACAAGTCCTAGGTCAGGACGTACCAGACCCTTTAAATACTGGGGCATGAATTTTAGGTGCATGTGAAGGATGGGTTTGGGGAAGGATTGTCTATCAATTAATTCCAAGTACTTTAGATACTGATTCCTGGGTGTATTTTCAGTGTTGTCATTTATTGATTACTTCACATAAAACCTTAATGTGTTTATAACTGAGGAAGAACGGTGGAATAGTACTAACAATGCCGCAGGTGTGTTTTGAGCATTAATTAGCTAATTATGAAACACTTGAGAAGCTTTCTAAATAGTGAAGAACTCAAGGATTTCCACCTCGATTGGGGGTCCTCTTAAATAGCACTTCACCAACCTAGGAGAAACAAACACAACTTGTACTTGAGCTACATCACCCACTAGGAATGCTGATCTCCCAGAGCGATTGCCTGCATGAAAAAATATCCCCAGGGTGCCAAAGGCTTTCTAAGAGCAATGATTCATGAACCACTGGACTGAGTACATGCTGTGAAAAACTTTGCACCTGGAGTTTTAAATAGTTACTTGACATTTAAATTACATAAAATATAAAATATTTTATATTTTGAGCCAGGAGTCGCAGTTGTAAATTGAAACAGTAGAATACTCCAAAAAATGGTAGATCTCAAAGAATAAGGTGGGGGAGAGAACATGGGCTAGGAAGAGGGAAGAGAGTGATGAACCTATGCTTTTGACAAATTCTCAATACTAATACTTCTTGTGTTCTCTCTAAACAAGAAACTCTTTAATTCAGCATCACCATATAAATATGGACCAGGCAGATAGCAAATTAATTTGGGGGCAATGTGGCAGATATATAGATGACTCAGTCCCAGTCCCATTTCCCTATTTCATTTTTCATTTGAAATATCCAGCTCTTCAAGCAAACTGAGTTTTATTTATGTGAAGTTCAAATGGAACGATTGTTTCAAAAATATTGTACAAGGACTGGGGGCATAGCTTCATGGTAGAGCACTTGCCTATCATGCACAAAGCCTTGGGTTCCATCCCCAGCACCACCAGAAAACAAAAAACTTTTGTGCAGATGTCTGTTTTTCTGTTAGTTTTGGAGTCTGAGTTTTTCCTCTCCTGGTCTTTATACCTACTATTAGAAATTACCTTCTTTATTAGGTAGTTTTTTAAAAACATCACATACTTTTTCAGTGAGCTGGATTCCCATCTGAACCCATGCTTTAAAGAGAACAGAGTTTTCTCTGCACCTGCTCCATGTTTAGTAAGTTTTTATTACAGTATGGATGTGAGGTGTCCCCCAAAAGCTCATGTGTGAGATAATGCAAGGTTCAGAGGAGAAATGATTGAGTTGTGAAAGCCTTAACCTAGTTAGTGAATTAATCCCCTGAGAGGGATTAACTGAGTGGTAACTGAAGGCAGGTAGGGTGTGACTGGAGGAGGTGGAGCATAGGGGGTCCTAGCTTGGCGGTATATATTTTGTATCTGGTGAGTGGAGTCTCTTTCTCTGCTGCCTGAGCATCCTGTGAGCTGCTTCCCTCCGCCACACTCTTTCACCATGATGTCCTGCCTCACCTTGAGCTTCCAGGAATGGAGCCAGCCTCTTATGGCCTGAGACCTCTGAAACTGTGAGCCTCTAAAGAAACTTTTCCTCCCCTAACATTGTTCTGGCCAGATCTTTTAGTCACAGCAGTGAAGAAACTGACTAAAACAATTTAGTTCCACCAGTTCCTTTTGGTGTCAAGGAATAGTAGGTATCTCTGCAGTCCCTCAGGTCACTAATGTGCTTCATTTTGTTGTCAGGGTAGCAGTTGAACAATAACTTTCACAAACAGGTGATAAATTTTTTTCCAGCTTGAGCAAAGCATCTCACATTCATTAGAAGAAATGCCCCTAGAGACTCTTCTTTATATCACCAACATGCTCAAGCAGTATATACTTTGAAGTGTCTAATATATTTTCTGTTGTAAAGTACCAAGAAGTTTTAAAACATTAAAAAGATTTGTAAATCCTATTTCTTTGTTGAGATGAATAAAAGGTGTTCAGATGTCCTGAGGCAAGACTGAAATGATCTTTGAGAAATGCCAAGTCATGATATATTTATTGTTGGGAAAAAGATTCATGACAATACTGTGACCTTTGCTATTAAATTGTAGAATTGTGATTGGACCCAAATAATGTGAAAATATTTTTGGTGAGTTTTTCAATTTCTACCTCTCCTGATGAAACTCATGGACTTTTTTGAGAAATTGATTATGGCAAGACAAGAGGTGAGAGTGTTTAGGCCTTATTGACCCTACCTTCTCAGTTTGTTTGCTCTCTTTACAAAGTGGTAAGACAAAGTACCTTCCCCGCAGCACAGGTTAATCAGAGGCCCAGAGGAGCAGGAAGATGAGACATCCCTTACTGACATTTCAGTGCAGTATTTTCCTTTGTCTCGGTTGTTTGAAGGCAGATGACAGATGCCTCTCAGCCTGTAAATCCCAGTGAGCAGACCTAGCAATGTAGAACTTTCTCATGTGCCCCACAGTGGGCTGTTTAGGCACAGCATATTCCAAGATTCAGGGAGGATACTAGATCTGGTTGTTTTTCAGTAATGTTGGAAAGTGTCATTTTTTTTGTGTGTGTATAAGCAGTTTCATTTTTTTTCCTAGCAAGATATAACATCTTTTGTTCTTTGGAAGATATTATCTTGGGATACAAATGAATAGATAAAGAACAGGCACTGTTAGTTCTCTTTGGGGAGGAGGTGGCAGTAGGTGAGAACACAACCAAGGATCCTGTCTGCATTCCTACTGACGTCGACGTGGAATGACAGGAGCGCAGGAAGAAGAAAGGCAGCCTATGCCTTTACCTTGAACAGGCTTTCCTGGCAAATATGCCTGTTTTCATTTGTTTATTTGTTTCATCCTCTAGTGATTTTAAATACGTATTTACATTGTGTTTCCTGCAACTTAGTTTCCTATCAATAATCCCCAGTTTGGTTCGTTTTTTTCCAAGTCTACTGACTTCTACATGCCTCAAGTTTTCGAAAGAGGCAGAGCTGATTTTACATCCTGCCTTTGCCCCCTCTCTGGCAGTATCAAGTGAACATCTACATCTCCATGAATTGAAAGGAAGATAAAAACACATTCTTAGGATTGCTAAAAAATTATATTTTTAACATGGCACCTAACAGAGTAACTGCTTTATAAATATTTGTGTTCCTCAATAGCACACCAAACTCCATCTTCTCTAAGACATCAGCTTCTCAGCTTTGTAAAAACTTCTGTATAAAGTGCCAAAATTTTGAGTTATAAACATCACAATATAATATTTATTTTGACATGAAATATTCCAAATAGGGCCTAGGGATATAACTCAGTAGTGGAGTGCTTGCCTAGAATGCAAGAGGCCCTAGGTTTAATCTCCAGTTCTTCAAAAATATTATGAATAGATACATGTGTCCTGAATATATCCCAATACAGATTCTGTGAAAGAACTTTGAGAACCACTAATCAAGGTATATAATGTAACAGTGATTTGCTTGTTTTTTTCCCACATGAATGATTAGATGATGTCTCTGCTTGGGCTAGTCAGTGCCCATTTTACATGGAGGCTATGATATTTTAACTCTTGGAGTAATTGGGGGCATATTCACAATAAAATCAGCCCAAATTTAATTATCAATTTTATCAGTCTGACTGTGGTCAAAGCTCCCTTTTGGTGCCTTGAGAAAAAGCTGCTTGCCAGAATTACAAAGGACATTACCCAAATGCTTTCTGACACACACTTCTGCTTCATGTCTGAGGCATTGAATTTTGTATTAATGACCTTCTCCTCCCACATACTTTGGATTTTCTCATCTAAAGGCATAGTTATGACATCAGTGATGGAAATTTCCATCTCTAAGTTTGTTATCCTGATTTGTTTCCTGTTTGCATGAGGTGTTTTAGATGGCTTACCTGAAAACACAGATGAAAAGGATTACTAAAAGGAATGTCAACATAAATCAGATATTTGCAGTGAAAAGAAAAATGATAGCATCTGGAAATTTCATTTTGCCTCTTACACAAGATCTAACATATAATGATAAATTGCTATTATATAGCTCAAATGAATCTTAAAATTTATTCTCTGGTTTCATATGATGGAACCCAGTACTCTCATAAGGTTGAAAAAGTTTGATGGCAAATAGCTAGAAGGACATTTTTCTAATCCAAAACAGAAAATTATAAATCTTTGATATTATAAGATGCCATCTCACCAGAAGGCTTCACTTTGTGGTTTCTCATATGATGGCTAATGATATCTTTTGAGCAGCTTAGTAGTGTCAGATTCAAATAATACTAAAGACTTACAAAGTTAAAGGTATTTCAAAGCATGTATTAGTGATGCTTCATTTATTCTAAGTAATGTGGTATGGTTAATAAATTTTAAATTTATACTTGTCTGTGCAAAGTTAGATTGGTTGATTAAAAGATGCTGCTGCTACAGGTAATGCAATGGGGCTACATCCCTGTAGGCACACTTAGCGTCTCTCCATGGAAAGGCATGGTATATTTTTAGACAATTCTCTGACCCCAGCCAAATATCTCAGACAAGCATAGAATTAATCCTTTTTGAGATGTAGTATTTATTTAGCATTTTAGTGTTCAGCCCTTAAACACTTTATATTATAAAGCATCCACATAAAGTAGGTAATTTATATGTATTATTTTCTGTAATGCACACAATAATATAATGAGGATGAGCACTATGATCATCTTCACTTTCTAGATGAGGAAACCAAGGCTTAAAGAAGTAGAGATGTTATCACACAAAATTAGAAAATGATGCAATTCCAACCATGTCCTTTTGCCTCATAGTTCCTAATACTATATATTTTGTTCCCCAAACAAAGGCTCTCTCTTTCCTGACTTTGAGATACATATAGTAATCCTTGAAAAAGAAAACAAAAGTTATTTCTCTTTTTCTGAAAAGCATCTGGTTGGTATTTTGCATCCATCAAGAACTTACATTTCAAAAATATAGACATTCCCAGTTGTAGAAAATACTGGTATTTGTAAAGTCCCTTAGAAGCTTGGAGTTTTCATATGTGAAGGCATGACTTCTTGTTTTGTTTTGTTTTGTTTTTCAAAATAAAACATCAATTAGAATTCTAAATTGTCTATGACTTTATCCTATACGACTAGAAAAATGTATGACAAAAATTATGTGTACATCTTGCACCTCAATAAGAAAAATCAGCCACATAATTATTTCATCTAAATAAGACTTTTCATCTACACTAGATTATGTAGCTAATTTTACACATTCTGGGAACATGTCATACAGCAGGAGATAGTTCAATCAATTTGTTGTTGAAAAATGCGAAGTCTAAAAGCATTTTTACAGTATGTAGATAGGAGTGCTAAAAGTATTTTTGCCGTGTACAGATATGAGTGATTGGGGACATTTTTGTCAGAGTTTTCCAGGAAGGTTTGGTGGTAAATGCATGATGTGGACTCAGCCTGGCAAATAGTTTTGGATTTGGACATGTGGAGGGCACAGTCAGTGATATCCAGAGTTCAGTATGCACACTGAAGTGGGATGCTGATTTTTAAAAAAAATTCTTATCTTTGAAAGTTTCCCTTTTGTGTATATTTTAATATACAGTGTTTTACAGTTGTACGTATTGATTATTTATAGTTTAGGAGATATATGAATTCATGTATTGGGACATGTTCAATTTATTATTCTAATTTCTATCATATTTTCGGTAAGGATAAGTGATTGACAATAATTGAAGGCTGTCTCTCCCTCCAGAGATGATCTGCATGGTCCCTTGAATGTGTATCCCTTCCTTTTCCCAAAACCTTCTCTCAAGGTAGCCTACATTATCCCATGGATGTGTATCTGCTTTCCTAAACAAATCTGTCTGAATAATAATAATAATAATAATAATAATAATAGGTTCTAAGCATTAAGTAAAAAAAATTTCATTCTAATAGACTAGTCTTCAAAAAAATAAAAAAGTGAGTGACAATATGATTGTAGCTGTGAAATTTGGGACATTCAATGATAAAGATTGAAAAAATAATCCTATTATTATCATCTTAACAAAAGGCAGGAAAGCTAAATGCATTAATTGACTGGCGTGATGTAAGGGTCATGACTGGCCTAGTTTTTGAAAAAGTGACTAAGCCAAAGTATCTCCAAATAGCATTCATTGAATAGACGATTCCTGCCACTAATCGAAATCTCTGCTGTTTTTTGTACAAACTTGAAATAGCCCAATCATTCTAAATTATTTAAAAGTAAATGCAATATACTATGAGTGTTATATAGTCTATACATATGTGTTCAGGTATGTTGGTGTGTTGTTCTCCTCTGTCTTTAGGACATTGTAACGGCCTGATGTCAGGTAAAATATCATCATGACAAGACATTAGAACAGCATAGTTCACACAGTTATCACTCAGTTATTATTTTGATAAATATTTATGTTACACAGAAAAAGACAAGTCTGCAACATTTCCTATGTATTGATCACATTATTCTTTTCTGCTTACAAAACCAATATAAGAGAACCAGAATCTCCTGAATGAAATGTCAAGTTAATGTTATTGATGAAATGACTGTGGCTTTGCTTCCTTGAGACACAGACTGTTAGTGAAAAAGCAATTAAGAAAATAATAAATAAATGAAATAGCAATCCCTCTCCCTTTTTTCCTTTCTTTTGTATTATGTCATAAGCAAAAGTAATGTAATAGCAACTAATTATAGGAAACCTTCCAGACTTTTTATAATTTGATCTTTCATTTATCCCACAGCAACTGTGAACTAAGAATTTATTCACAAAGCAGGCTTAGTTTGCTCCTGGGAACTCTCATTACTGCTCCTTTGTTGAATCAAAGCAGAGACCTATGTATACATGTAAGCATATTGGCTACTGTGGTGCCTTTAAAAACCATCTGGAGGCCAATTGTTGCCAATTCTTTTATTGTCTACTATTAAAATTACCTGTCTTAAGTAGTATGAAGTGGTGGGTGCCACTGAAACATGACTTGGTGGCAAACATTAAACTTTGTAGACTTCAATACTCAATGTCACCATTTGTTAAAGAATACAAGGGAACAGAATCTGTATTTTGTATTTCAGAGCATTACTATATATGAAAAAGCTGCAAAAATTATAAACTGATGTAACTTACTATATTTTATATCTTTGTTACTCTTGACTATAAACTGTATATTTTCTTGAAAAATGTCATTCTATTATATGCATAAATAGTAAAAATAATCTACTTTCTACATATTTCTCAACACACTTTTCAATTGTCCTACTAAAGAAATACAGTCAAGATGTTTCCAAAGGAAATGGTTCTTTTGAAACTATGTTGTTATAGCTATATCTATGACATAATACATATATATATGCCAACAACAAACACACAGTTACCATATTCTTGGCATGCATTTGTATGTCAAGAAATAAACTTTGTGAAACAATTAGAAGACCAAGTCTAAAAGACTAGGAACCTGATTTTAAAAATTGGGAAATCAAGGATCTTTAGTAGGCATTTGAAAGAGGGAAAGTGAAATGAGTCAGAAGTAGCAGTAGAATCAATGTGAAAATAATATTTCATAAAAATGTGCATATATTTGATCTTTAAATATTATATATCATTGTGAACATTTTATATCTTGAAATAAAACCCAAGTAGTCAATATAAATTATGTTTTCTTGAAAGAAATCACTGTAGAATATAAAATTTTTAAAAATGTATCCTTTCCAGTTTGTATTATTTAGCGATTTTGTCTTTACTCATTTTTGTTAAGGAGACTGACTTCCTGTTTTGTTTTGTTTTTTGTTTTTCTTTTCTTTTTGTTCTTTTAAGCTGTAATTCTCTGGAACAGAAATAACCAGGTTCTCGTCAGGCCTTAACTCATGCCCTCTTTCAAACATACTACCTTCTTTACCAGTGAAAGGGGATATATAGAAATTCCCAAGTATCTCTATGGTTAAATCACTTGTTTAAGTTCATATAGCAATGGTGGAGTCAATGTTTGGACCTATAGTTTCCCAACAGAAATGTACTGCCTCTCTGGACATTAGACTTTAATTTCAAAGAAAAATGTCAGAAGAAATGCCATGTATAATTGTACTTGGTATTAAAGTTATCATTTATTTTGCTTACTCTCATTTTATTGTATAGTTTACTTAATTAAAAATCTGATTTATCTTGTTGAGGTAATTTTCTTTCATTGGTGGGCACTATGGAACCCAGGGCCTTGTACATGTTAGACATACACTCTACCATTGAGCTACAACCCCAGTCCATGAAAGCGATATTTATACTAATGTTAACTTTCTTCTTTGCAGTTGTAAACCTGTGAGAATTAACAAATATTTACTGAGCAGGCTAGATGAAAAGAACACAATTTTTGTTAGTGAATATGTTTGTTTAGAGACTTGATACCATATATTAGAATAAAAGGTAATAGATTTATGAATCTTCTCATCCACCTTCATGAACTCATTACACTTAAGGGCAGGAGCCTATAAAAATACTAAGACATATACATTCAATGCACTTAACAAAACACTAAGCAAATGTGTTTCCTTCTCAAGAAATTTGCTTAATTTTCCTCTCCCTCTCATCTATGTTCACATATTTTTAATTAAAGTAAGACAAAATAAAAACTTTAAAACTTCCAAATTCTGTCACTGTCAATAGAAAGCTGCTACATAGGAAATGAGTCTTTTCTGTAGCACATTAGATATGAAAGGGTTTGCAATTACTTGTTCGTCTCCATAAGGAAGTTAAGAGCAACTTGTCTGTCATTTTAAATTTGATTTTTAAAGAACAGTGTGCCAGAAATTTGGCTTAAACAGGCCGACAAAGCGTGCCTTCTAGGTGTTCCTGATGGGCAGGCATTCTTCAATTAAGTTTCTAGGGATTGTTTTATTTAATTACAAGGACAGCTCACCAGATAAACTAGTCACTGATTGAATTTCTAAACTCAAGTCTGTTGAATAAAGCCAAATGAGTCATCCACAAAAAAACTTCAATGATTCAGATGCCGAGACCTTTAGAACAGTTACACACTCTGAGCTATGTACTTCTGCATTTTGAAGTTCTAAGACCACGGACATCCCTCTCACAACATTCTGTTTTTTCTTATATTTGGCTAGGAATCAGTAGGCCTTATTTCTAATCCTGGCTCTGCTACATACGGCTCGATGAGCTTGGGCAAATTATCTAACCCTCTAGACGACACTTCTGTTCTCTTATGTAAGAACTGAAAGGCTTGTCCTCTAAGCTTTAATCACTGCAGAGCAATGTTTTAAAACAGGATTAATGTGTTGTAGTGTGTAGATTTCATCACGCACGCAACAAATGCAATGAGGTAGACCAGAACAGAGAACACCAGCAAGCATTACTCATAGTAAAAATGGGCATTATTCGTGAAACTTTGCTTCAGATATATGTACATAATGTATATAAGCACTAAAGTTCATGTTACAAAAATTTTTAAAAGATCTCTAGAATCTTAACCAGTTTAGCCACTTTTGGTATGAAGGTTGGTTTCCAAATGAACACTTAACAAGTCACATTGTTCCTATAGAATTCTGTCACATCCTTAAAAATACCATTACCGAAAATAATAAATCCCAAAATAAAGCCAACATGAATGAGGAACATTGATAGATATAAAATAAAGATATTTAATTGTCTACCTTACATTTAGTCATGAAAAATCAGAACTGCATTTAAGCACTAAATAGTATCTTGCTTTAAAAATGGAAGGTGCATTCTTAAATATTTGCTGATCCTAAAAGTTGCTTGATAGTTAAATTTTAATGTTAAATTTTCCCTTCAGAAAGATAAGTATGATAATTGTCATCTAAGATCTGCATATTAAATGAAGGTGATTAATAATTATTGGGCTGGGGTTGTGGCTCAGTGGCAGAGCGCTTGCCTAGCATGTGTGAGGCACTGGGTTCGATTCTCAGCACCACATATAAATAAATAAAGGTCCATCGACAACTAAAAAAATATTTAAAAAAAAAAAAAATTATTGAGCCTCAATCAGTAGTAATTAATGTAATCTTAAAGTATTAGGATTTTCATTTACAGGTTATAAAATAGATTTGAGTGGTATTGATCTTGGAAAATTTCAATTAGCAAGAGTCATTTGCTTTAATGTGGCCATTTGTATACATACCATTTGGACCAATGCCTATGTACTAAATCATAATTGGAGTCTTATTAAAATACTACCTCTGGATTTATGGGTGAATTCCCTATGAGTCTCTTACAAATTAAACATACTTTGCCATGCTTTTACCTTCCTCTTGAATGCCATCGGATTATAGTTGCTTTGTGCTTCCTTTTTCCCTTTGAAAAAATAATACTAATTATGATATTGAAGTTATTCACTTATTGGATTGTTTTTGTAGCCCTCCACAATTCATAAAGTCTGTGTTTTTTTTTTTTTTTGAGAGAACCAACCTGTGTGGTAACATGTCATATACTTAATTGTTTAAAATTAAGAATAATTTTGAATAATGAAATAAATTTTGATAAATGTACAGATGTATGCAAAATGTGTTTCAGTGTTTTATATGATGTTGCCAAAAATAACTTTATTCAGAGGTAAGCTTAATTTAGTATGAATCACCCTAATACTACTTAATTTGATAGCTTTTAAATTTTCCTTAAGTGTTATTTGGAATTAGATTCAGTAGTTATAATAGAATGAGCAGTATGTTAAGCTTCCAGGTTTTATCTTTTTTTAAATTTAAACCCAAGATAGACCTTCAGATTAGAGTTACTGCATGAAGTTTTTGAGTGCCCAGTTCCTGTAGTCTTCCTCATCTGCTGCTGTGGCTTTCAGCCTAACAGTTGCTTTGTGATCCAAGATCATGGCTGGAATGCTGATATACAAATTCAAGGCAAAGGAAGGAAGAGAAGACTCATTTTCTCAGGCATCTGTAAAGACATTTTGTGTACCACATTTCACCACACAATTGTTGGAGATTGTATGCCATTTTTGTTTTGTTTTGTTTTGTCTTGTTTTGTTTTGTTTTTTAAATATTTTTTTTAGTTGTTGATGGATCTTTATTTTATTCATTTATTATTTATATGTGGTGCTGAGGATCGAACCCAGGGCCTCATGCATGCTAGGCAAGCGCTCTACCACTGAGATACAGCCCTAGCCCTTGTTTTGTTTTTTGCAAGAAATGTTTTGCACACTTTATGTGAAGCTTGCTTGTTTTCTTTCTTTCTTTTTAAATTATGCCAGAATTACTTAAAAATCATTTATTACTAAACTGTCTTTGATGCGGGATTAGTATGCATGGAATATTTATGAATATATTTTAATGTGGTGACAACAGTTATGTGGTAAAATACATTAACCCTTCCCACATTTTTGTAGCCAGAACAGGTCACACTCCCACCTGTGAAGAAAATTGGGTAATGTAGGTTTTCAACTGCGTAAATCATTAGTTTCTTTTCTATTACTTTAACAAAATATTTGAAGTATTAATCTCTTTTCTGTTACTATAACAAAATACTTGAACATAACTACTTATACAAAAAAGACATTTACTTAGCTCAGATTTTGTAGGCTAAAAGTCCAAGCATGGCACCCTATCTGTTCAGCCTATAGAGAAGGCCCCCCTTGGCTTTGTTACAACATGGCAGAGAAGCAGGAGGACAAACAGCTGCATGTACAAGAGATCACGTAGTGAGAAACAGCCTGGAATTCAGATATTATGTTCTTTTCATAATAATCCACTCTTGCAGGAACCAAATGACATCCTTCAAACTATATTATAACTTTCCAAAGACAGTGCCCTCCATGACCTAATTACCTTCACTAGACCCTAAGTTGTATAGGTTTCACCATCTCTTAATACTACCACACTGGGGAGTAGTATCCAGCCTGTGAACCCTTTGGAAACAATCTACATCCAACCCATAGGAGACAGGTTTCCCAAGAGTTTCTTGCAAAAAAAAAAAAAAAAGAGAAAGAAAGAAAGAAAGAGAATTAAAATGAATATTTGAAGAAGATGTGCATTTTTTTTTTCCAAATAATGGACCAGTTTTAGTGTTTGGTGCTTCATAATTTTTTTTTCAAAAAGCAGTCTCATTATCAAATTATACTGATGGATTTATTAAATAAATATTTATAAACCATGCTTATTATTCAAAACCAACAAATTATGTGCTGTACAAATTCAGAAAAATCAGAGTGATTTAAATACACTTTTTAAAGACCAGAATAGTACTTTAAAGATCATCATTAAAAGTCTGCATTTTCCAAATGAGGTAACTGACACCAGGGTAAGTGAGGTAACCTTCTGTGGGTCTCAGAGGTAATAAAAGTAACATGAATATACAATTTGTGAGGTACATTCTACTATTCTAACTGCTACATTAAGGTGGTCTATATTGACTAAGTGATGCTGTGTTTTGCACTTTGCTTCTTTAAAGTGAACATTAGAATATAAATATTTTAACATCTATGTAAATCATATCAAATAAGATAGTTTAAATGAGGACACTCTATTGTTAAGTTTTCTTTTTAGAAAGGAAGGGTTGCATTACAGAAGTGTGTTACCAGGCATTCATTAGGAATTCAGAATTTATTTTCCTGTAAGGAATATGTAGCTTTTACACAGCTGAGCCACAGAAGCCTGTTTACCCCCTGGTGCATGCAGGGTAGCATCCAAATCATACTGTAACCATGTGTTGCATTTGCTTAGTAACTTTCAGTAGTATTGACAGCATGTTCCAGGCATTGTGCTGTATATCAGGTTCAAAATAGACTTGGTCACAACCCCACAACATTTAACCCAGTTGCCAAGATGACAGACATTAGGCAAACAATTTGGTGTGATGAGTACTTCCATAGAAGAGAATAAGTTTCCTAGAAAACATTTTAGCTGGGAGAAGTAGGAGTAGAGCCCTGAAGACAAAGGCAGGAAAACAAACAAAAGAACTAAAGGTAAAATATTCCTACCTTCCTACACCTGCCTGACTCCAGGGATTGATACTGATTCCTAGAAAGGCAAGAACTATGAGCTAAAGATTTGCTTCATTTTCCAGAAACATTCATTTAATGTCTCTCACTTTGCAATCTCCTGGCCTCCAGCTAGGAAACATCTCACCCCTCTGTGTTCTCTGCCTTTCTGCTGCACACGCAATCATGTGCCACAACCTGCTCTGTAGTCCAGGAAGCTTCAAGTCCCCATGTGCAGCTTGTTAACTGTACCCTTTCCCATTCTCTCTAAAAATTCAACCTGCAGTTAATTTCTCAGTTTTGTTTTGTTTTGTTTTGTTTTTCCAGCGGGGGAAGTTTACCAGGGATTAAATTCAGAGGCACTCAACCACTGAGCTGCATCCTCAGTACTATTTTGTATTTTATTTAAAGATAGAGTCTCACTGTGTTGCTTAGTGCCTCGCTCCTGCCTTAGCCTGTTGAGCCACTGGGATTACAGGCATGTGCCACCACGCCTGGCCAATTCCTTAGTTCTGTTTCCTTGGAAATAGGTAAAGATGATATGTGTCAACTGCACTGCTTATGTTAACCATGAATGCTGTAATACAGAGCATCATGAGCAAACACCACCACCATAAACCTTGCAAATGAGATCTAATGGTAGGTGCTCAATTTAGTGAACAAATATCTGAGTAGAAACTGGATTTCCATAGTCTCAAACTCTCTTCTCCAGGATTCTTATCAACAGCAAAGGAAAAGATAGTGGAGAAACTGGTCAGGCCCCAACTAATCCAAGTGATCATGATAAGCAGCTGCACCCCCTGACCCACTCTTTGTCATACACTAAGAAAGACATACTTTTTGAAAAATTGTAACCCTACTCCAATTATGAAAAATCATTGGTAAAACCCAAATTAAAGAGTATTTTATAAAATAATGGGTCAGTGGTCTTCATAAGGGTCAAGCTCATGAAAGAAAAGAAAGAACTGAAGAACTGTGGCAGACAAACAGACTAAGGAGATACAACAACTAAATACAGTGAACCAAAATGGAGAATGCCTGTAATCTCAGAAACTTGGGAGGCTGAGGCAGGATGATCAAGGCATTTCAGCAACTTAGTTAGACTCTGTCTCAAAATAAAATAATAAACAAGAAGGACTTGGAATGTGGCTCAGGCATAAATCACCCCTAGGTTTATAATTCCCAATACCTCCTATAGAATTTAAAAAAAAAAAAAAACATGAAATTTACACCTGTAATCCCAATGGCTTGGGAAGCTGAGGCAGAAGAATCACAAGTTCAAAGCCAGCCTGAGCAACTTAGCGAGGCCCTAAGCGACTTAGTAAGACCCTGTCTCAAAATAAAAAGGGCTGAGGATGTGGCTCAGTAGTTAAGTGTCTCTGGGTTCAATCCCTGGTACAAAAAAACTACAAGAAATTTAAGTAGGTCTGGCAATTCAGATAATAGTATTCTACTAATATTAATTTCCTATTCTTTATATTATGATTCCATAAGCATAAACTTTTGTACAGGATTTTTTGGTACTGTTTTTACTCCTGTCCTGTATATTTAAAATTATTTTAAGGTAAAAAGTTTTAAACATAACTGAAAGCTTTATAGAGAAGAGAAACCAGCAAAGGGTGTCCTAAGTATAGTGCTGTTGTACATATGTGCATTTGATTGTAGGTAGCCATGCTGCTCTGAAGCTCAAAATAGGAGAATGGTTGGTAGCTGTGATTGGTAGACCCCATTTGCACTGGGAGAGCTACAAAAGCCTGATTATGTTATTGCACATACACACAGTTAAGTAACCAGACCAACACAGCACAGCTTTTCTGTGTTGGCATCTGGATTTCAAAGGAGGTAGCCTGGTATATGCTATCCAGCATTAAGAACCTAGATCTCACCATTTTTTGTTTGTTTTTGTTTCCCATT
>CM053402.1:101166244-101199476 GCA_028644305.1 Xerus rutilus | reverse complement strand
TATTGGAACCAACCTAGGTGCCCTTCAACAGATGAATGAATAAAGAAAATGTAGCATATGTATACAATGGAATATTAGTCATGAAGAAGAATGAAATCATGGCATTTGCTGATAGATGGATGGAACAGGAGATTATCATGCTAAGCAAATTAAGCCAATCTCAAAAAACTAAAGGCTGAATGTTCTCTCTGATATGTGGATGCCGACTGACAATAGGTGGGCAGGGGTGTAGGAGTGGGAAGTTCACCGGATTGGACAGAGGGGAGTAGAAGGAATGAAAGGGGGATAGGAAAGGGAAAGATCTAGAATGAATCATATATAACTTTCCTATATTCATATATTAATACATAACCAATGTAACTCTACATATGTACAACCACAAAAATGGGAAGTTACACTTCATGTGTTTTAACATGTCAGAATACATTCTACTGTCAAGTATAACTAAAAAGAATTAATAAAAAATTTTAAAAAGAATTATTGTTGAGAATTCAGAGTACTTATTTTCATATTGAAGGAAGGAAAAGCTGTTTGTTAACCCAAGTTTTAAGTTGTGAACAGATAACCATTGTTAGTGATCACTCTGGTTCAGGGTACATTCCTGAAAAATCAGCCAAACTCTAACACCCTCATTCCATTGATCATGTTTCTTAAAAGTAAGTCTGTCAACAATAGCTTCACTCCAGTAGCTATGCTTCTTCCAGTTAATAAGTCAAGAAGAGCCAGCCCAAAGCTTCTAAGACTATTCATCATAATCATCATATCCCTGCCTCGGTCCTAACTGCTAGCCAATCAGGGACAGCTCCCATGATTCCAGAGAACAGCCAATTAGTGCATACTTCACTCTGATGACTGTGTTTCTGATATTCCATGGATCAGTAACAGTTTTAGTCCAGTGTCATACTACAACCACTGTAAGTCCATTATTCCCTTAACACACTTGCTTCTCCGAATCCATCAATCTCTGAACCCTGTACTTCCACAGCAGCCTCAGCTCTGGCTTTGTTCCAGGAGCTTGTACCTTACAAGTGCACTTTCCCCTTTCAGGCAACTAGAAATTCTATAGTTTTTGCATCAGATGTTGTGTTCACTTAATTGTTTGTTCAAAGGTTTGCAACCTTTTTGATGATTCTGTTCTTATTTATGTTTAGTTACATGATTGGACCTAGCAGTGAGCCACAAAAACAAGACTGTGAGGTTATCAAATTCCTGTGTCAATGTTGTTCTCCAGTTTTTCAACTTTTTTGGGGGGGGAGTGGTTACTGAGGATTGAACCCAAGGGTGCTTTACCACTGAGCTACATCTCCAGCCTTTTTTTTTTTTTTTTTTTTTTTTGAGACAGGGTCTCACTAAGTTGCAGAGGGCCTTGCTTAGTTGCTGAGGCTGGCCTCAAACTTACAATCCTCCTATCTCAGCCTCACAAATCACTGAGATTGCAGTCATGCACCACCTGCCCAGCTGTTATTCATCTTTATGTCTATGCAAATACTGCAGTGCCAAAATGCAGTGCAAATTTTCACTATGAATAATGGATAGATAAGAGCAAAGAAAATTCCTTTTGAAGCTTTTTGTGCAGTAATTTTTAATGCTGAAAAAAGTGATTTTTTACAGACATAAGGCAGCATACTAATAAGTATGTGTAAGAGTTGCATGATTCCCTCAACTTCTACCAAAGAAATTGATAGAATAACTTTTTTATTAAGAGATGCAGATGAAGATAAAATGGTCAAAGCAGAAGTTATCTTCTACTTGGTATGTCTTAAAGCTCAAATAATGGAAGAGACTGCTACCACAAGTACTTTTTAATTCAGAATCCTAAAGTGAATTTGCACATGTTAAAGGACAAAATCTATAGCAAAAATAAGAACTGTAATATCTCTATTTACCATTATAGACATTATCACAGATCAAATGTGTTACCATTTTATATCATAGCTATAAAATAGTCAAAATTGGGGGGAAATCTTTCTTTACTCATATAGTATTTTCCCTTTGAAAAAGGCTTGTTTACAGGGCTATTATGAGTAACATACTTTCTAGATGAGTCTTCAAAAACAATAACATTTTTTTTTCAGAATACCTCTTATTGAGTTAGTAATCCCTCTTATTGAGTTAGCACAGGAACAAGTAAGTTCTGGGGCAGTGTTAAATGGAAAAGACCTCCAAATGAAATGATGGTCTAAGAGTAGAAAAATCACACTTATTTCTATGGAGATAATACAAATAAAAATTTGTGTATGTTTACATAAAAATGCAATGTTTATGCAAAGTTGAAGCAAAGTGTAAGTGAAGCTATAGACATTTCTGCTCTATTCTGTAGCAGGACATGGCTCAATAGCTGGTGATATCCCATAAGTCTCTTGTTGTTTTTGAGGTTACTATAAAGAAATATCTGAGTGACTTATACACAAAGAGTTTATTTTGGCTCACAGTCCTGGTCCATAATTTACGGATCACATCTAGTAGTGACCTTTGTGCTGGAAGAGTCTCAAGAAGGTAGAGGGCATGATATGATAAGAGACAAGAGCACATGTCTACACCCTCTGGTATCTCTCTTCTTGTGTAGTTACCAGTATTTAAACATGGAAACCCCACACTGGAGACCTTATCTAATGCTTAAGACCTCTCATAGGCCCCACGCCCAAACATCATTAAGTTTTTATTCTATTGATACTTCAGGAGAGGGATTATTTCAATTCAAACCCTTGAGGGGCACAGTCAAATTCTATCCAAACCAGACAATGCTCCTTACAACAAAGTATTTGTAATAAAATTATTTATTTATTTCAGCTTTTACTCTGTTCAAACTGAACTGCTACAGATTTTTGTAATTTTGTGTTCCTTATTTTTAAGTTCCCTCACATTTTTAAAAAGTTATTGACTTTCTAACAAACACAGTTCAGAGAATCCTCAGTTTGTTTGAAACACTGAAATCATACTTTAATTTTGAAGAAAAAGCTCCCCAAATTCTTGCTCAGTGAAGCCTATTTATTTCTTGTTCATAGCTTTCACTTGTATTCTTAGAAATAGTATTATGCAGTGTGAAAGAAGAGTGAAGGTTGTAATTGAAGTTCTCCTTTGTTTAGGAGGACTTCCTAAATGTGTTAAAAAAATAATGAAATTTTATTTGTGAAATGCCAAGTTTGTCTTAAAAGGAAAAATATTACTTAGGAACACAGGGAAAGCCATTTTGAAGTGAACTATTATTATGGCATTTGTCATGACTATACTTTAAAATGGCTCTTATCCCATGAAGAATTTGATTCTTTTACACGGATATTACTAAATACTCTTCATAGAATAATAAAAAGAAGCATGAAGCAAGTGGAATCATTATATGTAGTCAACAATGAAGGGAAGAAAATCTCAACAAATAATTGTTCAAATATTGTCACTAGACAATCTTTGAAAGAGTTGTAGGTCAAAAGATGTAACCTAACCCTGAAGGACAGAAAATAAATTCTGTCATGAAGGTGGTATTATGTACTTCAACAAAATAGCAAGTGGCAGTTATTAACTATATCAGTACATATACAGAGTCTCAATTTACAAGTTTAATATTGAACATAGTTTCTCTGATAAATGTTTAGTGGACCAAGAATGAAATATGTTGGACATGACCACTATGGAAGATATAATAAAACATAACTGGAATACAGACTCTAACTATAAGAAATTTTATAAGCATATTTTGAAAAACAAGGTAATGTTAATGGAAACCAAATTATCAAAGAAATATTCAGGAAAGAAATTCTTGATTTATATACTGATAATTTCAGAAAGGTAATGAATGAATTTAACAATATGTATATTCTGTGCATATTTTCCCATTTTTCTCAAAATATGCACAGATAATTAAAATAACTGACACTATTAAAATAACTGACATTTAACCAAATGTATGGTTTTATTTGCTAATTCCAACAAACCTACCTGGGGAGTAGGGGAGAACCCTGCAGTCACTGTTGACAAACACTTATCTAGGCCAAGATCAACTGACACAGCATTATAATGATTATTATTTATTCACTTTGTTGTTGATATTTGTAATTATAAGTGTGACATATTTCTCTTAATGATTGATAGTATCTTTAATTAATACTATTCATATACATATTGAATTTTTCTGAAAACAAGAATTACAAGTGCTTTTATTCTTAAATGAAATAAAAACCATAATTTAAAAGGAAATGTACAAAGTATTAGAAGGTATTAAAATTTTGTTTTATTTCAGTGAGTTAACATCATTCCATGACTCAGTAAAGACCCATGGCCCTGCCAGATTAAACAATGGGCTTGATTTGTTACATGTTTGTACATGCTTCCATTTTTAAAGGCTGAGGTTAACAGTGGGAAAGATATAAGACCAATACACATAAAGTGGATTTTAAAAATAACATTTAGTCAATAATAGAAATTCTAAACTGCTAATATTGCACCAATATCTTAATACATATTATAAGCAAAATCATCATACCTACTTTTATAAGTTAAGAAGTGCTATGCTAGGAACAATATTGAAATGGAGTCTACATTTATAGACTGCATTATTTTTCTTTTAACTCACTACTTCTGAGGTCAACTGAGTATTTTTCAAATAATTTAGAAGAATGCTCTAATCACTTAGAAGAACTACCATGTCTAAAATTGGCCTGTTCTGGCTATAGCCTAGTTCTCACAAAGAGAGTCAAAAGTGCTTCCTCATATTAAAGAAGGATATCGGTTGCAAGCAAGGGAAATAAAAACTGGCTGGCTCAAGCTGAAGGGAGATTTACTGGAAGGTGTTGGGTCCTCACAGAGTCAACAGAAGGCTTTGGTAGGCTAGATGAGCTGGACAAGGAAAGTGATGAGGCCAAAGCTAAGACTGAAGGCTGTTGAACAGACCCCGCTGGCCAACACTGCTGAACACCTGGCCACAACTGGACTCGACCATAACTGCACACAGACTCCAGTTCAAAGGAGTTGCAACCAGACTTTCCTTCATCTTGGCTTCACTCGTTCCAGGTTCACCATAAAGGAAGAGAGAATCCATTTGCGTATGCCTAGGAGATAGTGACTCAACAAATTAACTAGGTGGAGAGGAAGATTGGTTCACTTTAAATTTCTACAGTAAGAATCAGGAGTCTGAGTCCCATCACCATTACATACAATGAGTAATCCAAGTTCAACCCAGATAAGAGTAAATATTTGGTAAGATATGTGTATGTGTGTACACAGAAAAAGGGAAAGGGAGAGAAACATACAGACAGACACACTTATGCATCCACATCATCTCTACTTTGCTTTAGGATTAAATAGTAGAGCAAAAAACTGTCGATGGGGCTGGGGTTGTGGCTCAGTGGGAGAGCGCTTGCCTTGCATATGTGAGGCAATGGGTTCAATCCTCAGCACCACATAAAAACAAATAAATAAAATAAAGGTATTGTGTCCATCTCCAACTAAAATATATATATACACAACTAAAATATATATAAATATACATATATATATAAATTTGAATAATCTAAGATTATCAGGTAGGTACAGTCAGACGTAGAGTGACCAGATAGTTATAATGGATATACTTTATGTATTCAATGCAAAGGACAATATTCTGTCCCCAGTAGTATAACTTTCAATTGTGTCATTTTTACCTTTGAATTTAAGTGCCATCTAGTGGCAATGGATAGTGTTCCCCACCCTACCAACGTAATAGATGATTTGTGGTACTTTCTTACTTGTCAAGTTGTAATACTATAGATTAGAGAATTCACCCGACTGTGCCTATTCTGTTCTCTAATTTTATGAGTGAATTATGAAATAGTATATTATAAGTGCAAAAGGTAATACACTAAATAGCTATATTTAAAAGGAGCATAAAGGGCAGTTAGGAGTTGGGGATGTACCTCAGTGGTAAAGCAGGTGTAAAGCCATGGTTTAGATCCCCAGCACTACAAAATAAATGAATATTTTTTAAAGGAAAAAGAAAAAAAGGAGCAACTAAAATTGAAGGCTAGGCATTTTATTTATTTTATATTTATCATTGAATTCCCAGATCATACCCAGTATATTACATAAAGCGATTGCTTATACTCTTTATTATTATTCCAAGAAAAGAAAAAGAAATTATAGGATAAAAAATTAAAAGTATCTTGATTCCCAGAAAAGATTATCATCAATTAAAAAATAATTGTCAGGGCTGGGGCTGTAGCTCAGTGGTAGAGCACTTGCCTAGCATGCCTGGGGCACTGGGTTCAATCCTCAACACCACATATAAATAATAAATGAATAAAATAAAAATCCATCAACAACTATAAAATATTTTTAAAAAATAATTGTCAAACTATTAGAAATAGGAATTAAATAACATCACTGGATATAAAGTAAAATCATTAGAACTAGATTTCTACTTAACAACTAGAATATACATGTTTTTAAAAAATAAGACACATTCACCATAAGGACACAAAACTATATAGTCTCTAAAGTTAACTGAGACTGTACAAAAGCTACAGTGAAAAATAGAAACCTCTAATAAGGGATATAGTACATATTTTAAACATTAGTCATTTCATGCTCTTGTATGCAGGGACATAAAAGTATAAATTCTTCATAAATAAATATAGATTTCAATTGGCTTTTTGAGGAAATTGACAAGTAGGAGAATAAGAGATCATGTATGAGCAAGTCAGCCTTAGAAAACAGGCAGATTTGGCTCTATGCACTGTGACATTCTACAGGAAATCTTTGTGGGAAGAGAGAGGTTATATTAAGCAGTACTCTAAGATCTTTAAAACAAGGCTGATTTTAAAATGTCTTATAAATGAAGAAAAGATAATAATTGGTAAATAGACGATAGACTAGAAGATATTTGCAATTCTGAAAATGATGAAGGTTTTAAAACATAGTATATGCAAGAACATCTGCTAATCAACCAATTAAAAACAGCAATAATAATTTTAAAATGGGGAAAAGAAGCTTGATGCAGTAGTATATACTTGTAATCCCAGCTACTCCAGAGGCAGAGAAAGGAGGATTGCAAGTTGAAGGCCAACCTGGGAATTTAGCAAGACACTGTCTTAAAATAACAATAATAATAATAATAATAATAATAAAATGCTAACAATTTAGTTCAGTGGTAGAGTGCCACTGGGTTCAATCCCTTGTACTGCAAAGAAATAAAAAAGAATAAGTTAGAAATGAGGAAAATATTGTAATTTACTTCAGAAAAAAAAAAACAAGAAAGCTAACAGACATACAAAGAATTGTTCAGTATCATTGACTGGAGAAAGGCTAACTTCAATTAATAGTGTAATGTATTTTTTTACCAGTCTGGCAAAAGCGAGAAAACTGAATATTGGCAAGTGTTGGTAGAAGATACAAGAACATTCATGGACTACGGGTGGGATAGAAAAGTGCACCCATTTTGGAGAGACCAGTTAAGTATGTGTTTCCTAGGATCTGAAAATCATGCTCCCAAGTATAGATTACCAAGGAATTCTTGTACAGCTCCAGCAAAAGGGACACATGCACTGGTACTCATGGTAAGTTTGCTGATGAAGTAATAAGGCCTTAGCTAGAAGAAGCCATAGGCATGGGTTCCTGTGGTTTTGTAGTTTTTTGCAAGAGTATAAAAGAAAGCTATTATAACCATTACCCTAAGTTCCCTCCTGAAAACAAGTATAGAAATAGCCATGAGTATATCTGGTTTGTAACTGGAGAAGCTGTTTGAACACACATGAAACTTGGGTTCAGTGAACTTAGTTATGAACTAATTTTTGTTCTCTCTACATACATTTATCATGGTCACAGTTATAAAAAACGTTAATTAAAAAATATAGAACTGGCGCTATGTCCTGCTCTTTAATTTTGCCAGATGGGGAAGGGGAGGAACTGCCTCTTCAGTATCTAAAACTGTAAGTAATTAGGTATTGTCCAATACTGACCTGTTTTTTTCTTGGTTGTATTTCATACATGGGCTATTTTAAACACAAATACTGACTTGAAAGTTTCCTTTTTGTTCTCTGACTACATAAAATTTTCTTAGCTACACCAAATAGATACAATGAAATTCTGGAATGTAATTTTTAAAAAATCATTGAGAAACCTAAATACAAATGAGGCTTAAGATATTTGTCTATCAGCATATTAAAGCTCAAATATAAAATGATAGGTTAACTGAAATTTGGAAAGAAAAATAATATTTTACATAGCACTTTCTTCGTCATCTTTAACTTTTTGTATGAAACTAGTGAGAAAAAATCAGGGTGATATTGAACGAGTTATAAATATGAGCAACCAAGTCTATAGAAATCATAGTAACATTGAATAGAGGAATATATAACAGATTTTGTCAAACAAAAGCAAAAGTAAGGGACTATTTCACTAAGAAAAGGTGAAGTATTATATAGATTCCTGGATTAGTTAGTAATCTTATTGAAGAAGAATAAATCACATGAATATGTTGGAAAAAATATTTAAATCTCGAATGAAATATCCTCCCTCCAAAAAGAACTGAATGAAAGATGGAAATTTCATGTTATTTGCCATGAAATACTCTTATTGAGAGGACACAGAACTGATCCTACCTACATCACTACCTTGAAGATAGTGAGGGCAGAGTGGTTAAGGAGTGGTGTTAATGCAAGAGTATTTAAGTTTAGCCTCTGAACAAAGACACTGTATGTGAAAGGACTTTGCTCTGGGTATTCCCAAATTTAACAGTAATACTAAGAATTTACATAGCTTTACCAATAGGAAGCTAAGAAACTTGAAGAAATGTGCTCAATGGTCAATGTACACACTACAGTTAGTCATGCTAAAGACTGAACTGTCTCTATTCCCTCCACCACTAAATTGTTGCCATGTGAAGAGATGATCAATCAGAGATAATGACAAAAATGGGAATGTTCTTGGGGATTACAGAAATATGTCAGGGAGTACTAATAAAATTTTAAATTTGTGGTATTTTATTTTTTAAATGGGCAAGTTATTTAATTTTTGTTCTCATATTTAACAAATATTCCATTTTTTTTCTCAATTGTGCGGGTATTTTATATCTAATTATATTTTGCATTTTTTTCCCTCAACCTTGTATTACAGTTGTATAAGCTACAGGCCCATGAACCTAGAGCTGTCTTGGGTTATAGAAGGCAGCTGGGTTTTTCCACTGAGATCAAATAGGTTAATATGTCTGATAATGTACATTAGAGTATAATGCAGTAGTTAGAAATACAGATTGTATGTAATTATAACAATATGGATGCTATACATACTTAAAACTACAGTGAGAGGAAAAAGAAAACAGTAAGAGATACATAATGCAAATTTTTATGTAAATTAGAGACATGAATCCAAGAAAATACTCAATTTTCAAGAAATCAGAAAGTAATACACAGTAAGCACATTAGAATGATTGTCTAAGGATGGCAATGGGAAGGGGGAAGTGACAGAGAATGGATATGAGGTGTTGAAGAAAACATAAAGTGGGCTTTGCATGGCCAGTGATGTTAAAAACTATCTGTAGAAGGCAAGAACTTCAGTTGGTATTATACACAAATCAGCTAAATTATTATTTAATATATATAAGGAAGGTAAGCTTTGTGCAATTTTTAAGTTGGAATAGTCTAAGGTTATAAAAATTCAGGAATAGAATCTAAAGTGTTTATGAAGATACATTTCAAATTCCATAGAAGGACAAAGCCAAAGATTCTTTTTTGTTTGAAAAACTGAGAACAATGAGGACAATCAGACTAGAGACGAACCTGAAAGTGATGCTCCTGGACCAAAGCAAACACTTCACAGTTTCATGAATGAAGACTTTCAAGAGAGAGGATAGACAGGTCACAGCACAGACCAGCTAGTTTCTACTCATCCCCATTCCCTGACTCAAATCTTTCTTTCTAAGTACAAATCAGCTGTCTTTTCTGAGTGTCCTCGTTCCCACATGATGACTGCATTGCAATTGTTTACCTGCCCTTATTCCCCAGTAGACTGTGTCCCCCAAGGGACAAGGACCAAGAAAGCCTAGTTTGTATTTGGTCTTCAGCACTTGGCACTTAGCAGTCACTTTAAAAATATTTGCTCCTCTTGCCACACACACACACACACACACACACACACACACACACACACACACATGCTAACTATATAAAAATGGTGGATATGTTACTTTGTTTCATAGCCACCTTTTTACTATGTGTGTCCCAGAATATCATGCTTTATACCTCAAATATACATAATAAAATTCAGTTTTAAAATCTTTGTTGAAGAGGAAATAAAATGGAGCAAATGTTAAAGGAATATCTATATCATACCAGTACACACATGTAGCCATTATTTGTATAACATGCTGGAATGATCTTTTCTTTTTTCTTCTTCCCTTTTTTTTTTTTTTTTAATTGGGGATTGAATCCAGGACTTACAAATGCTAGGCAAGCACTCTACCACTGAGCTACATCCTCAGCCCTTTGTATCTTTTAAATTTTGAGATAAGATCTCACAAAGTTGCCCAGGCTGGTCAAGACCTGCCATCCTCCTGCCTCAGCTTCCCTAGTAGCTGGGATTACAGGTGTGTGCCACTGTGGCTGACTTGGGGTGGGGTAGTACTTTTAAAATCAGGATTACTTTCATTTTATGTTAGCAATTCGAACATTAAGAATCTGCAAATATTTAGGTCTTTCTGCTGTAATCTTTTGTAGTTTAATAAAGAAAAATCCCCTAAGTATGTTTTATTAATTTTACTAGAAAGCTATTATGATAGTAATTTAAAATACATGTTAATACAAGTAATAATAATGAAAATAATTTAACTGATGACTGGTCCTTTAAAACCATTTCCTAATAACTTTTCAGTTATTAAACTGTTTTCCCAAATAAAGCTATTTCAAAAAAAAAGTAATTTTTATATTATATATTAAGAGGATTCATGGACAATGTTTTCTACACAGCAAAAATAAATAAAACAAAATTCTGTTTTTTAAAGGCCTGAGAGCAATTACTTGAGCAGTAAAGCCACTTAAATGTTGTAGATTGAAATAATTGGAAGTTGAGATTAGTTAAAAGGAAATCCATACAAAATTACTTGCATATTTGTATATATAAACAATGATAAAGGAGTCAAGCAAATATGCGAACTGGAACCTGTTCGTGCATTTTATTCTGCACAGTTTTAAAATCCACAAAACATAATCATTGTTGCTTGTTTTGTAATTTTTTCACCATTACAGAGTAAAATTTCCCTGTATTTGCCCAAATACTTACCTAGCCTGATGTTCTTCATTTCTTGTTGCATCTTTATCTTCTGTTTAAGATCTTGACTTTCAGCCTAAAGAGCTTTCTTTAGTGTCTATTTTAGCATAATAATGAATTCTGTTTTAATAAGTTTATTTTAATTAAATCCCATATTCATCTTTTTAACTTTGGTGAAATATAATATACAGGCAGAAAAATGCATATTCCTAAACATGTAGACCAGTGAACTTTTCGCAAATGAAACAAACCATGTAACCAGTACTGGGATAACAGAATTTCCTCATTCTGGAATACGCTCATTCCCTCTACTAGTCTGGATTGTCAGTGACCACAAAGACTGCAAAATCAAATGATAAGTCTACTTTGCTATAAGCGCCATTACAAGCTAAGAATATTCTTCCTAGAGATAAAAAAATTTCTAACAATTGGTTAAGTGAAGCTATGTATTTATGGACTGTTACAATTGTAAAATGTAACTGTAAAATGGTGACTGTTACAATTTGGATCTGAATTATGCTGAAAAGATTCCTGTGTTGAAGGCTTGATCCCCAATGCATCATTATTCAGAGTGAGGCTTTGGGGAAGTAATTGGATCATGAGGGCTCTGACAATCATTAATTAGGGGATTAATCCATTCATGAGTTCATAGTTGAATGGACTATTGGTAGGTGATGAAAGCTATAGGAAGTTGGGCCTACTTGGTAAAAGTAGGCCACTGGGGGCCTGCCTGGAAGGGTTTCTCTTGTCCCCAGCCTCTTCCTCACAGCTTCTTGGCTCCTACAAGGTAAACAGCTTTATTCCACCACATACTGCTTTCCTTGATGTTCTGTTTTGCCAAAGGCCCAAAATGATGAGGCCAACTGACTGTGGACTGGAACCTCTGAAATCATGAGCCCCCCGAAAATTTCCTCCTTTAAGTTGATTTTCTCAGGTATCTTATCACAGTAATGAAAAGCTGCCTAACTGACACAGTGATAAGGATTAGGTTCCTAACACTCTTATCAGGGATTGCTCCTTATAGTACCAGTGAGGGATGACTAGGGATTATTAAAGCCAAGGGGGTTGGAAAGAATTACCCTGACTGAAACTGTCTTTCTGGTGATATGGACTGGATAAATCCTCAGTGAACATAGGTAGTTATTTTGTATATAGGATTTTATTGTATTTACTTTTTAACTTGTGATGCAATTGTAAGAAACTACATAAATTTAAATTCAGATTGAGAGATTGTATTGGGGAAATGAAGAATTATATATAGATTTATAAGAGCCAGTTTAATTTGTCTCCTTACTCCATACTTACATGTATAAGTTTTGGTTAATTTTTATATTTCAGATAACAAAGCAAGTAATATAGTCATTATCTATATTTTTAAGCACAATGGTTGTGACCATTAGTTTTACCGATTCTAGACTAGACAAAGTGGAATATAAAACATTAGATAGAACAGTTGGTGCTATGAAAAGGTGTACCATTTTCAGCACTCTGAGTAAACTTATACTCAGAGTACATAATAGGATCTGCCAAGATTACAGCTGCCTCCCTCCATGGAGTAGATTACATCATGTTTATTTTGTACAAAACAAGACAGAAGTTCAAGGCAGAAAATCAAAATATTGGTGAATGGTGTTCACAGACATTTTACTGCATATTAAGTGCAATGTTAAGCAGTATTTGGGCATAACCATACTGCTTCCAGTCTTCAGCCTGAAATTGAGAATCATCAGTGATCCAAATGGTCTCAGTCTCTAAGACTCTGTTTGGATGCCATTTGTGCAGAGTACAGGATTTCCAAGCAGTAGTGATTCAAGTATGAGTTCTTTGTTTATGTTAGCATGGAAGTTCAGTCACTAAATCTCTGTTTCAGAGAAACATATGGTAACTGTGATAAAGAACAATGATCAAGACACTTAATCTAAAATGCTTCCATTAAAAAGAAAAGTATTGAGAGGCAATGCCAGGACCTTAGGTCCTATTTGGCCATTTCTCCAAGGAGCTCTCAAAAGTAAGATGAGCATTATTTCTAAGCTTGCCCAGAACAGTTTCAGCTTATGCCTGCTGCTCTCTTTTTATCTTATGTAATGAACATTTACTCTTAATAACAACAACAACAACAACAAAATCCTGATTTGGAGCACAAATACTTTGGTTATCCTGCCAAGGATAAAATAAAATTCGTTAAGTATAACCCTGACAGCCAGAGTAGAACTGTCTACGTCCTTTCTCCAAAATGTTGTAGTGGCCTTCCCCCTCCACCAAAGGGTCATAATTAAGCTTCTCCAAAGACCCTCACCATAATTGTTCTTATCAACAGGGTATCAGCAAAGAGTTCTGCAGAGACCTCAATGTGGTTTAAGGTTTTCTATTTCCTGTAAGGGCCAAGTTTCTCTTTCTTGTCAAAACTAAGTTTACCCACAAGCTTGATGCTGTACAAAAATTACCATTTCTGTTTTCCATGGTAAAAACTTACGAAAACCTTTGTCTAAGAAAATGGAACAAAAAGTACTTGTATGTAAACAAGTATACATACAAGTTCACTAGGTATAAAGTTCAAATCTCCAGCTTCGGGGTCCAGAAATTTTTAGGCATTAGTCCCCTGTGGACCACTGCAGCTAAAATAAACCTGCTTCCTGCTAATTCCTTAGGTGTCCAGCCTCATCTGTTTTACATCAATGTGATCGGTATTCAGATTAGTAAAATGGGAACTGTTGAAATGTATTTTAATTCCAGTTAGAGAGCAGATAGGACTAGACTCAAACCTGTCTACTTTACTATTTTTTTTCCTTGTATTCTCCAGATTCAATCCTCTAGCATGTTTTACATTCTTAACTGTGGAGCTATTCAGTAACTAAACGGAACTTCCTATTGGTATTGAATGTTTCAATTATATCTTGCTTGTTATTGACATGTAGAATTTTTACAAACTTGATATTCCACTCATGTACTGAGTCTAGGTGTGCAAGTCCTTTGGTTCCAGGATGTGTAGAAGAATATCCAGATCCCATCTGAAAATTTTTCAGTTCTCATGGAAGAGAACTTATATCCTAAGAGTTCATCCCCCACGATGGTATCTTTCTGTTTTATTATTAAATTTTGGTTTCTCTGAAGAGAGAAAGTATGAAGGGGATAACACTGAACATAGAAGAGGATTTTTAAAAAGTCTTGTTGACACCAGAGGGGCTTTTATGGATATGTTAGTCTGCTTCTATCAGTGCAATCAAAACACCCAATAAGAATGACTAAGAAGAGGAAAACTTTGTTCGAACCCATGGTTCTAGAGGGCCAATACATGTTTGGTCAGTTCCATTGCTCTGGGACTAAGGTGAGACAGAACATGATGGCATGTGGTAGAGGAAACTGCCCAGTTTATGGTGACCAAGACGCAAAGAGTGAAAGCAAGGAGCCAGGGACAAAATACAGTCCCCAAGTTCACACACCCAGTGACCTACTTTCTCCAACCACACCCAACCTGCCTACAGTTACTGCCCAGTGATCTATTCAAACTATTAATCTATTAATGGATTAATCCAGTGGTTAGGTTTCAGCTGTCATATCTAATCATTTCACCTCTGAATATTGCTGAATTGTCTAATACATAAGCTTTTGAGAGGACACCTAATATCCAAACAACAATATTATTTAAAAGTCATGGTTAATTAGTTTGTTGGTGCACACCTGTAATCCCAGTGGTTTGTGAAGCTCAGGCAGGAGGATCACAAAGCCAACCTTAGCAATTTAGTAAGGCCCTAAGCAACTTAGTGAGATCCTGTCTCAAAATAAAATATTAAAAAAGAGCTGATGATCTGGCTTAGTGGTTCAGCATCCCTGAATTCAATTCTTGGTACCAAAAATAAAAAATAACAATAAAAGTCATACTTAAGTATATCCTTGATAACCAGAATGAAGCTGTCTTGTCTTGCTCTGTTAGCATGATAGCATGTTTTTGATGTCATTAAAATGACAATTTCTGAGTCAAATTGACTTCTTTCATTGTTTTGTTACCCCATAGTTCCCACTGTAATAAACCAGAAAATAGCCTTTTATAACCTGAACAACATCCTTAAGATGGATATACAATAAAACTATAATTTGACAACTTAAAACCATATTTAGTATACTTACCACTATCATGTGAATTAAACTGACCATATTCTAAAAGAAAAGTTGCACAGAATCCCTTACATTATATTTTTTAGCCTAGTGAGTCATAATGGCTCTCAAATATAATGAGGACTCAGACATTGTGACTCCAGTTTAGTTCTAGGTTTATAAACTGTAAACTCATTCCTGATCCAAAAAGATGCACTTATAGAAAATTATGCTCCCAAGCATAATGACTTGAAAAAATTGATCAGCATTTTCTAATGGATTTTTTGTTGATCAAAACAATGATATTTTATGCTGTATAAATATAAAGTTATGCATATTAATTATAACCCATTTTATTTAAAAGTAGTTCACATTCGTAAATCTATTACCACAAGTATATTTTAGGTAAAGATAATATATTTGCTTGATAAAATCATGAGACTTCTTAACTTCATGTTACGTTACTGCAATTCTACATCTGTGAATTTTTTTGTTCAGAAACTTGTATATCTTTGAATATATTTACAGAATAAAATTGTTCAGGTGGTAATGAGAGTTTCCAGTATGCTCTATGCCCATTTCCCCCATTAATATCGACTTATATTGTACAATTGTCACTATTTAAAGAAATCATATTAATAAAATTATTATCAACTAATACCCTTTCTCTATACATATTTTCTTAGTTTTTCCCTATCATTCCTTTTTTTTCTTCCAAGATCTCATCCCAAATACCACAATACATTTAAACATCATGTCTTTTTAGGTATCTCTAGGCTGTGGTAATTTCTCAAGCTTTTTTTGTTCTTTCAAGATTTTCACAATCTGAAAGAGTGCAGGCCAGGAATCTTAAAGAATATCTCTGAATTGGAATCTGTCTCATGTTTTTCTCATGATTAGATCAAGGCTATGCTTCTGGAGGAGAAGGACCATACAAATAAAGTACATACCATCATGTCATATCAATGGTACATATTACCAATGAGTTAAATAACTTAGACCTGACCCAATTTTTTTCAGATTTTAGCAGATATTCAAGATAGATTATTGGATCAATTTTAATTAAAAAACTTTTGAGACAGAGTCTCAATAAGCTGGCCTTGAATTTATAATCCTCCTGTCTCAGCCTCCCAAGGAGCTGGGATTACAAGTGTGTGCTACCACACCCAAACCCAATTTTAATTTTATATGACTAGAACTTCAGTTATCTATAGAGAGGAGCCTCAGTGATGGATTGTAAAACAGTCTGAGATGATTTTACAGTTGTGAGTTTATAACTTTCTCTACTCCTGAAGATAAGAAAATATATCTTAGTCCCTCTAAGTCAAAATTAAAAGAAACAACGTCAAACATTACTTGCTTTCTAAAAAAATGCTGAAAATTGTCAAATAAAATGTATGGTTTATTTCTGTTTTAGATTTTTTTTTGGAATTACTTCTTTCAGATACAGATTTTCATATATAAAACAAAGTGTGCTGATAAGAGGCATTACAAAAGCACATTTATATTACAAACTCATATGAACATTATTATGCACATACCCTATTAGCAATACAGTAGAGTTGTCACTTGGATGCTAATACACTTTTTGGGAACTGCAGTAGAGTTCCAAGGTGAGACACCTACTATGTGGCCAAGAAGGTAACCCAGGCCACCAAGGCTTTTTTTTTCTAGCCTTTGATAATAGGCACAGTTGACATTCTTCCCTTTCATTTAGGAAGAATTGGCATTGGGTTCACTTCTGTGATTTCTGGGAGACTCACAATGTGGACTGTAAACCCTTAGGAGAATCCACTCCCACCTCATGCTCTGGGACTTCAAGAATACTCTTTCCAGAACAATATGTTCAGAATCATACCAGGCACCAGAGTCCCTGAAACTCTCAAGAGACTTGTGATGTTTTTCTGTTTGAGGAAAGGATCATTCCTGTCCCTTGCTCAGAGACTCTGCTAATAGTACTTAAATGCTTCTCAGAAGATGAAGCAAGTGTTGGAATTCATTTCCTTTGGAGTCTGTTCAGAAATATTGATTTAATTAAAAATAGAAGAGCCCAAAGTCTTAATGACCTTTTCTGAACTACAAAACTGTCTATTAAAAAAAAATTTCACAGAATTTCACATAAAGTTCAAAACAACAAAGGTGAAATAATGTGAATTTACTTGAATAGAGGAAATGTAGCAGCAAGCTATGCTGAGCAATCAACATTCATTATAGGCATATTTTTGGAGTGCCTAACATTCCATGTTAAAAGTAACTGGAATTGTCATAAGTGCTTCCACAGTTTTAGACTCAGGAAATTGTGTAATTGGGATGCCCAAGTGATACCAGTCTTGAAAAATCAGGATCGCTCCTTGCTCCATCCCCCACCCCCATGTTGAAGATTAAACGTCCAAAGAAACACCAAGGCAAGAGCAGAAAGTAAATTTTATTTAAGAAATAAGAGGAGGGGGAGGAAAGGGGATGAGAGACAGACAGACAGACACTCCTCTGGAAAGGAGGGGACCCACACAGCTGGTGCCCAAGGGAGTGTGGGTGTCTTGCCCTTTATAGATTTTAGATTTCCTTTCTTCTCATGCCTACTTGACCCAAAGGCAGGAAGAGAGTCATCCAGGGGGTGATTGATTGCTTGTGTTGGAAAGTTCATCTTTCCCCTCCCCTGGAGGCTATCAGCAACTGGTTGATGGGGAAGTGCTGTCTACCCATTTTCTTTTCTGTGATAATCAGCTACCCCCTACCTCCTCCGGTCTCCCAAGGTCACAGAGCTAGTAAGTGGCAGGCCCAGGATTCTATGATTCAAACCCCACACCTCCTGGATCAAGAACTTGCTCTTGGGGCTGGGTGGTAGAGTGCTTGCCTAGCAAGTGTGAGGCTCAGTGGTAGAGTGCTTGCCTAGCAAGTGTGAGGCACTGGGTTCGATCCTCATCACCACATATAAACAAACAAAATAAAGGCCTATCGACAACTGAAAAAAAATTAAAAAACAAAACAAAAAAGAACTTGCTCTTGAATTACTATGCTAAACCACGTCTCAGTTTACTGTTATATGCAGATGTGAGATGTTTCAAGTTTAAATGACTGATAATATATTCTTTTTTAAAAAATATTTATCTTTTAGTTATAAGTGGACAGAATATCTCCATTTTATTTTTATGTGGTGCTGAGGATCGAACCCAGCACCCCCCGCGTGCCAGGCGAGCACGCCACCACTGCGCCACAACCCCAGCCCCTGATAATATATTCTTTAAAATAAAATATCTTCACATTGACTGTGATTAGTTGATTTTAATTATGGAGACATAATGAAATTGAAGTTCGAAAATCAGATTTTTAAAATAAATGCTTGGAAAGGCTAAACATACCCCCTGGTTGGTTAGTTTACAGCAGCACTAGTTCTCCCTTGCCTTGCTTGTTGCTTAGCAACAGATTGTGCGAGGTTGCACTGGAGCTGACAAGTTGAGGGATGAGTGGGTAAGGGCGACACTCAGAGGATGGGCATTGCATGCCTCAAATGAACAGGGAGAGAGTAAAGGACATAAAAGTGGGGTTGCTGAGCCCCATAGAGTTGGAGTCACAGAGTGGTATGAGTAGTGTTTAAAGTGTGGAGTCACAATTAAAAATTTACACATTGAAAAACTTGGTTTGCTTTTTCACTGTCTTGTGATTATAACTAGACTTGTGCTAGGGACCAAAAATATTCTTGTCACTTTTTCATCCCCCTTTTTTTCTATCATTCTCTCCTTTTCTTTTGGTTGTCCGTAATCTTCCCTTCTGAACCCTCTTGCATTGTCCGGAATCTTCCTTTTCTGCTTCCAGCTCTTTTTAAAATTTGTCCTTACCTCTCATTCCAACATTTTTTTTTTCTTTAACAGACCTTACTATAGATTCAGAGTTCAAAATATGTCACTTTTATTGAAATGAATTGCTTCCCCTTTCTAGTTTTGCATATGATGTCATGGCCACATTCAGAAGCTGGTTATGAAGAATTGATATCAGATGATGGGAGTTTGATATGGAGGTTGATATTTTAAAATGATGCACTTATCAGGCCAGCCAAAGGTAGCACCTGATGAAGTGTTCAGTCTTCATCTGAGAAGGAAGACACATTCTTTATCTTGTGTGACATTGGTCCCTTAAAAGAGAGACAATAATAAAATAAATAACAATCTGTCTCCAATTTACCCCAAAGAGATCACAATAGTGGCTCTAAGTATGTGGCATTTTAGATCCATGGGCACAATCAATACTTTGCAAGCCCAATGAAGTCAACATGTCAGTTTCTACATAAGTAGCTGTTCATTGGTTCTTTGGCTCAAGGGGGGTACAATAGCTTCCTTTAATTTATACCTTGTTTTAGTTTGTTATAATTATTATTTTTATACAATTAAGAAATGCACATTGTATTCAATTCAAACAGGTTTCACCTCTGGCCATTACTTAGGGAGTAATCACTCTCCTGCCTTTTTTTATTTTCTGATATTTTCCATTATATCTCTAAGTAATATGCTGTGTCCCGTTTTCATTTCATTAACTTTGATATTTGCTAACTTTCTAATTTGAAAAATGAGGACTTTTTATTTACTCTATACTTTTTCTTTTATTCTGTTCTAAAAATTCCAGAAGTTTTGATTTATTTCTAGTAATTCTATTGGTTGGATTTCTACCATTAAGTAGCATTTATCTGAATATTTCTTGTTGCCTCAAGTTTGGCTAGACCACATTGATTCCCTTCAATGTAAATAAGGAAATCAGCTCTCCTACATTTCTTGCACTTCTCCTCTCCCTTTTCCTCTCAATTTATACTAGCTATATCATGACTTTTATATAAACAATAGTATTTTTAATACTTATGCCATCTATCTCATTATTTTTATAGAAACAATAATATTTTTAATACACAACAAACACACATATATGATGCTCAATGACTGTACTTTTATTTTACATATTGTTATGGTTTAGATGTGAGTTGTCCCCCAAAAGCTCACGTGTGAGACAATGCAAGAGGGTTCAGAGGGGAAATGATTGGGTTATGAGAGCCTTAACCCAATCAGTGAATTAATCCCCTGGAGGGATTAGTTGAGTGGTAACTGAAGGCAGGTGAGGTATGGCTGAAGGAGGTAGGGCACTGGGGGTGTGGCTTTGGGGTATATATTTGTATCTGGCAAGTGGAGCCTCCCTCTGCTTCTGATCATGATGTGAGCTGTTTCCCTCTGCCACATTCTTCCACCATGATGTTCAGCCTCATTGTGAGCCCTAAAGAATGCAGCCTGCTATATATGGATTGAGACCTCTGAAACTGTGGGTGCCCAAATAAACTTTTCCTCCCATACAATTGTTCTTGTCAGGGTTTTCAATCACAGCAGCGAAAAAGCTGATTAAAACATATATGCTTTGGTCATTGGCACATTTGAAAATGATAAACTGATAAAATTCAATGATACTATAATTATATAAATATCTTCTGTTTTAAATCTAGTAATGTAGTTTGACACAAACAGGGAAATTAATCCCACATAAATTAATTAATTTTATTATAAATAAAACAGAATTTTAAATAGAATTTATGTGGGATTAATGCCACAATGTGGCATTAATCCCACATAAATTCTATTTAAAATCCACATCAAGCTGAAATGAATCCTCTGATTTCACCAGTTGATCAATCCAGTGTCACATTTTGACTTGTTTCCTATTTAGATAATTGTTATACTATAAAGTTGTTAGCACTTTTTGAAGAAACAAATTCCCTTTCCCTTTATTCATACATTCTAATAGTCTAATGAGAAGTATTCCATATATCCTATGTGATTTTAGAAGCATTTTTTAAAATCTAAAGTAACTTAAAACAGGAAAAGGAAGTAAATTTTGAATCTCTTTATACTTAAAATTTGTTTTTCTTACCATCATACTTGATAGTAGGCCGTCAGATAATAGAATTTGATTCAAAATATTTTCTTTCAGCCTGTTAACAATCATTACTTTTGTTCTAGGATCATATTTGTCTGGGCAATTTTAATGGCAATCTGATTCTCATTCCTTTGTAGTTATCTTCTTTCTGGAAGCTTTCCAAATCATGTCATTATTATTGAAGTTCTAAATTTTTATAAGAATTTGCCTTATAAATTGATCTTTTTTCATCCTTTTGGACTGATAATTCTTGATTACTTTTCTCTTATTATATCTCTTATTATTTCCCATCTTCCATTTTTCTGTTTCATTTAGGAATTTAGATGAGACTGATGTTGGGTTTCCTGGATTATTATTTACCTGCTGAGTTTTATTTTAAGTTTTACTTTGTACTTTTTCTCTACTTTTTAGGAGATTCTTCTCTGACACACATCTAAAATATAGAACTTCATTCTTACGTATGTATAAACCCATGCCACTAGAAAAGTGGCTGCAATGTCAACTCCTGTTTTTTTCAGTGAATGTTCTGTAAAATACTTTTAATTACCAGGATTGTGCTGTTGTTATTGTTGGTTGCCTATTCTTTTCTATAATGGATTTTCTATTCCCTCAAATATCTCTAGAAATACTAACTTTAACATTCAATATTCCCCAATATTTGCTAACTTTTTATTTGCTCTAGAGTTAAGCATTTGATTCACTCATCTTGGTTTCTCAGCTCTATGTTTGGTAGTCCTTGCTTACCAATTCATTTTTGATTATGTATTAATATTGATGCTTAAAAGACTAAGATTGACATTGGCCAGTATTCTGTCTGCCTTTAGGTAGGTTTGCTTCCCAAACAACTTCTCCCTTTTAAGGGAGGGATGAGTGCAAGTTCTCTATCCATGTCTAGTGTGTTGATAAGCAGGCTGGCTACATTTTTAGGACACATGGGCAAGGAAAAGGCAAAAATAGTCTACCTTTCTCTGAACTCTGCTTCTAGCTGGAATAGCAATAGACACTGGAGGAGTCCTAGCTCAGCTAATTCTGAGATTAAATTTTTAGTATAGTTTGGGGTAAATCACACTGCTTAATATCTAAATATAGTGAGAGATCCAGAAACTTTGTTGAATAGATGATCTTTGGATTAACTTGTTTTCTGATCTCCTTTGCTCCTGTGCCAGCTCTTGTTTCTCTGTTCTAATCTTCTCAATAGTGTTGTAGGCCGAGGCTTCTGCCTGGATTGCCTCACTAGCATAACCTAATCTGCTATCTTTTCTTCGGATTTGTATAACCATGTAGTTAGTGTCTTTCTCTGATTTTCAGTGATATCATGAAACTATTCCTAACTGTAAATCAGTTTCACTGCCTTGGGGATTTGGAAGCTGGGATGATAAAAAACATGAACTAAGACTATTATCATGAACTAGGTACCTATCATAAACTGGATGCCTTTGACTGGAAATACAGATGAAGAAAAAAATCAGTAAATAACAGGTGGATGGAAAAAGTACATACAAACATACCAGCTATATAATAAGAAAAAAGTTCATAATAAATATTTCAATAAATATTTTAACTGCAGGAAGTCCTAGATATTAGGATAATACATTCACTTTTTATGTTCAGTAGTTGCCTAAGTATTCACTAATATGAGATTAATGGTGAGTGGGTAAAACAATCATGAAAACACAAAGTAGAGTCTTTGTGGGCAAAATTGTGGTCTCATTCTAACAAAGATATGATCATAGTAAAATGAACATGTACTGGAAATATGGTGATTTTTTTCAAAATTCTAATTTAAACATAATAAAAATAAATATTGATTGACTTTGTTATATTAAAAATAATCATCATACATTTTGGAACACACCTGAGATTATTGCTTTAGATGAATTCCTTGAAGGAAAACACTTTATCAAAGGAAATAAATCAATGTATTTAAGACTCATGATAGATATTGCAAAATTACCTTCAAATCATTTGTACACTATGTGTTCTTATGCCTGCAAAAGGCAGTGGTTTCCCCCATAGCCTCTCTAATACGGCCATCACTTTTTAATATCTTTGCCCATTTAATAAGCTATATTTGTTTTCCCGTGTTTATTTTAGATTTTGCTTCTTTGATTACCTATGAAAGTTTGACATGGTTTCAAATGTTTTTGAATTATTTGTATTTTTATAATTATTTATGTTCTTTGCTAACTTTAACATTGAGATCTTATTATTTTATTATTTTAATATTTTTACTAATTAAATAAAAATATTTTCCTTTGTTATTTGTATTGTATTTCCTTACTGTTTTGTAGATGACTTCCATTAAAAAAAAAAAAACAACTTTCATTGTGATGATGATCTACTATTGTTTTTCTCTAAAGATCATGTCTTTGGTAATGTTTTAAAAGGCATCTCTACTTTTATACTATGTAAGTGTTCATCTTCATTTTTACTATAATTTTTTAGCTTTATTTGCCCCCTTAAATATGTACTCTACCCAGAAATCTCAAATCTTAAACTGGATGCATGACTGAAAAATACCTGTGAGCTTTTTAGTCATCCAGCAGAATAAGGAAAGGGGAAAAAAAGCTTTAGTGGTAGGTAGGTTATTCTTCATCACTGACATCTCCTCTAGGTATGTTAGAATAGAACAAGACTCCATTTTTAAATATGTAGCCCACTGGAATCTTGTCACCCAGCCTTGTTGTACTATTATTTCCAGTGAAACTCAGATGCCAACTAAAGCTGCTCCTTTTGAAAGCCACTATATTAGTAAAATATAAGTAAGTTTCAGGTGGACTAGATGTTGCTGTTGCTGCTGCTGCTGCTGGAATCTGATCAGTATCCTAACTTACCTTCTACCCATGATGTTAGTAGAGGCTTAGTCTCTTCCTTCACTTTTCCACGTGCCAATCCACTGTCTGTGTGTACTTAGTCATTTAGGAACTGCATAATCAAGAAGTGCATAAGCAAAAGAGAAAGAAAAGAATGGAGGGAATAAAAGAAGAGAGGAATGAGAATAGGAATACTGGAAGAGTAGAACTGGTGAGAGACATTTCATGACATCTATTTACCTGAATTTCTGTCAAATAATTCTTGAGCCCAGCATGGTGGCGGCATGCCTGTAATTCTAGTAGCACTGGAGGCTAAGGCAGGAGGATCACAAGTTCAAATCCAGCCTCAGCAAAAGTGAGGTGCTAAGCAACTAAAACTCTGTCTCTAAATTTAAAAAAAACAAAACAAAACAAAAATGGGCTGGGCATGTGGCTCAGTGGTTGAGTGCTCCTAAATTCAATCCACAGTACCGTCCCTCAAAATAATCCTTGAAACCGATGACACCCTCCCACTTGATTGTAGAATATTCAAGAACACCAGTTATCCAAGCCATTTTTTCTCCAAGAGCACAGATCTGTCTTTGCTGAAAGGATATGGAGGCTGATAACTTCGTCTTCCTCATCTTTGATTTCCCAAACTACTGAGCAATCTCCAAAGTGCAAGTAGAAACTGCTCTCCCTGCATTAACTGCCTTGCTCCTCAGACTGATCAGTATAAATTCAAACAGATCACTGACCTCTGGAATCAAGCCACTTGATTTGTGATTAAAGTTTTATAAACTGTGCCAAGCTTGACCTTTAAGTGGTGGAAACCTTAAATGCCTGACTAGTCTTAGGCCCAAAGCATTCTCATGTTTATACTGAGCCCATGGAGACTCCACAGGTGGTTGTATTGGTTTGTTTCCATTTTATTAAACCCCTTCTTTGTTTTAGGCCAATTTTCACCTATTTTATGAACTGATTTTAAGTGTGTTTTTGTAACAGTTTTATCAAGGTGTAATATATGTAACATGAAAAGCACCATGTTTAAGTACACAATTCGAGTTTTTAGTTAGGCAAACATCCTCATTTTGTAATTTTAAAACATTTTCATCACTTCAAAAAGAAATCCATACCCATTAATGCTATCCTATTTTAAATGTGTACACCCAACGTCCCTTATTTTTCACTGCATTCTTTTTTTTTTTGATGGACTCATTGATTTTCTTGTACTAAAGATCAAACCCCGGGTCTTGTGCATACTGACAGGTGTTCTACCTCCACTCTCATTACATTCTTTTTAAAAAATTATCTTAATTTTTGTTTCCAACAACATCTACATCTCTTCTTATGGGTGTTAAAACATAGAAATAATGGGGCAAATAATGTTCGTAAAACAATTCAACACTAGGGACAAATCAGTAACCAGAGAATCAGTTAACTATTCAAATTCTGTTCATTGATCAACCACATTCTGCTCTTATTTTCCAAAACTGATTATTATTAGCTGCTTGTACCCATCAAAATGGATGGCCTCATTCTTCTTTGTTCATAATTATAAAATTCCATAACTCTCAGTTCATAGGAAGAGATGTATATGGCCAAACTTTACATCACATCGTTTTCAATATATTCTCTCCTGAGAAAATTTGCTGTATGTCTACCTACTGTCAAAGGCTTTTAGTTCTCTATTTTTATAAATGAATAGAGAAAATGCAACAACTTCAGGAATTTCTATCAGAAATATGTGAAATCTTGTGCTAAAACCAAAGGGACTAGCCGGGCGCGGTGGCGCAAGCCTGTAATCCCAGCACTTAGGGAGGCTGAGACAGGAGAATCGCGAGTTCAAAGCCATCCTCAGCAATGGCGAGGCGCTAAGCAACTCAGTGAGACCCTGTCTCTACATAAAACACAAAATAAGGCTGGGGATGTGGCTCAGTGGTCGAGTACCCCTGAGTTCAATTCCCAGTACCAAAAAAAAAAAAAAAAAAACCAAAGGGACTTACCACCTCCAATTACTTATGGTGGTCTTTCTCCTGACACATGCCTATCTCTGTGTCTCTCTTTCTACACCAAAGGAAAAAGGGGATCTGTGCTAATTGTATTCTCCTTTACCACACTGAAATCAGGTTTGTGTTTGCTGTATGAATTGGTAAGTGAGATTAGTGTCCCTTTTTATAATGGAAATTCCTTGAAGACAAAAACTATTTGCTCCTTCTCATAGTTCTAAAGTAACACACTCAATTAGATATTTGATAACAATATTTAATGTAAATGAAGATGCGTTAGCATATTAAAAAGGAAATGTGATGATATATGCCATGAAACGTCAATCATATTATAAACCATAAAAACAGCAATTTTCAGAAAAGCTGAATTTTCTTTATGAATTTTTAAAAACATTATATTTAAAATTTTTTGTCTTGTTTTTAAAGAGGTTTACCATCTAGATACATAGATTTCTAATAATGAAGTGGCAACTGTTTCCTAAGATTTTTTAAAATCTGTTAATAGCTGCAACCTACTAATTTCTGCTTCTGTAATCATGCTTGCTCAGCATCTGTGACAGGAACCAGAGCTGCCTGCAGAAAGTGGGAGGGATCAAGGCTACTTGCCTGAGAAAGTCTTGAAACCTGGAAGTCTATACTGTATAAAAGATACTGAGAACAAAGTGCTGTGCTCAGCATTTGGAAGACTCCATTGAGCCTGCACCCCTGTTGAATAAACCTCGCTCTTCTACCTCTGCAAGCACTGCTTGTTTTTTACAGTGCCCAGCATTTTCCATATTTTTCCATATTTTTGTGACAGTAATAGGTTATACTTGTTCTATGCCCAAGTAACTTGAGGAAAAAGTTACCCATTTTGTTCTAATTGAAGTTTATTTTGTTTTACATGGAAATAGGAGAAACCTGGGAAAGAATTATAAGTTTTAACTGTACCCTCTATATTTGCATCTATGCAACCCCCATTGTTACTACTTCAGTTTCTATAGTTTTAATACTTAGTATTGGGAAATAAAAGAGCCGGGCGCAGTGGCTTACGCCTGTAATCCCAGCACTTTGGGAGGCTGAGACCCTATTTACATAAAACACAAAATAGGGCTGGGGATGTGGCTCAGTGGTCGAGTGCTCCTGAGTTCAATCCTCAGTGCCAAAACAAAAAAAGAAAGACAATAAAAGAGTAGAATGTGGCTCCTTTTATATATCTTCCCTCTGTGACCATATCACTTCATATGCAACCAGTTAAGCTGACAAGAACAGGTTGACATGCTAGAAGCTGGTGTGTACCAATTCTCAAGCAAGCTTACTTCAGATAAAGAAGACTCATTTTGTATTTTCTAATGGAAGGTTATGAAGTTACTTTTATTTATTAAAATAATGAGTCTGGAAGAGGATTGAGAGAGAGGGAGAAGGGGAAGGGTAACTGCTGGGAATGAATCTACCAAATTGTTTTGTTGTATTCAATAATGATAATGCATGAATAAAAATAATGGTTATAGAAGAAAGATCAGTAGATTAAAGCAAGTGACTCAGAAGGAGGGGAGATATTGGGGAAGGAGATTGAGCAAATTGTCATGTGCATTTGTGAATATGACATGATGAACCCCACCATTATGTATAATTATAATGCTCCAAGAATAAATTTTAAAAAGAATCTTGTTATTTTTCAAATAAGAACTGTCATTTTCACACTATTTTATTTGAGACATATAAAAATAATAATATATAAAACTCATTTCTAATTTTTATCTTCTATAATTTTGGAATTTTTCTATTGTCATATAAATTCATCAGGGCACTCGCAGTCTGAATGCATACATAGTGACTTTTCATTTTTATTTTTATTTTTATTTTTATTTTTTTAGTTGTCGATGGACCTTTATTTTATTTATTTATTTTTATGTGGTGCTGAGAATTGAACCCAGAGCCTCACACATGCCAGACAAGTGCCCTACCACTGAGCCACAACCCCAGCCCCAGCTTTTCATTTTTAATATTGACTCTGTCACAAAAATTTTCTGAATTTTTTTTCTCTTTGTTCTTCTCATAATATTTTTGTTTACATTTTGTTTAGAAATACAGCTTTCTTATTTTTAGAAGGAATATCTATTTATTGAAAGAAAATATAAGCGTGTAAAATAAAGGAAGAAAGAGAAGCAGAGTGTGTTTTTAGTTTTGAGGTGTAAAGAGAAAAATGGAGGGTATTGCTACCAGAACCAATGTAAGAGAGACTAAAATAAAAACACTGAGTCAAATTGCATCAAAGATAAATACAAGTGAAAAGTAAAGAGAATTTAGAAAAAAATCTTCAGAAAATCAGTTATTTTATTTTATTTTCCTTTAGAACTGTGATGCATTTATTTCAGATTTTTAAATGAAGATCATTAGAAGGCATTTTCATGAGTCCTGCACCTTTTCTGGTACATAGTAGTCTCTAAGCAAGTTCATAGTAAGTCTGTGAGCATCTTACCTATTGTAGTTTGTGGGTTTTTGTTGTTGTTATTGTTTTTATTGTTGTTGTTTGTTCATTTTGTCCCAAGAATTGAACACAGGGATGCTTGACCACTGAGCCACATCCTCAGCCCTTTCTATGTTTTATTTTGAGACAGGGTCTTGCTAAGTTGCTTAGGGTTTTGCTAAATTGCTAAGGCTGATTTGAACTTGGGATCCTCCTGCCTCAGCCTCCAGAGTCTCTGAGATTATAAGCATGTGCCACTGTCCCAGCTTATAGTGATTTTTAAATTTTTTTTTTGTATTTGTTCTAATTAGTTATACATGACACTAGAATGCATTTTGACACATCATACATAAATGGAGTATAACTTCTCATTCTTCTGGTTGCACATGATGTAGGGTTATACAGGTCGTGTAGTCATATACAGGGTAATAATGCCAGATTCATTCTACTATCATTCCTACTCTCATACTCCCTCCTTCCCTTTGCTGCCTTCTGTCTAATCCAAAATACATCTGTTCTTCCCCAGCCCTTATTGTGAATTAGCATCCATATCTCAGAGCAAACATTTTGCCATTGGTTCTTTGGGATTGGCTTATTTCACTTGGTATGATATTCTCTAGTTTCATCCATTTACTGGCAAGTGCCATCATTTCATTGTTCTTTAAGGCTGAATAATATTCCATTGTGTATATATACCACATTTTCTTTATCCATTCATGTGTTGAAGGGCACCTAGGTTGGTTCCATAGTTTAACTATTTTGAATTATGTTGCTATGAACATTGATGTGGCTGTGTCATTGTAGTATGCTGATTTTAAGTCCTTTGAGTATAAACTGAGGAGTGGAATAACTGGGCCAAATGGTGGTTCCATTCCAAGTTTCCTGAGGAATGTCCATCCTGCTATCTGTGTTTTTGTTGCTGGGTTGTTTTTGAGGTGCTGGGGATCCAACCCAGTGCATTATTATGCTAGGCAAGTGCTCTACCACCAAGCTACACCCTTAGCCTGTTGTTATTTTTTAAGATGCCTACCCAAGCAGAAAACATCAAAATCTGTATGTCTTCCTTTCTACCCAGGCCTCTTATGTAAAGAGCTGAAGGGGAAATAAAATATACAGGATGAAAAGATGGCAACGTTGCCACCCCCAGGACCTCACAGCTTTGTCCACTTCACTAAACAGTCCCTTGCCCTCATTGAGCAGCGCATTGCTGAAGAAAAAGCAAAGGAACCCAAAGAAGAAAAGAAAGATGAGGAGGAGGATGGCCCAAAGCCAAGCAGTGACTTGGAAGCCGGCAAGCAGCTGCCCTTCATTTATGGAGACATTCCTGCTGGAATGGTGTCCGAGCCCCTGGAGGACCTGGACCCATACTACGCAGACAAAAAGGTAAGTTCTTGGGACATCAGTAATTTCAGTAGCTATAAATTATTCTTGCTATTGAAGAAACATGAAAAAGAGAAGACATAGTATTTTGGAAGCTTTAACAAACAAACAAAAATTTAAATAAAGGTTAATTTGAATTTAGTAAGCATATCATCAAAATATTAAATTAAATACATATGTCCTAAATTCAGAATATGTTCTTCTAATTTTTCATTAATCCAAGTTTTAATGTTGCTATATTATTTGGTTTCTTTAGTCTTTTTAAAGTGGTAAGTAGTATAATATTCTGCCTGTATGAATATGACACACTGATTCCTCAAATTTCAGTGATGATTTTTCCTGCTCATAATTCCTGTGTGTATAAACTCAAAAATTTCTTTAAAATGTTTAATACAAATGAAAATTTATGATTTAAAATTTAAAATACCACACTCATTCTTTTTTTATTATTATTATTTTTCAGATTTCAAGAACAGGGTAGCTTACCTTGCCAAGGCTACATAGTAATGTTATAACTTCCAGGCTAGTTCAGACTCTTATCATTGCCACTTGTAACATAATTGTTCACATTTTTTATATCTATTTGTAGAAGAATGGGTAAATAGGTTTTTTAAAGCAGAGTATTAATTTTTAAGAAAAAATTATTGTACTCAATGACTAGTAATTAGTAATTAATTAATTACTAGTAATTAATTTTAAAACTAATTACTAGTAATTAGAATTACTAGTAATTAATTACTAGTAATTAATTTTAAAATTACTAGTAATTAATTTTAAAACTAATATTCAATGTGAAAGTGAATTTTATGTCACGTTTAGATATACTTGGTGTAGTGAAAGAGAAGAGGAAAATAAGACAATATGAAAATAATTGTTTCTGGTTGTCTTCATGAGCATTCACTGCCATTTACAAATAAAAGTACAGTTTGGTAAATGCTTATGGCCAAAAGCCCAGTGATAAACTTTAACATAAACTCTGATTAAGCAACACAACAAAGGCTAAGGCAGTGCCTTCTAGATGACACAAATAACTTGGCTGCCATGACAGGAATTTAAACCTGGTCTTTCTGATTTCCAGGCCAATGCCTTGGGTTGTTTCAGTGTTTTACTGTTGCCATTATTTTCTCATTTGTTTTTTACTTCTTACATACCAGTGATGGATAATGTCACTTGTTACACAATGGATATAATATTTTAAGAATGCTCAGTTTTGCTCTTGTTATTTTTAAAAATCACCATGGATAGTTGGAAAAAAAGTTTTTTAACTTACAATGTTTTAATGTTAGTTATTACTATTATTACAATTAAAATAAGGAAATGGAACTGAGTGATTGGAAGGATTCTTCCAACTCTGAGATTCCTTAAATTTATGAAAATATATTTTGGAAAAATTCATTTGCTATTAACCATGACAATTGTCTGCAAGTATTAAAATTCTCAAGATGTGATAATTTTAGAGATGTTACTTTCTATCTGGTTAGACTAAAATGTAGTGTAAGGAGCCAGGCACCACCACCTGTGATCCTAGCACTTTGGAAGGCTGAGACAAGAGAATCGCAAGTTCAAAGCCAGCCTCAGCAATGGTGAGGCATCAAGCAACTCAGTGAGACCCTGTCTCTAAATAAAACACAAATAGGGCTGGGGATGTGGCTCAGTGGTTGAGTGCCCCTGAGTTCAATCCCCAGTACCAAAAAAAGAAAAAAAATGCAGTATAACAGAAGAGGAAGAAGTTGTGTTTATTTTTTATTTATTTATTTATTTTACTGGAGATTTAACCCAAGGGTGCTTAATCACTGAGCCACATCCCCAACCCTTTTTAAAATTTTTTATTTTGACATAGTGTCTCACTGAGTTACTTAGATAGGGCCTCACTAAATTGCTGAGGCTGGCTCTGAATTTGAGATCCTCCTGCCTCAGCCTGGGATTATAGGCATGCACCACTGTGCCTGGCAAAAGTTGTATTTTGACTAATTTCTGTAGCTACAATTATTGTTGCTATTGAAGAAATATGAAAAAGAGAAGACATAGTGTTTTGGAAGCTTTAAGAAGTACATGATTATAAATATTTCAGGTAACCTGTTGAAATAGATCAGACTTAGAGTTCATTGGTCACAGTGATATTGATAGCTGTGTCAGTGACACTGGAAGCAACTTGCCTGAGTTCAGTGGCAGTATTTTTTTAAGATGACACTACCAGGTAGAGACAAATTGCTATGATCATGTACTATCCTGAAATTTTACATTCTTGACTTCATACTGTTTTCTTTTTCCTCCTGCAGACTTTTATAGTATTGAACAAAGGGAAAGCAATTTTCCGTTTCAATGCCACACCTGCTTTGTACATACTATCTCCTTTCAGTCGTCTGAGAAGAATATCTATTAAGATTTTAGTACACTCATATCCTTTCCAAAATATATACTTGAAATGAAACTAGAGAGCAAACTTTTTTCTACTGTATTAAAATATAGGTTTTAGTCTTTTTGAATCTTGAATGTCCCTGGTTTCAGTTTATCAATTTCAATATAGATCATTATAGATCTCAGAGAAGATTGAGAGAATGGCATTATTCACATTCTTATTATATTATTTTTATTTATTGTTCAAATAAACAAAAAAATCTATAAGCTCATTTAGATTCTTTTCTAAGGAAAACTTGTTAATATTTCAATAAGTGTCATTATCAAATATTCAAAGTTCCTATTGTGGTTTCTTATGTTCCTTGATTCTAAGCTACCTTATTCAGCATGCTTATCATGTGCACTATCCTGACAAACTGCATATTTATGACCATGAGTAGCCCTCCAGATTGGACCAAAAATGTAGAGTAAGTAGATATAAGTATATTTTAATATAGTTTCACATTATCATTTTCATCCTTTCCTTTCCTGCCAGGAAGTTAGCTTCATAAAAATCATGATTTTTATCCCCATCCTATATAGTTTCTTTTCTTTCAGTTGTTTTTTTTTTTTTTAGTGGTATTATCTCACTAGCAGTAGATTAGAATAATTTGATACTACATTTTCTAGAACAAATTCATCAGCTCCTTTGTCCTGTCTTAAACATGTCATTTATTCTTATTCCTGGGTATATCTTTGATAGGCGCAACCTAGGAATTTTCTAGGCTGATCTAATACCTATGTTCTTAGTTATTTCAAGCACCTCTTCTGTCTGGGAATATTTCTGATATGTACATTTTAAGATTTTCTGAAAAGACCTTTATTGTAGTTTATTTGAATAGTCAGAATCTGTCATTAGATGTCTTCCTTTGGTTAATCAGAAGAAATAAATTATAAAGATTTACATAAGGCTATATTCTTTTCACACCTAATATGCCAATGGGTTTCCTATGTTTAGGTACACTTTTACTGGAATA
>CM053402.1:101153744-101161244 GCA_028644305.1 Xerus rutilus | reverse complement strand
AAGAAAAATGTTTGGTGAATCAGGCAGAATTCAGAAACAGGAGAGGTTTGGAGGCTGTACACAATAATGTAGCAAGAAATGACATACAGAAACAGCTTGATTGGGTATGGCTTAGCAGTCCAGATAATTTGGCAGCCTATGATTGGCTGAAATACAGTCACTTTTTATAATAACATTCTCTTAAATTATTTTACAATTTGTTTACATACTAAGTTAGGTTGTAGTTTCCTATGTATAGAGGCAGCTTTAGGCCAAATATAATTTAGTAATTTTCTCCTTTTGATCAGCCCCAATTTTAAGAGTTTGAATGAAACCTTGGGCATTAATGGCTCTCTGTTACCATAATAACCAACTTATTTAATCCCAGTATGAAATTCATATTTCTTATATCTTGTCTGCTGGATGTTTTTTTATGTCGTATTTGTTTTCCGATTTTAACTGTAGTGAAACCATTTGATATATAATTGATTGCTGCATACAAGCATTTAAAACTCTTGAGAGAATTCAGAGCATCAGGGTGACTTTACATGGCTATGAGGAGAGTATTAAGATATTGAAGAATAATCCATAACAGGAGCCCCCACAGGCTGAACTGATCAAAATCAAATATGTAAAAAATGAGCTAGAAGAGGAATTTACTTGCTTTAATCAAGTAGTCTCTTGAAACCTTGCAACCAAGTTTCTGTCATACCATATATATTTATCAAAGTGCAGTAGGATATATTAGCTGTGTTCAGTTAACATGTAGTTCAAAACAATACTACTATTTTTTTAAATTTTTTTTTAGTTGTAGATGGACACAATACCTTTATTTATTTATTTATGTGGTGCTGAGATTAGAACCCAGTGCCTCACGCTTGCTAGGCAAGTGCTCTACCACTCAGCCCCAACAATCCTACTATTTAAAATAACTTTAGTAAGAAAATTTACAGAAGTTTATTGGGCAACTATAGTCTTTGCAAGAGTCAGTTATAACAATGTTTGAGACTGATTTATAATCATAACCTTATTTACATTTACACCAAACCAGGAAAGGGATTTTCTACCAAAAGATGCCCTTTTTGAGGGATTTATACCTGCTAGAAAATTCCTGTTTAATCCATAGTGCAAATTAGGAGTGTAGAACAATGTTTATTTTCCAGTTGATTATAAATTGACAGTGCTACCATTACAATCCATTATAATACACATTAGCCCCTTATTTGTGACTTACTGAGACAAGAAGTTTCCTATGCATATGGTTAAATGATCATTATAGCATTAAATCCTTCACAGATAAAAATGACCTGAAGGGCACAACAGACTGTTCCCTGTGGGATGCATTGAGCATTAGGAGTCAGCAGTAGGCAAGCCCTAGTTATATTTATCAAAGGCTCCATTATTTAATTGTTGCATGGTTGGAGGCTACCATCAATTAAGGGATTAGGGTTATGAATTTGTTTACAAGCTTTCAAGTTCTCTTTATGTTGGTTTTCTTATTTAATTTCTGGCATAATTTAACTGTATATCCTTCACTATAGGTTTTACCTACTTTCGTATTTAAACAAAATCTGAATATAAGAATCTGAAAATTTATTAAAAAGGACTAGAAGTGCAATTTGAACAAATAGTCAAATGTGGAATATCAGTGAAATTTTTTACACGGTGAACTAGAAAATCTTTTAAGCTTCTATAAGGATTTAGGTTTAACATGACATATCCAACATTTTGGTAAATTCACTGCAAAAGCTGTTGATTATGAAGTCTTAATTATGACGTTATCTGGCCAAGCATAAACAGAAAGTAAGCACAGGGAAAAGAGGAAATGGGCAAAGGTTTCATAATGACAGAAAAGTCTAGATTCATCTCGGGAAAGCTTTACACATCTAGGTTGTTATCTGCTTCTGAGAAGAAATCTCACAGGTCAGTTTTATCTTCAGGTCTCCAGTGGATGTGCAGTAGGCCCCTATTCAGCTGAGATGTGAATCCAAAATTGAAACCATGAAGTTTTGCTGCAGTGTGGGTGGTGAGGAGACCTCAGTATGGTCCCTTCCAACAGGGCTCAAGGGCAATCTTCTTTCATTGTTGTTTTCAAATCCAATCTTTGCGTTTTAGCTTCTAAATGGTTTAGCTGTCTTCACTTAGTGTCATGAAGGGCTTTTCCCCCCATTGTCTTAGTATGCTTTGGAATAACACATTACAGCCTTGGAATATTGAGTCAGTTCAGATTATATAAGAGTAGGAAATACATGTGGCACTGTTAAGGGAAGAGACCTTCAAGTGATTTTCTTATAAGGGTTTAATTCACTAGAGGTAGATCTCACTGTTATCAAGACCAATAGGGACAACTTTAGCCAAGACAACCTAGTCAGTCCTCTCAGCTTTGCCTAATGCCATTGTGTTTATTATATCTTGTTTAACTGTTTTGTAACCTTTTGAATTAAATGAGTTTTCTCTATCACTGGAGATTTCTCTAGGAATGCCTCACAGAGGAAACACATCTTCTAATAACTACTACTGTATGTTATTACTATATGTTGTAGCTACTGCTACAACATTGGCCATCCTGTGTGGATAAACTTTTATATGCCCAGAAAATTTCCATTTATGTTGATAATTGGAAGAAATCCATCCATAAGTTTTCAAATGATGCAGGAGGTGCCAGAAATGTATCACCCGAGAGTTTTATTGTCTTAACAAGTTCATGAGTTTGATAATCCAAACACTGGCTTAAACCCATTTTAGCAATATTAGAACAGTCACCTCAGCAATTCTTTCATTTGTTTTTATCATCTTAACTATTCTATGATGGGTCATGGAGTGCAAAACTCTTAAGAATGGAAACTTTAAGGACTCAGCAAAGACCAAACAGCCATTTAGGCTCTGCATTAGACCACACTTAATACTGGGTTTACATTATTTTAAATACCACTTTTATTTCTCCAAATCAGGTGCACAGTACTGTTTGTTAAATAAGTTGGTATAGGTAATTTGATTCAGATAAAACTGCATACCTTAAGGATTTTAGTGCTAGCTGACTAAGCATGAAAATTTGCCAAAGTACATCTTTGGTATTCAATTAATTTTTGTCTGCCTGATATTGGATTATAAATTTTATGAAATAAATCAATTTCTTCATTAGAGCCTGGGAAATCTTAATACAGTCCAATCGATGGACTGAGAAATGCTCAGATTTTGAGGAATTTCATTCAATTTCTGAAAAATTATTAATAATAAAACCATACAAATATATCTCAAACAAGATTGACCATTGCTTACTATTTAAAATTACTTTTCAGCTGAGCATGATGGCACAAGCCTATAATTCCAGCACTTAGGAAGGCTGAGACAGGAGAATCACGAGTTCAAAGCCAGCCTCAGCAATGGTGAGGCTTGCTAAGCAACTCAGTGAGACCCTGTCTCTACATAAAACACAAAATAGGGCTGAGGATGTGGCTCAGTGGTTGAGTGCCCCTGAGTTCAATCTCCAGTACCATAAATAAATAAATAAATAAATAAATAAATAAATAAATAAAAGTACTTTTCATATAATTTAATATATACAGCCCAACTAATTAGGATGTGGCTCAGTGGTCGAGGGCCCCTGAGTTCAATCTCTAGTACCAAAAATAAATAATTAATTAATTAATTAAATAGATAGATAAAAGTACTTTTCATATAATTTAATATGTACAGCCCAACTAATTTAATGTGTTTCTTTTCATAAGGAGAAAGTTCCTCTTGAGATGTTCCAAGAGCCCATCAAAAAATTCCAAAATTAAGTCAAAATCAATAGAAATATTTGATTTTGAGAAGTTTATCAAAAATATTAAAAGATCTCGCCAGGCACGGTGGTGCATGCCTGTAATCCCAGCACTTTGGGAGGCTAAGACAGGAGAATTGCAAGTTCAAAGCCAGCCTCAGCAACAGCGAGGCACTAAGCAACTCAGTGAGACCCTGTCTCTAAATAAAATACAAAACAGGGCTGGGGATATCACTCAGTGGTGGAGTACCCCTGAGTTCAATCCCCAGTACCAAAAAATAAATAAATAAAATAAAACGCTTGTTAGAAATAGGATCACAAGTCACTTGAACAATAGTCATTCATTTAATCAGAGTGACAATTTAAAAACTTCAAAAGCAAATACAATACATCACATAGTTATAGAAAAACATTTGGTCTTTCAATAGAAAGGACTCAAGTTTTCTAAAGCCATCAAAAGTCTAATAAAAATGATAACAATTGATACACATGGAATTATCTTGGTAAAACACAGAATCTTGGTTTCCTAGATCAATTACCTAAAAAATGAAGAACTTTGTTTTCAAAATTTCTTATTAAGAATGGACAAAAACTCCAAGAAAACTTAGTTGTTTTAACAGAGAGAACCAAATTCTAGTTTTGTATCAGTGTACATTTTATATTTATACTTAATTTTTAGAAAAACTTAAAAAAATAATTCTCTTAATCTAAGCCAGCTGGATCACATATAAAATTTCTTTCACAAGGTTTACTTTCCATAGCACATCTATGACCTTGGTGCAGTCCCTCAGTTATTTCTCTTATACTTTTCCTCTTTCTTGTTTTGAAATAACCACTCGACTTGACAAAGATTCTACTCTTACTCCCTTAACAAAACAAAGCATCCTCACAATCTTATAGCTTTTCCTTACCAGAAGAAAATCTTCACCTTCCTCATATACCTGCACATAGAGTTGTTTTCTTGTTATTTCTAGTAATTTTACTTACATATATTAGAATGATTAACTCTTAGTGATCTTAACTGCCAGGAATTTCCAGGAAGCAAGCAAGAGTGAACTATTTTTCACATCAGCCATCTGTAGACTAGCAAGATCAAGGATTAAGGGTGCTAAGATAGAGAAATATGCATCATCTTGAACGACATAAAGTTAGCAGAACATTGAATTAGAAAATTTGGGGAATGGCAGAGGTACAAATCAGATTGAGACAATGACAGAGATGAATAAGAGGTCAAAAAGAAGAAAAGATAGTATGTGTAGACAACACTTCCAAGAAATTTGATTGTAAAGGGAATTTAAATAATGGGGCAATGACTAGCATTTTTTTAAAAAATATGGGTTTTGACAGGAAATTCTCTAGTGGTAGAGATGAACGAGAATTAATGTATGGATTAATTCAGGAAGATGGGGAGAAGTAAAGTCCTTGAGAAAGTGACAGAGCAGAGGAGAGACATCTCTGCTGAAGCAGAAAGAAAGATAATGGAGTGGGCTGCAGAGTTATTGAAAGGCAATTAAGTCCAAACCCAAGAGCTTTTACTTCTCCAAGGGAAGTATAAAATGGAATTATTGGATAAGAGTACAAAATAGGGGGAGAAATTTACAGAAGGTTTGAGGAAATAAACTATATGATCATATTAGGAAATAGGAAATTGAGACTCTTGAATGCCAATTTGATATTGAAGATCATTTATTTTAAATTCTACCATTTGCTTGGTTGTGAAAATTTTTCCACCAATATTCAATCATTTGGGAGCAAACATAGAAAGGATGGGTGCTAGATTATGTGTAGGTGGTGATTCTGCCAGGTTAGCATGATAAACACAAAGATGCATAGAAATTGAGGTTCTTAAGGTAATGATGATAATGAGCACCCATGGGTTTAATCTGGACAAAGAAAGAAATGCACTCAAGAATCAGTGTCTGAGCCGAGTGCGGTGGCTCACGCCTATAATCCCAGTAGTTTGGGAGGCTGAGACAGGAGAATCATGAGTTCAAAGCCAGCCTCAGCAATGGCAAGGCACTAAGCAACTCAGTGAGACCCTGTCTCTAAATAAAACACAAAATAGGCTGGGGATGTGGCTCAGTGGTCAAGTACCCCTGAGTTCAATCTCCAGTACCAAAAAAACAAACAGAATTGGTTTCTAGATCATGTGAAGTGATGAGGTAAGTGAATTGGCATTACTGAAGAAATCAAAGAATTATAATGGTAAAGGCAACCTACATAGAAAACCTAAATATAATCTACATTGTTTTCTTGTTCCTATAGCAAAACCTCTTCAGAGGTGTTTTTAAAAATCTATTATCAAATAAATGAACTCATTATCTCAACTTTTGTTTAAAAATGTACAATATTTCGCTTGATGTTACTTACCATCAACTTCAATGCTCATTAAACACTGTTCTTGCTGTTATAGATGAAAGTTAAGATTCAACTGTAGTTTACAGCTAAATTTCCGGTGTCATACATAAATACAGTGTGGTTCTATTGGACTAAAGTGGGATTTGTGTTTCTCCTATTATCTGAATGTTTGATGTTCAGTAGAGAAAGGTTTTGCAGAAATCACAATGCTGATCTTTACTGCTACTGGGTTTTTTCTTGTCTCCATCTATAGCTCTTTTCTTGGTCTGACTTTATCTCACAGAGTGCAGAGTAGCATTTGGGGGCTCTCTACACTAGTTTTCTTGGAGTTGTCTTATTGCCTCTTGATTGGAAAACACACCCTCCACCTCTCAAAGCCCAAGCACATGTAGTTGTTACAAGCTGTTTCACTAAACAAGGGCAGACAGACCTCACCATAGAATATGTTTTACCATTTTTCTCTACTGATCTTGCAATTAATAGAATATTCCCATAAAATCTGCACTAGAGTGAATAACAATTTTAGATTTTTGTTATAGCAAGTTTTGTAATTCTCTGTTGTTTCCTCATGTTTATTTCTATAACCTTTGCTATTATACTTGTCTTCTTAAAATAGACTTATTGAGAAAATAATTTACATACCATAGAATTACTCTTTCTAAAATATACAATTCCTTTTTCCAATTATATTCATGTAATTGTGCAAACCTTACCACCAACGTGAAATATTTTTATCTCCCCCAAAAGAAACAGAGTACCCATTCATCGTCATTCCCAATTCCGTTTTTCCTCTAGGCCCTGAAAAATACTAATCTGGTTTCTGTCTCCGTGGATTGGCTTACTCTGTATATTTAACATAAATGAAATCAAACAATCTTTGGCTTTTGCTATCCTTTCTTTCACCTAGCGTGTTTCAAAGTTCACCCCTGTTGTAGCACATGTCCACAATTCATTTCTTTTTATTATAATATTTTAATATTTTATTTTGAGCATATACCATATTTTGTTTATATTTCCAGTTGACAGACATTTTTCCCTTTTGAGGCTATAATGAATAATTTTACTATGAAATTCATGTACCAGTTATTGTGTGGACATACGTTTTCAATTCTCAGTATAGACTAGTAGTGAAATTAACTGAGTCATGATTCAGTCTTTATCTTTTGGAATCATCCTTTTTCTATTTTGTACAGAGTTTGATTTCTTTTTGTATTCTGTTTCCCCGTTTCTTTAGATATTAAAATGAAATTCTCCTGAGGCCAATTATTCTAAGAATTTCACGTCTACTTGTTTAGAAGTTCTTGTGAAGTGTTCAACAAGACCTGAGTGAGCCACTTGCATTGCTTCACCTTTCATCATTCTTGTACTGAGTTAAATATGGTAGCCTGGCAGCCTGCTAG
>CM053402.1:101126410-101153644 GCA_028644305.1 Xerus rutilus | reverse complement strand
CCCTTATCGAAAAGAACAGATACTTGGAAGTGATGGCACAGAAGAGGAGACCCTTTACCACTGAAAATAGGCACAAAGGGTACCAAGGAAAGTGTGAAGTGGAAAATTTGCATTTATTTCATTGTTATATCTTCCATGCCTGAAAATGAGTAGGCCTTAAATAAACATTGATTGGCAAATTAAGAGAATTTCAGAAAACAAATTTTGTTCATTTATAATATTGCTTTGCTGATCCTTTCCCTCTACTGCAATGTTTTAGGACTCCGTTAAGGAATCCCTTTCTTCTGTCTCCTTCCTTTTCCTCCTTCCCCTACCAGTCCTTTTTTCCCTTCCTTCTCCATCCCCTGCTACACCTTCTCCCTGGATAAATTTCTCAAATCCCATGGCTTTGAAGATCATCTCCTTGATGATGGTGCACTCTGGACAGCCCTAGTGGCCTCCAGCTTCTCATCAAACTCTCTGCCTGAAAAATAGAATGTAATACGTAATGATCATCTCAAACTGGGCACGGCTGAAACAGAGCTCCTGCTTTTCTCCAGAGCTCCTCATCTTAGTAACTGCACCAGCATCTCACCCCGTTCTCTCTCTTGCATGCACCCCACATGCCCTCCATCAGCAGTTCCTGTCCACTGTACTTCCATCCCTCCTCTTTATATCCACAGCTGTTCTCTGAGTTGTAGGCATGCCACTTCTTCCTGTAGTCACTTAGTTGGTCTCCCTGTTTCTGCACTTGGTTGTCTACCATCCACTGCCAACAAGCAACTACAGTGACTTGAAAAATGTTAATGAAATCTCGTATCGCTCTTTTCCACTTCCGTTACTTCTAATCCTACTGAAAATCCAAACTCCTTTTTGTGATATGCAGAGTGCTACATAATCCAGGCCCTGGGGGGTCCCCCGCTCATCACACTATGGCCATCCTACTGGTTCTTCCACATGCTGACTTTATCTCTGTCTTAGAGCCTTTGCTCCTGCCCTTCCACTACCCAAATGCCTCTTTACCAGGGCTTCTGCCTTGTTAGCTTCTTTGTCATTTAGGTTTCTTTCAGCTTCTTTTTCATTTAGGTCTCTGTTCAAATGCCATCTCCTTAGAAAATTCTTCTGTGACTATAGCTTATCATACTATCTTAATTTATTTTCTTTAGAGCTTTTATCACTATCTGAAAGTACCATGTATGTTTATTTATTTACCTGTTAAGTGTCATTCAGCAATCTTTTTTGTCATATCCACTACTTGGCACATAAAAGGTTATCAGTAAATATTTGAGGGAGCATATATGAGAATCTAATCAGTAAATTGATGCTCATTGCTTGGGATTGAGCCTGGGTGTGTGTATGTGTGTCTATCCATTAACTTACCTGCTGTAACACACTTAAAGCTTACACTCTGTAACGTTCTATTCAAATTCTTTCTGAACAGAATATTTTTATTACTTGGAGGGATCCAAAGATGCTCTCCTTTGTGGTTTCAGCACAGATTCAGGGTATGTAGTATTTGTTTTGTTTCTAGTCTAAATGTTGCAAAAGAAGGGAAAACATGTTTAGTTTATTGACTGGAACCTTTGATTTTATATATTGCTTTCATATTGTTTGTGATATTATTTCATTCATTCTGGTCCAGAGAAACCCTGACTTTAAAATGTTCATAGTTAATACATACTCCTGAAAGCAATCTTAAAAGCAGTGCTTGAACTAAAACAAAATACAAGTTATGTAAAACTTCCAAAAATAGAAAAAATCACTCCCAATTACTACATGGAACATGGGTTGAATAGTTTCAGGCTTTTCTTCTTTCTGCAAAGAAGAGTAACAAAATCAATTTTTATTCACAAACTAAAATTCTATTCATTTGCTAATTAAACATAGCTTGTGGGTAATTAAGTATAGTGTTTTTGCCTTTCTATACAAAAGGATCCCATAGGCTTGGGGAAAAAATTTTTAAGAACCTCTTATTTATGCCCATATGCAAATTCATTTTGCAGCAAGACATTCGTTGCTGCTCTTAGTTCTGTCTAGATATGTCTTCATCAGTCTCTGCACACTCAGAACATAGAAATAAACAAGAAGATGTTGTTGCTCTCCCCAAACCTCAGAAAGCTATATGTATGCAATGGCATCATGGAAACCAAAGTGTCAATTTTACAAGGAGAAAGTCTAAAAGCTACAAATTTTTATGTACTTACTCAATTGTTATATTTTGACTATTCTTGATTCTAATTCTAAGAATAATTTGAGGGGAAGCATATTTGGCAGAGGCCCTCAAGTCAATCCTTATTGATCCAAGCACTATTACATAACATCTGGTAAAAGTTTCCAATTTTTGCCAATGATGATAATGATGATAATGCTAATAGCAGCTAGCATTTATGAAATTCTTTATGTGTGCAGGAAGTAGACTAAGTAATAAGCACACTTTATCTTGTTTAAATTTAACACCAGTCTTATCCTTTTTGAGTTCAATGCTATTAGCCTCTTCTCACAGAAAGAGGGAACTCTATCTTAGAGAATTTAGATAATTGGGCAAAGTCATTAACTAGTAAATAGTAGAGTGGTGTTTTTACTCATGTTATTCCAGATTCCAAAGTATGTGTTTTTAGTCATCACACAATATTATCCCCATAAAATAAACCTTGGGTTTGTGACTTTTGTAAAGTGCTCTGTGGTTTGCATCCTGAACATGCAGTGACCTCTTATGTTCTTTTCCACATGTAGTCAGTGTCCAGAAGGGTACTCCTGTGTGAAGGCTGGCAGAAACCCTGATTATGGCTACACAAGCTTTGACACTTTCAGTTGGGCCTTCTTGGCCTTATTTCGGCTAATGACCCAGGATTACTGGGAAAACCTTTACCAACAGGTGGGTGCCCAGAGAAATATGCATTTTTGAATGACATAAAAATCTAGTGTTTATTGTGTACCAGTCTTATAATACAAGTTTTTTAAGTCATTTCAGAATAGAAAAATCTTCTGTTTATTGCTAAAATTAAAAATTGTTTTCTTTTCAATACTATTAGAGCAGATTTCCCTTGAATCATATTTTTCTCATCTTCTCTAAGGGTATTTGATATTTAGATCTTTTCCATTCCTCAATATATTATCCCACGTGATCCCAGAAGAACAGCAGAAAACATTCTACATTGTTCTCTCAAGCCACTCCTTGCATGCATTGCTTTCCTCTCATGCTTGAGGTGTCCTTGAACACATGAAATCTCCTCTGCTCATGTGTCCACCATGTTTTAGTTTCAAACTCCTATTTATAATTAAAGATCAAATTTACTTCTCTAAATTTTCCTCTCCCAAGTCAATTTCTCTCTCCTCTAGATTTCTATGACCTTTTTAATATCTTTCAGTTGAAATCATCAGTCTCTGGTATTGTAATTTTTCATTTACATGTTCATTTCCTCTAACTCCAGGTGAACCTCTTGAAGTTGTGGACTCTAGCTGCTTATTTATATATTATCATGAGCCAAACACCAAGGAAGGAGACTGAAATGATTATTTTGTATTATAAATAACAAGAAATCTTTTTTCTCAGAGCTTCCATAGATTCTTCTTTTGAACTGTTTTATATTTATGTAATTTCTGAGAATATTATGAATGAATATAGAAATTATATGCAAATATACATCATAAGAAATTAAAAGTACGGCAAATGATTTTTTTTTTTTGAGATGGGGTTCTTGCTATCTTCTCAGGTTGTCCTTGAAGTTCTAGGCTCTAGCATTCCTCCTGCCTCAGCTTCCCGAGTCATTGGGACCCCAGGAGGATATCACCATACCTGGCTCTTATTTTTTTTAACTATGAAAAAAGAGTTCACCCTTACTCAAAATTAAGGAAACAAATTTTTTTATTTTTTTACCTCTTAGAAGGACAAAAAACAAATTTAAAGGGAGATCAAAAGAGAGACAAATTCTAACAGGTATGGGAAGGTAGGTTTTCTCTCACATCACTGGTGACCACTGAGACGCTCACATGGGAATTTCCATGAAGAGTAAAATAAACATACTACTTGACCTAACAATTCCACAATTAAGAATTTACTTGAGAGAATAAATTAGTAAACTCAAACTGTTAGAAAAGAGAATTGAGTTAACAGTATCAGAAATTTGAGAGGGAGACATTTTTCATTTACTATTTGTTTTTCTCATTTTGAATTAATTTAAACATGTAAAGTATGATAAAAAGTATAGTGCATTTTAAAATTATTAACAAGGACACTAGTTAAAATAAATATGTATGATAAATTTGTTCAATAAGGCGATTTGCCATGTGTTAACATTAAACTCTATCATTAGTAATTCACGTTAAAGAAAGAAAAGATTTGATTTTAACAATAAAAGGTACTGTCATGTTACCTACTCTCAAAATTTAAAAGTGAGCATAGGAGCTAATTTTTAAAGTAATTTTCAGACATTGGAAATATGGGATTATTATATTATTATACTTAATCAAGAATCATACATACCTTTAGTATAGATCTATTAGATTGCTAGTCTTTGTACTAAAAATATTTGTTTTATTCCTAATTGTTTTCCATGAAGATATAATTTTATTCTTTTATACTTTTATGACATGATTTATGCAAAATTACCCAATTTGCCATGTCTATTTTACCATTCATGTTAAAATAATTTACTGAAAAAACACTTTGTATTACTAACACATCAATTTCTACTTTCCCCTAGACACTGCGTGCTGCCGGCAAAACCTACATGATCTTCTTTGTCGTGGTGATTTTTCTGGGCTCCTTTTATCTAATAAACTTGATCCTGGCTGTAGTTGCTATGGCCTATGAAGAACAGAACCAAGCAAACATTGAAGAAGCAAAACAAAAAGAGTTAGAATTTCAACAGATGTTAGATCGCCTCAAAAAAGAGCAAGAAGAAGCTGAGGTATTGTTATTTAGTGTAAAATTCTTCGTAAAAGTAGAAATGCAAATGGTAACAACAAAGGTCCTTGGTCTAAGTTCAGCCTTCCTAGGTAAATTTTTCTTAATTAATTTTTATATGAAAACTAAACCCTTATTTCTAATGTGGTTGTAAGGAACTAGTTCAGGACTGAGCTAAAATTGACAACTTCCCCATAGTTCACTCCCTGTTGCATGAAAGATGTTCTAAGGATTGCTTCTAAGGCTGGTTTTCAGCAATGCTTCAATGCAAAGTCTCAAAATATAAAGGATGCATTTCTCCAGAATAACAATCATCTGCAAAGGTTTAAGGAAAATTCTTTTAATGTTAATAATCTGTGGGGTGGATGGAAAGCAAAATGTGCACCAATTTTTGTTAATATTGCAGAGATTTTTAAGATAAAGACGGAAATTTAAGAAAGTCCTAATGGTTGTGGTCACTTATGGTAAAGTCATAGATTCTTGAGGATTCCTCTGTAGTGCTTTCTCCAATAGTGCACTTGAGTAGAGAAGCCTGAGAAGGCGTGTACTAGGAGAGATATAATTTCGAATGAACTGTAACATTATTGAAACTTGTCTGATGCTTTGGTCTAGTTAAAGCTCTTCAGGGAGTCTAAAATTATTAGGACAGGGTAACAATATGTGATGCAGAGAAACTTTCATGTACAAATATACACAGCACAACATTTTAATAATGTTAAAATCAGAAACATTTAAATTTTAAAAATTAGAAACAGTTGAGGATTATGATATTTTTGTAACTTAAGAGTATTACTCAGCTAAAAATTAAATGTTTTAAATAATTATATCATGAGAAAAAAGCTGTGAAATAATAGTGAATTAAATAATAGCTTGCAATCATAATTTTAAAATTATATACATATATAAAAGGCTGAATGAAATATTAAAACCACTATTTTTGAGAAGATTACAAGAACTTTTCTGCTTTTCATTTACATCTTTTCCTCCATTCTTTAAAAACAAGAATTGTGTATTTTTTACTAACAATAAACTTTTTTTCAAAGAGCTGATTCAGGTACTGGATTATCCCAGGTATTTCCTAGGGAATCTGTAGGAGTCTCATAAGAAAATAATCATCACCTTACCATTTTCTTGAGAAACTGTTATTGTTTAATAATTAAACTGTAGAGTGCTTGATTCTATTGATAATATTTAGTAGTTATCTACCTGATACACAAACACATTATCTTATTACATGGTTTATGTGTTTTATTTACCCTAATTGCATAATAAAATTTTAACATACAATATTTAAATTTGCTGTACTGTAAGTAAATTCATAACATGTCATAGTTAAATTCCAAAGTACCCTGGAATTTTATTACAATGTGGAAGAAGAAGGCATATGCCTTGTAAACTTTCTGGTCATAGTGTACAGGAACACGATCACATGCACAGTGCAATTAAATGCATGGGTATAGGTGCCCCATAATTTGTTTTCACAGAATTTGGAAGTGATTGACACATGTGTAATATCTGGGCTCAACAGGCAATAGCAATGGCAGCAGCTGAATACACAAGTATTGGGCGAAGCAGAATTATGGGTCTCTCAGAGAGTTCTTCTGAAACATCCAGACTGAGCTCAAAAAGTGCTAAAGAAAGGAGAAACAGAAGAAAGAAAAAGAATCAGAAGAAGCTCTCCAGTGGGGAGGAAAAAGGAGATGACGAGAAGTTGTCCAAATCAGGATCAGAGGAGAGCATCAGAAGGAAAAGTGTCCACCTTGGTGTGGAAGGGCATAGACGGGCACGTGAGAAGAGACTATCCACCCCTAATCAGGTATCGCCCAAACTGTCCAATTATGTCATCAGAGCTGGGTGGGGTGGGAGAGCACAGTGTTGTGTGCTGGAGTGAGGAGCATCAGGAGAGGAATTTGAGTGGTTTCTTTGAGATGTTTAAGCTAAACTCCTATCTATCACTGGACATTTATGAAAGAAATCAGACATATTCTTTCTATCTTGTTCATTTTTTGATTGTATTAACTTCTTTAGTAATCTAATTTTCTTTCCTTTTTCTCCTTTATTGTAGTGCTGGGGACTGAATCCAGGGGTCTTCTACCACTAACTACATCCCCAGCCCTTTTTATTTTGAGAGAGAGTCTCACCAAGTTGCCCAGTGTGGCCTTCAACTTGTAATCCTCCTGCCTCAGCCTCCCAACTCTCTGGGATTACAAGAGTACAACACCACACCCAGCAATAATCAAATTTTATTAAACAATATATGCCTGAGAATCTTAATAGAAATGAAGAAACTATTTACACTATAGGTTAACTTTCATAGTTCTATTTAGTCTGCATCTTTAAATAACTTGTTGATTTAAAAACTAATCATAAACTAGCTTCTCTTTGTTCACCACTTTTATCATAGGCTGATGATATCACCAGAATATCAAGCACCCAGTTTGTAACTCTGTAGATACCTGTGACATCCTCTCCCCACAACCTCATCAGCTACTACTTCATAGTCTGTTAATTCTGCTTAGGTGAATTTCTCTTTTCCTCTTTAGTTTTTCTACTGAAACCACCACATCTCAGGCTCTCTTGCCTGCAGTTCTGCCCAAACCTACAAGATGAACCATTGCTTCTATCCTCCTATACTCCTTGACCTTTCCCTCCATCCCCAAATCACTTTTCTAAAATGAAAATCTGATTGTCCCTCTGCCCAGCTGAGAAGGAAGGAAGGAAGGAAGGAAGGAAGGAAGGAAGGAAGGAAGGAAGGAAGGGAGGGAGGGAGGGAGGGAGGGAGGGAGGGAGGGAGGGAGGAAGGAACGGAGGGAGGGAGGGAAAGATCCATCATCTTCTGTTGAATAATCTGAGTATAGAATAAATCCACAACTTATCTGTGCCCCAAGCTGGCTTGGGCTTTGTCCTCCAACCTTCCTTTCCTCACCCCCACCAGCCTACCAGACTGGGGCCCCTCTTTCCTGCAGGCTCAGTACTTTCCGGTCTTTAGCACTTAGCACATGACTTTCTCTAACTGAGGTCATTTTCTGCTTTGTTTCCTCCTATCATAGCACCACCGGTTCTTCACCCCCTTGCTCAGGTGCCCCTCGTCCTGCACATGTTCCTCTCCTCTCCACTTCTCCCAGTCTGCTCCTCAGAGCCCACTCTGAATTATTATCTTTCTCTTCTTGCCCTTCATTTAAAATTTCCAGCTTCTACCACTGAAGTCTGAAAGATTCTTCCAGATGTTACAAAAATGAGTCCTTTTCTTCAAAGATTTCATAATCTAGGTGGTAAGATAGATCTCAGAACCATATATTGTCAATAAAAGGAAATATGGCGAGAGTCATTTGGACTGTTAGTTTTAAGGCAAAGACCTCGTCGTACTCATTGTTCACAGCGCCTCCCACTTTGTCCTTTACATAGCAAGCACCAGTGTTTATTGAACCCGATACCTCCAAAGAATTTCCATTCAGTTTTGGTTTGTGGAAATAGTTCATCTTGGACATGATTCATATGAGTGTGTCCCCTGCCACTTTGGTAGTAAACGGCTCTTTTTTTGAGTTCTAATATTTCATAACTTTGTAAATTCACTACTGATGAAAGGTCTTTTCAACACACCTTACTTGGGCTTAGTGTGTAACATGGTATTGCAACACAATGCAAAGCACACAGCGTGGGCTTTGACATTAAGAACTTAGGGGTGGATATATTAAAACCTAAATGACAGGTATCAATACAACCGGTTTTAAGTGACATGTCTATATAGCAAAAGGAATGGCGCATGAAGAATGGAGAGGGTACTGTAAGACATAATAGTAGAGAGCTATACAATTTACCTGCTCCTGAAGGATGAACTTTTCAAATTCCTTCATCCTTTTCTGGGGAGAATTTGTCTTCTGGCTGAATTGCTTTGCTTTGAAACATATTTCTTTTAAACCAGCACAGAGTCACCTGCTCTCAGGCCAGTGGGTTCAGTGGTAGATTTGTGAAGAACACTGCGATATGTAGGCACTCCAGAGATACATGTCATCTTTTATTTTTTTCTGCAGTCACCACTCAGCATCCGCGGATCCTTGTTTTCTGGAAGGCGCAGCAGCAGAACAAGTCTTTTCAGTTTCAAGGGTCGTGGAAAAGATATAGGATCTGAGACTGAATTTGCTGATGACGAACACAGCATTTTTGGAGACAATGAGAGCAGACGGGGCTCACTGTTCGTGCCCCACAGGCCCCAGGAGCGCCGCAGCAGTAACATCAGCCAAGCCAGTAGGTCCCCCCCAGTGCTACCAGTGAACGGGAAGATGCACAGTGCCGTGGACTGCAATGGTGTGGTTTCCCTGGTTGATGGACCCTCAGCCCTCATGCTCCCCAATGGACAGCTTCTGCCAGAGGTGATAATAGATAAGGCAACTTCTGACGACAGCGTAAGGACTTTTTCCATAGCTCAGGCATGGCTGGGCCTTATTCCTGCATCAATCAGTGTCTCTGCTGGAGGGGCCTTCTCTCTGGCCTGTGAATGGCTCTGCATTTTGCAATACTTTCTCCATAGAAAACACCTTTAACTCATTAATTTAATCCTCATACTATGAATTGTAGGAATTGAATTCAAAAAATAATTTATATCCCATTTTTGATAAAAGGTATTTATCTTTTGTTGTTGTAATGGAAGATTATAAACCATCCCCTCAAAGAACAATTTATAAAAGTTATATGTAGCAGCACAGAAAATATGTTGAGAATGCTGATCTTATTAGTTGATAACTGGTCCCATTTCTGTAAAGAAATTTGGATTATTTGCCACCTACTACACTCTTTTTCAGGTCACTATTTAATATGGACCTTATAGCAAGGAGTCTTATTTGAGCTGTTAATAATAATAGCAAGCAAATTCATATTTAGGATTTACAACCACTTTATGTGGTGATATATTACTATCACTGCTTTCACATGGGAAAATTGAGACACAAGGAAGTCAAGCAATTTGCCTGTCCCCACTCAGCCAACAATAGCTCTGAAGTCTAAACAGGCTCTCTGTGTTCTGCACAGCTATTGCTCTTCACTACCTGCTCCACCGACTCTCTAGAGCAGTGGGCTTCTTGTCTTGCAAATAATTTAGAATGGCTATGCTTAATTCCTCTATATAAATTAAACAATACTGTTTTCACTTTTAAAATATGTTTGTCTAGCCTGGCGCAGTGGCACATGCCTGTAATCCCAGCACTTTGGGAGGCTGAGACAGGAGAATCACGAGTTCAAAGCCAGCCTCAGTAAGGGCGAGGCACTAAGCAACTCAGTGAGACCCTGTCTCTACATAAAACACAAATAGGGCTGTGGATGTGGCTCAGTGGCCAATTGCCCCTGAGTTCAATCCTGGGTATCAAAATTAATTAATTAATTAATTAATTAATTAAAAAATAAATAAATAAAATGTTTGGAATATAAATAAAATACCCAAAATGCATACACTGATTCAAACAAACATAAAAAAGTCACTAGTCATAAACAATAATTGAAGAGTTTCACAGTCACTGAGTGAGTTAGATGAAAGTATCTAATTAGGCCTGAAGGTGAGATCTCTCTGCTTCCTGGAGTTTCTGGACACCTCTTTAGCTCATTCACTATGTTATGCTGCATCACAAATGTCAGCAACAGCTTTGACTAGTGCAGCAAGCTTTGGCCATAGGATATATGTAAATACATTCTTATTTGCAGACCATACAGTATTTCACATGAGAGTAAAGTTCCATCAAAGCCATGGCCACACATATATTTCAGTTTGACTGAGTGCATGTGCTCCCAGGTCATGTGTGACCTCTCTGCTTGCTTGGTACAGCTTACGCCTTTCTGTCAAGGTGTTTTTCCTTATCAGCTGAGCATGTTAAATTTCTACAAAACCATGCTTTTTTTATAGTTTGTTTTTCAATTGTGTGTGTAATCTGTAAAATGTAATGTATAAGAGATTGGAAGATAATTTCACATTTTTAAATGAAGTGTTTTCATTTAAGAGTTCATTTTTACCACAGGGGAAAAAATAATGCCTCATGAATCTTAAAGCTAAAACTACAAAACTAAATGAATCATAAATGTAATCAGCATAAATGTGTGGCCTACTATAACAGTTTAGATGAAAGCACAGCATTGCAAATAATATAATCTCTATACTTGTGACATTTCTACATGAAAAAGAATTTGTTTAATTAAACAAAATCCTATTTGAATTGGGTGAAAGTTTTTCTGCTTCTGGAATGTCAGTAATTTAGAGATTATAGCACAGAAAATATGTTATAGAGAGAGCTCTATAAAGCCACCTACAGCTATGTGTGTATCTACCTTTGTATATACATACACACATACACATATTTATTCCTGTATGTCTATGTTTTGATGCATGTACACACAGGATTATGGCTATACAACCATACAACTTTATAACTCTAGGAATATATGTTATATGAACTATATAAACATACATATATGTTTGTGAAATATATTCCACATATTACGTAAAACAGATGATGAATATAGAGTTGTATGTTTATTGTGTATGTGTGTGTGTGAGCATGTATGTGTGAGTGTGTGTATTATTGGCCTATATCAAACTATTATAGTTTTTAAGTTTGATTTAGCTGCCATACATAAAAAATTAGACATTCTCATTTAAAAACAAATGTATCTGGTGTGTCTGAGCTCATATTCCTGCATGGCAATATGTTTTAGAGAAGAGCTGGTCACTTCCTTCAGATGGAGCTTTCATTCTCCATTTTATTATAGTTTCCATAGTTTTCTGGGTCCTTTTCAAGTTGAGTCATCCACCATTATATGCTAGGCTCAGTTCATGAGGTGGCCTTCTTGTCGGCCAGAAACAGTCATTACAGTCACATTCATTAATGCTCAAAAGAACAGTCACAGAAAGTTATGAGAGAATACTGAGGTTCTGCCCCTTCACACAAAAAGTGGTGCTATGACCACCTTTGCCTCACTGCTTTCCTGTAGGATTGGTAAATATTTGGATAAATTGCATACTTAGGAGGATGGAGAGATGGCTATCATCCAACAATAAAAGCAGCAAGTTTTGTTTTGTTTTTTTATTTGAGTAATAATTCCTTCAACTCTCATAACAGGAACATGAAGCAAATACTGGTAGGATCCTCATTTGCCCACGATGAAATGGAGAGTTAAGTAAATGACTCCTGTGATTGACAGCCAGAAAGCTACAGAGCCATAGTTTGAGCCATCAATCTAGTCTCTTAATTATTCACTATAGCTACAAAGCAAGATTTAATTTTATACTTATACTTTATTAAAATTCTATTCTTAAGATGCTAGTTCATCATCTTTTTTTTTTAGGGTACAACTAATCAAATACACAAAAAAAGACGTTCCAGTTCTTATTTCCTTTCAGAGGATATGCTAAATGATCCCCATCTAAGACAAAGAGCAATGAGCAGAGCAAGCATATTGACCAACACTGTAGAAGGTATGTGATAATATGTTCTTTACAGTATAGATTCTCACATAAAATTAATGTAAATCCTGGGCACCTTTAAATAGGCACAAGATGTTCTTAGGAAGAACTCAAAGGATATAAAATGGCTTTGAGCAATTGTAGAGATAATCAAGAAAACTGACGGAATTATTTCTATGTGATTAAAAAATAGATTACATCATTTGTAATTAAGAATGGGCATTGGTTGGGAGGCTGAGGCAGGAGAATTGCAAGTTCAAAGCTAGCCTCAGCAACAGCGAGGCACTAAGCAACTCAGTGAGACCCTGTCTTTACATAAAACACAAAATAGGGCTGGGGATGTGGCTCAGTGGTTGGGTGCCCCTGAGTTCAATCCCCAGTACCAAAAAGAAAAAAAAAAGAATGGCATTGGGTGAAATGACCTTTCAAAGACAAATAACTTAATGACAATTGATGCAGAAAGCTAACAGCCCAGAGCTGTATGATTCTCTCACTATATAATCTTAGAAACTACTTCTTTCTGAATTTATCTCATCTAATAAGCAGAGAGTCAAAGGGTGACAGCATTAAAAATGTGCTGGCTTCCACTCTCTCCCATCACAATATGTCCCGGTTTCCACCTATCCATTGGCTAACACTTTACCTCCCCACATGCCCATCATGGCCTCAAAATTTATAACTATCCTATAAATTTACGGAGAGAAGTAAAGGAGCTGATGAGATGAAGTGTCTATTTTGTGGGTCCCTCTTTCACTTATTTCCTCTCTTGGTTCTTGGATTGTTTTCATGTATACACTAGCAAAAGCTTTTTCTGAAGACAATAAAATTGTCTTACTATTGCTATGGTAGTAAAGACATAGGGAATACATATGTGTATTAGTGGAATATACATTTAAACACAGCACTTATGCAAAGTCTAAACCACAAGCCTTGTTTGAATATTACAGTGTATTACTGATGTTTATCTGGTTACCAATAAATAGACAAATGACTGACTTCATGTTCTCTGTTGTTTCTTTCTCCAGAACTTGAAGAATCCAGACAGAAATGTCCACCTTGGTGGTACAGATTTGCACACACATTTTTGATCTGGAATTGCTCTCCCTATTGGATAAAATTCAAAAAGTTTATCTATTTTATTGTAATGGATCCTTTTGTAGATCTTGCAATTACCATTTGCATAGTTTTAAATACATTATTTATGGCTATGGAGCACCACCCAATGACTGAAGAATTCAAAAATGTGCTCACTGTAGGCAATTTGGTGAGTCTCTTATAGTATGTTACATATCCACAGCCACTCTCTTTGGCTGTCAGCATTGTCTTTCTTTTCTTTCCTTAAGTCAGTGGATCTGCAGCTGGGTAATTATACATACCTAGAACTTACCCTTATGAATAAATGTGCAGAGTCCAGTTTCTGATGATATTTATTATTTTTAAATAATTTTGCAATAGTGTTGAGTTCTGTAAATAACAATACTATTTCCATATGTGTCATCATTTGGGGAGTTAATAATAGTTTTTCACTTTTTTACTTACATTGCATCTTCCTTTTAAATGCATACTCTACTTTTTTTTTTTTAAATAAACTGTGGATGTATTAGTTTGACAGTATCTGGAACTTTGGAATTCCAAAGATCTGGATTTGATCCTGATTCTGTGACTCACTAATTATATGAACTTGAGCAAATAGTTGGAACTTTTTCCAGTAGTTGAAAACTTTAACTCTCTGAATTGGCATTCTACTCTCCTAGTTTCTACTTGTTCATGGAGGTCTAGATCATGCAAATCTGTACATTCTCCCTGAGTTGATTGCATCAATGTGAACTCAAAAGACATTCACAGTGTCTCCTTTCTGTTATCACAATCCCAACTTCAGTTGATCCCTGCTAATCTCTTGGTGCTACATTGTTTTACAATTATCTCAAGCATTTACTGACCTAGACGTTTCCCTTTGAACCATCTTTGGCCAGATTCTTTGAGTCAAAGTGTACTTGAATGATTCATAAGCAAGCTTTTCACGGGTACCACTTCAAGTGAGGCCTTTGATACTAGTGTCAGGAATTAATTATGTTTTGCAATGCCCTTTTCTGTCAAAATTTGGGATGTCTAACTCTAGCTGCCACAGTGTCAGTTAATTATGTTTTTCTCTCCTACTGATAAATCTTTCAAGAGTGAGTCAACATGTTCTTTGTTGCTCTAAGAGTAGTCAGACTAGAAGAAAGCCAGGCTCAAAATGTCAGTGTCAGTCCATGATTCTTTTTTATCTTCTTCCAAATAACTTGTGACCCCACTTAAACTTTTCTGCAAAGAGTGACTGTGTTAATTGTGAAAACTTTCACATCTCTGGAATTTTAATATGCTCTTCTAAAATGCTATGTCATGGTGATAAAATTTGACAGTATAGATCTTTTTAACCCTTTGATACTTGTGTGAGAGTTTGTATGAATAGTGACACTTTGTTTATAGAATTAAATGAGATGATAATATCCATTTGTAAAGCATGTAGCATATTGTCTGGAACAATTGATGCTAAGCAAATAGCCATGATCATCATTGTGTTGATTCCATGCCATCTGATAACAGAAAATACATTGTATTTCTTACTTAGGTCTTCACTGGAATTTTTGCAGCTGAAATGGTTTTAAAACTAATTGCCATGGATCCATATGAGTACTTCCAAGTAGGCTGGAATATTTTTGATAGCCTCATTGTGACTTTAAGTTTAGTAGAGCTTTTTCTATCAGATGTGGAAGGACTATCAGTTCTGCGATCATTCAGACTGGTAAATATAAACTAACCTTACCATTATACTCTGCAATGAAGGAATGTTTTTGGCTCTTCATTATTATTATTTAAATATTTCAGGGCTAGAGTCACAAGGCAGGATTGGCTCTGAATATGTAGTAAACTAAAGTCCATTCATTAACTAGTACACTTAAAGAGCTAAAATCATGTGAATGTTTTAATTTTAGGATCTTGACAACATGATTAATTCTAATCTGAAGCATATGCTACTATAATAGAAACTTTATTTTTACCCAGTAGGGAAATAATTTATTTCACAATGGGAATTTTGTGGTTTAAATATTTCATCTATAATTTGTGCATAAGTTTATGGATTTGGTTATTAAATATTAAATCATTGTTCCCAAAATAATTGATTGATATGAAAAAGAGATTTTTGAAAACATATTTTTTCCTAACATGCTAGGCTTCATCCCAATGTCAGCTTGAGGAGAATTATAAAAGTATTATAAAATAAAATTAAGGTTAAATTATCAATCGTAAAAGAAATAATATCTGAAAACGTGAGGAAACTTCTATCTTAGTCCTGAACTAAAATTACATACTTCATAATGTGTGTTGTAGTTATGTTCTATCAAATGTAACATAAGAACAGTAAGATTGAAAAAAGATGAAAATGAAAAATAGGAATAACTGATTTTAATCAGATTAATAATGACAATCTTATAGGACTGAAGTCTACTTTAAACTTAGGACAAAAAATCAACATTGGAAACATTGAAATTTTTATAATGATAATGTTAAAATTTATATTTGCTTTTAGCTCCGTGTCTTCAAGTTGGCAAAATCCTGGCCCACACTGAATATGCTAATAAAGATCATCGGCAATTCCGTGGGGGCGCTGGGAAACCTCACCTTGGTGTTGGCCATCATCGTCTTCATTTTTGCCGTGGTTGGCATGCAGCTCTTTGGTAAGAGCTACAAAGAATGTGTCTGCAAGATCAATGAAGACTGTACGCTCCCCCGCTGGCACATGAATGACTTCTTCCACTCCTTCCTGATCGTGTTCCGTGTGCTGTGCGGAGAGTGGATAGAGACCATGTGGGACTGTATGGAGGTCGCTGGTCAAGCCATGTGCCTTATTGTTTACATGATGGTCATGGTAATTGGAAATCTAGTGGTATGTAACAGATGTTCACAGATTTAATATTCTCTATTGAAATTATTTTATAATAATATGATCTGTTATAACTTTAAAATTAACTGGATCTAAAATTATTAATTATAATAAATACCAATGATTTTAATGCAAGTGAGAACAGAAAACAAAATATTGTTTTAATTTCCCTGGACAAATATCCCTTTTTTATATTTTTCCAAATCAACTCCTGTCCATTGTATGCAAAGTTGCTACTTTATTCTTTCATTTTGATGGTGGTGTCATATGAATTAAATCTGTGGTTTCAGGTCTCTTAAAAGATATGCAGCCTTTTCAGATAAAAATCTGCATTAGTAAATAATGCATAATTATGTCAACAATAACAAAAATGAAGTTACAATAAACCAAAGCAAATGAAAAGACTTCACCATCTTATAGTCACAAAATCCAGCATCTGTAGCAAAGATCTGCAAACCATGACTTACAGGCCAAATCCATCTCCATGCTTTAATATTGCCCTGTGAGCTAAGAAGGATTTTTATAGTTTTAAATGATTAAAAAATGAAAAGGAGAATAATATTTTATGATAGATACATTATACAAAATTTAATTTCAGTGTTTATAAATAAATTTTTATTGAAACATGGACATGTTCATTCATTTACATTGTCCCAATGGCTGCTTTTATACTATAATGACAGAGTTGAGTAATTGCCATGGAGACTTTATGTCCTAAAATGCCACCAAAATTTATTATTTGGCCCTTTATAGAAAAAGTTTGCCAGTCACTGGTCTATAGAGTCTGTTTTACAGAGTAGTAGTCTTCCTATCTTTCCAGTTAATATTTTCTAGGCTTATATCTGTTTTCTGTCTCTTTCTTCCTTATACTGGTTGGTAAAAACCTTCAAGCTTGTAAGCAGGAGAAAACTGGAATAAGATGCTTTTGCATGAACCACTAACCTCAGTTTTCAAATCCACCATTGGCTTGTCTCAATGGTCTTCTTGGCATAAATTCACCCATTAGGTATTATAGGAGAAAAGGTACATTAATAGTTTTGTGGTAGGTACCTTCACTTCCCACTGGATGGAAGAAACTATTGAATTATTTTTGTCTTTGCAATTCTCATGGGAAAAAAAGTAGTTTAGAGGTCAAAATAGAAAATTATATTCATCAGTTCAGTGTGCCAAAAATATAAAGTGAACTATGAAATGCATACTCTAGACCTTTACTACACACACACACACACACACACACACAATTATGAACTACCATTCTTTAATTCTTAATTGTCCTCAAGTTGTAGTGGTAATAAATTTTCGAGTTTGATATAGGCTTACAAATATTTTACTATGGAATGAAATACACATTTTCTTTGGCTTAAGTTTTGTAATGTCATATAGCAATATTTGTGTATTTCTTCTTAAAAATTTCAACATAAAATAGTGGATAAGTGAAAGAGGTAAGTGGCAAAAACTTGCCACACTAAAGCCAGTGATCACAAATAATTTAAACATTTGTTATGTATTCAAGTATACACACAGAGTAGGGATTCCTTGAGCTGTCATCAAATTATTTGTTCAATATTTTTAGCACCTCATCTGTGAAAAGAAATGTTCTGTTTAGGTATTATTAGGTATTATTTATGTTTAGAGTTTATTGGAATATAGAGAAATGGTACACAAAAAATATCAGATGAGGAAGAAGTGAAAAGTGCAAGCAATGAGATTAAAAATGATGCTTTTGACATTCAGAAAAGAAAAAAGAACTTACAGATTGGGACTTATAATTTTAAGGGGTAGGATAGAGCACTCCTCTATCCTTTCCCTGGGACTCAGGGAAAGCTTAAAAAGAGCCTTTGAGGAATATATAACATAATATTTGAGCATGATCACTGGAGTGAGGATAATGTTTTTCTTTTAAAAGCAATACAGATTTATAGTAAAAAACAAATGAGATAAATTAGTGATTGCTTAATCCATGCAGAATTAATGATGGCTGACTCATATGGTCATTTATTAGTTATTGATTCATGCTAATAAACAAAAAGAATTATAATTCATAAAGTTGACAAGCAATCCTTGAATAATTAAGGAACTACCAATAATATAGAATTAGAATCTGGAAAGAAATTTAAAAGTTATATTACTGATATGCCCCTCCACATTAAAGCCATATCCTAAACTAATCTAATTTTTAAATTTTTTCCTTCATTTGTTCTTTTTATTTTTATTGGTTCTTCTTAGTTATATATACATTAGGATTCATTCTGACAAAATTATAAAAGCATGGAATATAATTTGTTTGAATTCAGTCCCCAGTACTTCCCCTCTCCCTTCCCTCCTCCTCCTCCTTCTCTCCTCCTTCTCCCTGTTCCCTTCCCTTCTGTTATTTTTTTTTTATCTCCTTACCCCTTCTGTTGGATTAGCTTTCACATTTCAGAAAAAACATTTGATCTTTGTCTTTTTTTGACTGGCTTTTTTCACTAGCATGATAGTTTCTAGTTTTATCCATTCACTGGCAAATGGGTCAGTTTACTACTAATTAATTGAAATGGTTAAGAGCCATAAATTTAAGGGCTAGGATAGAGCACTGCTTGCTAGCATCATAACAATAAATAATAACAACAGAATAACAAATATACACCCAAAGAATTCCCATGAATTTTAAATTTTAGAGAGAAGTTTAGGAAAACAGAAGATTTTAGTCAGCTCAAATCTGTATCCAGAAAATTATACATTAATAAACTGATACATTAATAAAAATGAGACCTTAAATCAAATATTTTCATGACTGTTTCAGTTTTTGCCCAATACAATAACAGACATGATACAAACTGGAACTAATTATTTACATTGGTGATATCCATTAGATTATGATAAAATTTGTCTTATTAGGATTTTTGAAGTAAGGGAAATGATTATAGTATCTGCTTTCAGTGAAGTGACACAACAAAAGCATTTTACTAAAAGGAAGTGTACTAACACTTGCATAGGGTAAGTACAATAATGCTATAAAACAGACCTTTGGGTCTGCATCAATATTCCTATTAAAATACAAACAGGTACAACCATATATTTCATAGTGACATATGAGAAGACTAGAATTAAAATAAACTTTTAGAATTTCTTAGTGATCATCAAAATTGTTTTCTATGATTCCTAGGTCCCCACTCTAGAACTTTGACAGTTTCAACCTGCTCTCTTATACTTACACATCTGACAAATTGTTTAAGGTGTGGCTGAAATCAACAGAGAGTCCTTTCTCCTCAGGTGTGGTTTTGTTTTTTTTAAATAAGAGGTGGATGATTTTAGCCATGAAAAGACTTACATTAAACGGTAATTCAATTACCTTTTTGTTTCCTATATAAAATAATATTCAAATATAATTTATGTGTTTGCTACTCTCTATGAAAATCCTTCTTTAATAACACTGTGAGTTCACCTGGATCTTACTTCAGGGAAGAAAAACAGAAATGGTCTTGCTCATAAACAGGACTTTGTTTCAAGGATAGACATTGTAGTGACTTCTTTTGTAACCTCCTCCAGGGCTGATTTGTTTTGTGGCCTATATTTCAGAAAAGTATGCTTATTTTTTATTTCCTGTCTCTTTATTTCTCTGCCTCCCATTCTTACCCTGATATAGGTTCTGAACCTATTTCTGGCTTTATTATTGAGTTCCTTTAGTTCTGACAATCTTACAGCAATTGAAGAAGATACCGATGCAAACAACCTCCAGATTGCTGTGGCCCGAATCAAAAAGGGAATAAATTATGTGAAACAGAACTTGCGTGAACTCATTCTAAAAACATTTTCCAAAAAACCAAAGATATCCAGGGAAATAAGACGAGCAGAAGATCTAAATGGCAAAAAAGAAAACTACATCTCAAACCGCACACTTGCTGAAATGAATAAAGATCACCATTTCCACAAGGGAAAAGATAAAACCAGCGGGTTTGGAAGCAGTGTGGACAAAAATCTGATGGAAGGAAGTGACTGTCAATCATTTATTCATAATCCCAGCCTCACAGTAACAGTACCAATTGCACCTGGGGAATCTGATTTGGAAAATATGAATACCGAGGAACTTAGCAGTGATTCAGATAGTGACTACAGCAAAGAGGTAAGACTGCTTTACACACATTGTATCATATTATCATCTAGGATGAAACAAATTCAAACTTCAGATGTCTGTTATCCTCAGTTCTTTCCAACATTGCATATGCTGATGGAGATTGTGTGTGTGTTTACACAACAGCATCGTCAAAGTTCATCTGGTAAAGTTTTCTTACTGATTCTTAGTGATCAATTTAATCTTACTTTGCTGTCTTTGAAAGCACCAGGAATCTTTGGTCTTCTCATCCTTCATCCCATGTTACCAATCCTAAAGTCACATCAATGTCCTTCCATGGTCTGTTGAATGCACCTCTCCTCTCCATCATCATCTTCACACTCGTTACCTGCCCAGCCACTGAAAGTGGAGTCTCCACGTAATCTTAATTTCACTCAGATTTAATTTTAATCACACCACCCCATGATGTGTTTATGGTCCCCAATGTCTCCTGAATTATGCATTATAGGTAAAGTCATCACCCTAGACTTTACTAGAGCCTCCACAAGCTTTAAGCCACTATGTCTATTCATGCTCACCTGTAGATCCATCACCTGGATGAGTCTTCCTTCCAGATCATAAACACTTTATACCTCTATGACATGTTTGTGATTTCCTTCTGCAGTCAAAATCCAATATTCATCCTTCAAGGCACAGTCCTCAAATTTTTCAGCTATACAACTTAGTACCTAAATTATAATTTACATTTATATATAAAGTGTATAGAAAAGTGTTCCAAGGTTTTACCCATTGCATCTAATCTCTGCCCGAACGGATGGAATCTTTTCTCATTTTGAATTTGACACTATCTTTCCTGGATTTGTTATTTAGTCTTGCATTTTAATGTTTTTCAGAAATTATGGTATGCATCGAATAGTACTTTAAACTCATTGAGAACAGAAACATCTTTAAAAGCTTTCTTTTGTGTCCTCCTTTTCCATCTTAACCTGTATATTTCTAATTGAGTCAAGGTATGTGTTGAATAATATTTTACTACTATGAAATACAATCACCACAAGTGAATAGTATCATAAATTATTTTTATATCATTGCTTAAAAGATGCTGCAAGCAAGATTTACTTGCTTAAAAATAATTTTTCTTTCTTTAGGTCATGTTAAAAATTAGTTGACAGATATTTACCAAACATCTTCTGTCTATTTAACGCCACTAAGCCCTACCCTTTGTGAGTTTATAATGGATATGGAAAAAAGGTTATATGGAAAAATCTTGAACTATATATTAATCATGAACTATATGTATGTGTATATATTTATACATATAGTCACATATATGTCATGTATATTGTAAATGCTCAGTGTTTACATATTGACTGAATAAGTGATTAAATAAACCTTCCTATTTAGCCAAGGAAATTCTTTCCAAGATGCTAAAATAAGGAATAAAATATTTTATATGTTTTAATTCTTTACATGGAAGAAGTAATGCTTCCAAAAGTTAGTTATTTTATCTTAAAGATAGAAAATCAGATTCTGTACAATTTTACAGTAGCAAGTATCTGAGCTTAGTCTCATATTACCCATTTTTGTATGAAGAAAGATTAAAGTTGAAAAACCCCCGTTGCCTGTCAGACAGTTACTCTCTGAACAAGCTTTGGACTCTAAAAGTGTTGAAGCACTTCAGGAGTTGGGGGGAAGTAAACCAAAGTGATATGATTTGTTATTTTGGTAACTGCAATAGACTTACTGATAAAGTTACTCTGCCACCTCTCCCATGAAACATTCCTAAAAAGTATCTGGAAGTGTGCCACCTTGAGGACATTGAAGCCCACTAAACAATATACTAGAACAGAGCAAGGAGGAAGGTTCAAGATCTATCTATAGGAAATGATAGCTCAGAAATATTAAGCTGTGGTCAACTGAGAAATCCCTGTGTCTAGGGTTTTCCTTTCCAGTTGTTTTAGAATAAAATATTTCTGGAACAACCTTTCCTTTATCATTTTGTTTTGCTCTTCAGTTTAGATCCAAGAAATGCAGATTTTCTTTAACTAAAGTATCTCTAACCCTTCCATGTGAAACTTCCCTGCTCTAATTCCTACAATCCTCTGTTCCCACTTGAATTTCTGGCTTCTCAAACTGCTTATTCCCTCCTTCGTACTTTCTTGTTTTTCCCATCTCTTAGATGTCTTTAAAATCCTAATTGTCACATTCCTGATGAGACTTGATGAGCCAAAGCAGCAGATCTAGAATATCTAATACAATGTATCTCAGAATTCCATACATTCAATTCCATAAATTGAGTCCTAACAATTTCCTTGGGGTATGGTTAAGAATACAGGCTCTGAAAAGAGTGTTTGCCTCAAATTCTAGTTTTGATTCTTACTAACTGCATGATCTGGAGTAGTTCATTAAGACAATAAACAAAACACAGAGAAAGAGAGAGAAAGAGAGGGAGAAATGCTTTTTTTCAGTTTACTTACAGGTAAAATAGAAGTGCAATGAAGATCGCAATACACAACGTCTGTTAAAAAGTAAGTGCTCAATGAACATTTATTCTAAGTATAGAATTGGGTAATCACACACACACACACACACACACACACACACACACACACACAGTCAATAGCTATTTGCTATGGAAAAATTTAAAAGACGTAACATGATATGGGGCAGTGGTTCACAAATTAGTGTGTGAAAGACATTTGGGGAGCTTGTTACAAAGGCCTGTTCTAGACTATCATCTCTGAAGTCCGAATGAAACCTCTGAATCCTTATCAAGAGTGTTCCCAGTGACCACTCTGATAGATGGAGTTGTCATGGGAAGTGAACCTATGTTCTTCCCTGGCTTGGATCTGGGTTCCTAATATATCATTTTCTTTATTCAGATGATGTTATGTATTTCGCACTTGACTCTTTAAGGACCTGTATTTTGAACAAAGGGAAAGAGCATCAATGATCTTTGACACCTCTCCTACTTTCCCTCTAAGATCTCCTCTCTTTATAGTACCCCTTTTCCCAGTAAATGTTGTGGAGATATTTCAGTCCACTTCTAATGTCAATTCTCAAGAAGGCACGTTTCCATGACAAGTACATAGTTAAATGTACACTCCAGAATCAAGTCAGAATATTTGATAGTAAAACATCTTACCAAGAAATGAGTTCAAGTGAAGGCTTCATTTAAACAGTTCTGAGAAAACAGGTGGCAGCAGAAACATCCACATTCATCAGAATAGTCTCTTTAAATCAAGAAAGGCATATGGTCATCTCAAGTGTACCCATGAGACTAAATCTCCTGTCACTGCTCCTCAGAATGTCAGCACTGAATTGACAGCTCCTGTCAGTCAGCCTCCTCCTGAGGTGCAGGCCAGTCCTCAGGGCACAACGCAAACATTGACACACTACACAGATCTTACCACCGGCAAAGGAATGCTTCCTCATTATGGGCCTCAAGTGAAGCATGAAATGTACCCATTCATTCAATAAATGTTTATTGCAACTTACTATGCTCCAGGCACTGTACTGATGTACAAGGGAAAATATCATGCTCACTCAGCTCCAATACGTATTTATCTTAAAAGTTAAAATATAAGCACTCAGGGACTGGATATGAGGTCATGAGCTGTTTGAAGAATGTATTAGTTTCTTAGAGCTTAGGAAACAAACCTGATGACTAAAACAACAGAAGTTTTTGTCTGACAATTTTGGAGGCTCAAAGTCTGAAATCAAGGTTTCACCAGGGCCACACTCTCTCCCAAGGCTCCAGGGAAGAATCTTCTCCTGCTTTCTTTTAGCTTCCTGGCTTCTGGTGATTTCTGACAATCCTTTCAATCTCTGTCCCTCTCTGGATAAGTTGTTACCCCTCAGTGGCTCTGTCTTCTCTTCTTATAGACACCAGTTATATTGGATTAGGACCCACACCAATGACCTCACCTTAACTTGATTATATGTGCAAAGACACTATTTACAAATAAGGTCATATCCAAAGGTACCAGAGTTGGAACTTCAATGTATCTTTTTGAGGAGATACAATCTATACAAAATGTTTTGATTTGGAAGACTAAATAGATACTGATGCTATTAAAATATTCAGAAAGAAGATAAAATTTACAGGCTAGGGAAGTTATAGCATTTAGTTTGGGGGCACTTAGTTTTGAGATAATTGTAGGACAGCCAAGTGAAACTGAATTAGAGCTATTTAGAAACACTTCTTAAGGAAAGAAATACTCCAAATGATTGGAATTTTGTATGTTAACTTACATTAATCATGGGATTATTATGAGAGAAAAATCTGTGTGTAAGAGATTGAATGAGTAGTGTTCTCAGGAACAATACCTAACATCCACCAAAAGTGAGGGCTGCCAGATAATTGGGCAGAGGAGATGTTGAACAGCTATAATTGCATCAGAGTAGTTGCTTGATCCTACAGCATCCCTAGTACTAGGATGACACTTTGGAATAGTCTCAAATTAAGGGAAGAGGCTAAGGCACCTCCCCTGTGCAATGACCATTTCCAAAGAAGGACTTGGCTGTGAGTCTCCAGCAGCCAACCCTTCTGGAAGCTGAAACAACTAACGGCTCACCAGAGGGTGGGACCTGAGTTGCTAGCACACAGCAAGGAACACAGGAAGTAAGAGGACACTTGATCATCTGCAGCAATGCCAAAAAAGCAAGCACTCACACACACATGCAAGGGAAATATGTACACATTAGCCACTTTGACTCACATTATAAAGTTTTCCTCCTCATAATAATCCTAGATAGTCAATGTAGTTAGTCTGTATTTATAGATGACTGAGACTAAAAGAATGAGAAAAGATGTTATTAGTTCCTCATGAATCTGGGGCTTTTTAAAATTTGAAGTCCTAGCTTAACTACTATCCTGCATGCCGCAGAATGACAGAGTGAGTAGGAATATAATTATTTTCTGTTATTTCTCTGTAATGGTGCAATATAGGATCAGATATTCTCTTACAATAGTATTGTGCATTTGCTGATTGTTATTCTAATATTGCACTCCTAATTGTACTTTTAATCCTACTTAACACTGATTCATCAGGTTATAGTTTATCTCACAAATCATTCTCAATTTTTATATTTTGGGTATTTAAATTTGTTTCCTCAAAATTACCTCATTCTCTTCTTTTTTTTTTTTTTTTTTAAATTTTTTTTAGTTGTAGATGGACACAATGTCTTTATTTCATTGCTTTGTATGTGGTGCTGAGGATCGAACCCAGGGCCTCACGCATGCGAGGCAAGCGCTCTACCGCTGAGCTACAATCCCAGCCCCTCATTCTCTTCTTTATTGAACTGATTTTAACTTCTGTAATACTTTTTATTTTAAGACAAAATAACTCTTCCCTTTCCATTTATTCAATATTACCAATATACTTTATATATTATAGTATTGGTTGTGTGTATGTATGTGTGTGGGCATATGTGTGTATATATATTTGCATAAAATATAGTGCATTATAATTATATGCCTCTATTTTCTCATGCAAATTATTGATAAATATGACAGACTCTTTGGACCAAATCCAGGCCCTTGTGGTCAGTCCTAATACATTCATCTCTGGTGAAAGCCCTGTTGCAGTAGCTATTAGGTTCTTAATGATTCTAAGGCTTATTTCACTCTCACTGGTTTGTTGATGAGATTGATATGTGATTCAGAAGCATCATTGAAAAAGAAGTGATGAAATAACATTTCAAAAAAAAGCATCACTGAAGTCCAGATCATTGACTTAAAGGTTCTCCTTTGTGTGCATGACCTATTGCCTTATAGAAAAACAATAAACAAATTTGCCATTTTTTCTTCTACACAAAACCTCATTGTGTTCTTTGAATTTGCATGTTTTTTCAGGGAGTTGTGTTTATTAAAATTGACTGGTTATTATATCATTTTTCACAATTAAACTTTATAGGCTGTAGAATACACCCACTCCCTGGTGCACTAAAGTACAGCTACCTGTTCAGACTCCAATTTTATTTGAATAAATCTATTTTACTTGAGGGTATATGAGCAATCCCCACATATGCAACATTTTTTCTGGCATTATTTACATATCCTGTGTAAGTCAGGATTCTGTACAGCTGCATCTAATGAAAACCTAAATACATTGGCATAACTAGACAGAATATTCTCCCTTCATATTTAACAAGGTCCAGAGGTCAGCAGTCCACATGGCTTCCATGTTCAAGGCTGTTTTTCACTTTGCCAGTCTTCACATATGGCTTTCTTCTATTAAATCCTCATTTTCATAGATGACTGATATAATGTAGCCAAATTTATGTTCAATTTTTAGGCAAGAAAGAGAAGGAAATAAAAAGAGGCAGAAGAGGTGCTTGTCACACTAGCCTGAGGAAACCTGAAGCTTTCCCAGAACCTTAGCTGATTGTGGCGTGTGTCTATTGGAAGCAGCAGTGAAACATGGTCTCCGCTAAAAACAAGGTGTCCTGGCAGAAGCAGGACATTAATCTGAATATATTGACACACTGAATAAAATGTGGAGTCTCTTAGGTTGAGACATACTGAAAAAGATATTAGTAAAGTTTGATATGCTTCTCTCACATTCTTACTCCTCCTGGTTATTAATCCTTTCTGAGAAGATATTCCTTTATGAAATAATATTTACAAAAGTGTCAAAAAATTGAAGGAAATTAATTTTATTTTCTAAAAGATGTAGATATTGGATATAACTTGGGAAAACATAGTCCATTATGTCATATTGGACATAACTTTCCTGTGTTCATATATGAATAGATGATCAGTGAAACTCCGTATCATGTACAACCACAAGAATGGGATCCTAGTTAGAATAAGTTATACTCCGTGTATGTATAATATCTCAAAATACACTTTTATGTCATGTATATCTAAAAAGAACAAATAAAAAATCAGAAATAAAATAAAACGATATAAAATTTCCAAGAAA
>CM053402.1:101074040-101126310 GCA_028644305.1 Xerus rutilus | reverse complement strand
TGTAATCCCAGCACTTAGGGAGGCTGAGACAGGAGAATCGCGAGTTCAAAGCCAGCCTCAGCAATGGCGAGGCGCTAAGCGACTCAGTGAGACCCTGTCTCTACATAAAACACAAAATAGGGCTGGGGATGTGGCTCAGTGGTCAAGTGCCCCTGAGTTCAATCCCCAGCACCAAAAAAAAAAAAAAAAAAAAAAAAATTTCCAAGAAAGAAAAATTAATTTTGATTCATTAAATTAAAAAAATATACAAAATAAGAATATATTGAGTTGAACAATATGAAACTACAATATTCATTTTTATCTACATAATGTAGAAATTTCATATGGTTCATCGTAAAATAAAGGCAAAGGATAATGTACAACATGAACTTCATTCTATATAATCTTTATTAATTTACTGTATTAATACTAGGCTTGATATTATTTCATTCACTTATTGTATTCATGTGTAGCAGATAATATATTGAAAATTTCTATGACTATGTGCCCAGCATTATGATAGGTGTAGAGTTTGCTCTCTCCTAAGTTATACTCATGAAATATTTTTTGGCCTTTTATAAATATTGAGTTCCCAAAAAGCCACATTAAAACTTCATATACTTTGAAGGTAAATAGGACGTAATCATTAACATGAAGAAGTTTACAATTTAATAATGTGCACCTAAGATAATTGTGCAAGTATACCATGAAGCAAAGCAAAGCACATTCCATACATAACAGAATAACAAGCCAGTCCATTGAGGATGCCCTGAGCAAAGGACTGTATCAGGCTGGAGCACATGAAAAGAGGGGCTCTTGAGCCAGTCCCTAGAGTGTGGAGATATATTCACTGGGCAGATATGTCAGAAGGAAATCTCAGGCAGAAGAGCAAACATTCATATTGTTCATGTGATTCAGTCTTTCATTTATCCATCCACTCATTCATCTATTCAGTACTCAACTTTGAAAGCCATCATCTTTGGAAAGACTTAAATGTGCTTTCTTGTTAAGAAATGCATGCATTCTACTGATTTGACAAAAAGTTGTTTAAAGATTTGTAGTAATCAATGTTAAATATTTTATATCATTTTATATCCATTTATTATAATAGTGATTTTTCTTCCTTTGTCATTAGGCCTATCTATCTTTTGATTTTTTATCAAAGTCTTTTCCTAAAGGAAGAAATTTTATTCTCCAAAAGGATAGTTTAGGTTTTTACTTATTACTGAACTTTAGAAAATGTAATCTTTTTCAAAAATAGATTTGACTCAGCAACATCTAGGTGTGACTTACGGTTGTGTTTTGGTAGAAAGCTGACATCTGATCCTGTCTTTTATGCATAGATTCTTTTAAAAAAGAATCACTCTTCTACATAATGATTTTGTGCCATTTTTTCCCTGAAGATTGGTTCCAAACTCTCAAAAAATCTTTCCATCTTTAAGAGATATGTTCATTTGCCAAAAAACAAAGAAATATTGATCTTATATATTTAAATCAATTTTCTTATTGCTTATGTTTTGTTAAATTTGAAACATCACTTTCCTGCAAGGCTGTTTAGAATGTCAAAGTTAATAAAATGTGATAATTAAAGGTAAATCAATAAATCCCAATTTTAGAATATGCTTTTCCAAATTACACAGTTTACTCTTACCTCACCTCACACTGTATATTACCTATTGAACAGCAAAGAGAATGTAAAACGTTGCATCAGCACATTATAGTACTTAAATTTATCTCCTAAATAACATAATTACATAACTGGTTGATTAAGTCTATGTTGCATGATAGTTAACTTTACTACTATATTTCAAATATATTATTTCATCTGGAGTATTTTCAAACAGATAACTAATTTCTATCCACAGGTACTGATGTTAAGAATCTTAAAGCATAGTTGACTAAACTGTCTCGTACCGCCTTTCTAAACTTCAGTACCTACCCTTCTCACTTTCTCACAGGGGTAAAATCAAACTGGATCATTCAAGGACGCAGCTCTGTGCTTTAACCAGGCAGAGACATATGTGACCACTTTTACACAGGTTACCTAAAAACATCATACACATATGATTTTTTTTCAGTGTCTTGCATGCTGTTCAGCTACAAAATATTTTTGCCTGATCCATTGCAAGAAAGTAGAAACATAAACAATTGTTCCATAGATGAATTGACATCACAGCATGTCACGGGGACAGTTCCATCATTCTTTGTGATTCTCTTGATGACTTCTCTGATATATCTTTCATGTCCATAGGTGATTTCAAGTGCATGATCTGTAGACTTTTATTGGATGGATTATAAAAGTAAGATACAGAATGTAACAGAAGCTATTGAAGCAACATTTAGTTGAAAAATCTCTATCAATTTCAAATTCAGTAGGTTAGAATTTCATTAAAAACAGATTTTGTGGGAGAAATTTTTCAACTGTAAGCATAAAATCGGAGCAGAAAAGGATCATTGGAGTTTTATTCCTATATTTACTTATAAGGAAATTGAGACTCATATGATTCAGCTGCTTTCTGAATACACATCAGTAAATTTGGGGGCAGAGCTATATTACCCAGCTTCTAGTCTAAACTTTGAGTACATTTTTAAATAATTTTAAGCACAGTGATCACTGGGACTTTATTTTTCCAAACAATTCAACAATTTAAATTTGATTTTATTTGTTCATATATAAGTTGTACCAATTAAAAGATACTAGGTTCCACCTACAAATGAGTAATAAGTGCTTAAAATGTTTGATTCCAGAACCAATATTACTCACTAAGGAGAATAAGTTTCTGATTATATATGTAACTGGAATTGCCCCTACCAGCTAGGAGGTCTAAATACAGCAGATTGTGAAGTAAGCACTAAATCTTTCAGTGAGATAGAAAACATTTTTTGCTAAAATTAGGAGCCCAACATGAGTTGCTTTATCTAATATTTTTAAAAAGTATTTAAGAAGGATATATTACTCAGATATACAAAAATATTTTGTTTTAGTAAACTTTATTGATTTCTAATTGTTCCTAATAGGGAGAAATATATGTTAATAAGAATCCTGCCTTTTTTTTATAATCCAGTTCATATTGTAAATTCCTCTGTCGTTGTTGAAATGTTTGTATTATTTGTTATCCATTGTGAAATGATGAAAGCAAAACTTTATCCTGAAATTGATACAGTCTAGGAATAGTAATGCTAACAATTTACAATGGAAAAAAGTTATTTCAGTGTTTAGTGTCCTTGAAGTTAATGTTAAAGGTGATCTTAAGTTTAAAAAAAGTATTAATTTTTATATTTCAAATTGGTGGTAATTTAGAGGTAATATTCTTGAAGAAAATTATTATTTGACAATGAAAATTGTCAAATAATAGAAAATTGTCTTTAATGAGCCTAGAGATTCACATATATACAACAGTATTTACATAGATATAGGTAAAAGTCATTGCACCTGAGAAAGATGTTTTCAGAAATAAACTTACATGCATCTATATTTACATATGCATCTGCATGTTATGAATTAATAAACTATTATTACTTTTTTTAACAAACAACTGTTAGAAAAGATGAGGTGTATGTTAAAAGATGATCTTTCTCTCAAAATAAAACCTGAATATTTCAGTAGTAAAGAGTGAGTTGAAATACAGCACATTGGCAGAAGCTGACTACATAAAAGTTAGGAGAGACACATTATTCATGTAAACTTTATATTTTGCATATTGTATTTTCAATATTAGAAATCTACATGTTTAAATAACCAGCAATTTGTCCATTCAGTGGAATTTATCTTTCTTTACCCTTCATCATTATTAGTAGTTTTAAAGGAGAACAAAATTATTCCAATGTGCAGGTTGTTTCTTTTATCTTTTTCTTTCTGGTTTGTTTAAAAATTACAAACAATATTTAACAAGCTTGAATCTTAGAATCAACACTTTAACCTCATATTCTGCCTTCGAGTTTGTTTAGGTTCCAAATTTTCCAGCAGGTCTCAGTAGTAAAAATGTTTAAATGTTTTTTTTCCAAAGTTTACAAAACACTTCTAATTTGACATACTGTATTCTAGCTAATTCAATACCTGTTTTCTGAAAACAGACAGCATAGCACTTTGGTGACAGGGCATAGAGCCCTTGACTACTGACTGGTGCTTTATATTTCAAGACTCTATTGGTGAATGCCCTATCCATTTCCCTTAGAGGCTCCAAGATGCTCCTGTGGGATCTGGATGAGAAATTGATAGTCCGGCCTTCTTGTCTGGCCAAATGTTATTGTTTTTGTCTATCTGTTTGCTTTATATTTGAGGTCTTATGTTTAATTCCATCCGTTGTCATATTATTGGATTGAAAGTGTTCTAGGTGGATGACTCTGGGAAAAATAAGACCTTTCAATAAAACTAACTAGTTTTATTTTTAATTTCCCCGGTGGTGGCTAAGATGTGACCTTGTTATTCCTCCATCACCATGTTGACCCTGAGAGAAAACTGTGAAGTGCATTTCCTGAGGAATGAGCAGCTGTTCCACAGGAACCTATACAAGGTTTCTCTGCTGGCAATAAACAAAGAACACTAGGAAAGAAAAAAAAATTCTGTTTTCTTGCCCTTGATTTGAGAAAGCAGAATTGTAGCTGCCCATAATTATAATGTGAGCCAACATTTTGTTGCAACCTGTAAATAAACCAAACATTATCTGTTCAGTCAGTGAAATGACATGAGAATCCTGATAACTGGGAGGAAAATAATAATATAATTCTATCTATAAAGAATATCTGTAATATTTTTTTAAACATGGGCAATCACATTTTAAAAAGAATCTTGAGCAATTTCAGATATATCAGAAACAGACTGAGGGTTCAGAAATCTAAATCAGGTAAAGAAACTACATGTCATTACACTCAAGATGGAAAACACAAGGATAATGTCATAGGTGATCTCCAGTTGAAAAAGGCTATGCAAAAATAAAGTTTGTGTTTCTCCAAAGGTTTAAAAAAAACCATAATACTTGCACAGTAAAGAAAGACTACTGTTGTTCCACACAAAAGAATATTTAAAAGTCAAAGTATCCCGTAAAAATTGTAAACTGGAAAAACACTAGACTCTGACATAAACCTAGTAATCTGTAGAATTCTTCTTTAAAGATCCTGTGATCTTTTATTCTGAACTTTATTTTCCTCCTTAATGATTCAGGAATATCATTACAGATATGTATTGCAAAATTAGGCTGTTAAATTAAAAAATGGGTGATCATGAACTCCAATCTAATAAAATTGTTTTTACTGCTTATTGATACATAATGGAGCTTACCTTATCACTAACATCTCCCATAATTTTTTTTTGTGCTAATACCTTTGTTACAATTTGCTCCTCTCAACCTTCTTGCTGTCCATTCTGTGTCTTTGTGTTGAAATGACTATTCTAGGCTCTGCTCATTAAAGAGTATCTTTCTTTTCTGGTTTGAAGCAAGCAGCCTTATAGTATGCACTCCAAATATAACATCTTTGAGATGTTTTCAATGTCAGCCCTCCTCTTTAAGAAAGATTTTTATCAGGTTCTGTGTTCTTTACAGTGCTACTGTGTTTGATGGTTTTTGCTTTTGAGTGGCAGATTGTCAAGTCATTAGATAATCTTCCTTCACTCTTCTTGGAACTAGAAATTACTGACTAGCATTAACTACCACTCATAGCAACATGAAATAGCCTTGTAGTGTTAGTGTCTATCTCAGGAAATATCAGTAATAAATCTGTAAGTGACTGACTGAGGGCATTTTCTATGACACGTACTTAATAATGTCTCTACTCACATACAATGTTGTAGAAAACACACCTTCAGGTCAATCAAAAAAAATAATAAAGGTTTTAATTTGATCATATTTTCAATAAGAGAAAAGAGCTTGTCAGATAGCTACATAAGTTAACCATCAAGATAAGCTCTCCTTCAGAACTACTACATTTTATGGATATACATTGAAGAATATGGAAAGATTAAAATTTTTGAATCAAATGTATTGTTTACATAAAAAGAAAGGAAAGAATATTATAAGGTATAGTCATATCACCTTATTCAATAAAAGGAAAGAATATAAATATGGAAATCTTCATATTCCTCACAACAGTGAGACCACCTTCTTGAATCCATGCTTAGTTTTAATTTTATTTGTATGAAGACTACCAAAAGTAAAAAAAAAAAAAAGAAATCTTTGTTTAAAAAATAAGTAATAGAGAAAAAGAATTTTATGTTAAAATAAAACCTCTTTGAAAATTATAGAAAGGTCAATTTGAGATATCAAAATAGAATTTCACCTTAATAAAGTACTTATTTCACTTCTCTTAATATAGCATATTCTTTCTTTTTTTTAACTACAAAAAAACCCCAAAGAGATCAATTTATAAAAATTAAGGCAATTCATAAAATTAGTTATATAAAAAGACATACATAGTTGGCATGATCTTTTCTGTAGAGTAAAAATAAAACAGTTTTTAAGAGTTAAATTTAGAGATGCCTGATATAATTAGTGAATTTCACCTCAGGAAAAAAATTTTAATGGATAATAGCCTTTCTATTTAAAGACATACTTTTAGGACTCCATTAAAGAAACTTGTGCCTTAAAAGCGCAGATTTCAAAGGTTGACTAGATTAGACCTCAACAGTTTCCATTGCTAAGACATGTGTATTATATATATATTTAATTTTATATAAAGTACTGAAATAGCAACTGTGTGAATATCTAATGCATTTGCAGGAATACATTAAATATCTACAAATCTATTAACCACAGTAATTTGACTTGTGATGTATGTTAATTATACTTTATGCTGACTACTCTGATAATTCTGTTCCAGTGAACATTGCTGGATTGCTTTAATTTCTGATGTAAAATCTGAGCCATAGTCTGAATTTAATTGACAAAATTTACCATGACACCTGTATATGAAAAGGAAGGTTTCAGTGGCAAGATATACCACATAAATTTTCCTGAATTTTCTCTTGCTTATTATCTAACTCAGAATAAATCTTCTTTGTCAATGCCCTTTTAAACAGTGAGAAATCAAATACTGATATTGAAGAAGTTTTCATTAATCTAGCCTGTTAGCATTTTGCAAATAAAATCATTTGACTTAAAAATTGTTGCCAGCTGAGAGAAAACCATTATATCTATTGTTAATATCTTAGCTAATAGCAGAGAGGTCCTTCATATTCTTTCTATAAGCAATTCTTCCTACTGTTTTGCCTCAAAATCTAGGCCAGTAGTTATTTTCAGGGTTACAGGACTTTGCCTCAGCTCCACAGAAACATAGCATCTTGTCTTCCAGTTCCTAAGTGACAGCTCATGTACAGGTGAGAAGTCAAGAATTTATTCCATCAAATAATTATGGTCTTTTTGATGTGGTAAAAAACCAAAAAAACAAAAAACAAAAAAACCAAACAAACAGTTTTTGTGGTATTTGGCACAATACAAAATATTAGTAAATCTAAGTTCCCCCAATGTTCTTCCCTGACTTAATGTATATTTTATAAACTTAAGTCTTATAGCATATTCAGTTATACTTGATTTCTTTTCCCTTTCTTATTTTAAAGCAATTTTAAAAGAATTAAGCAGTTTTAAAAGTCCATTTTTAAATGAATTTTTATATCAATATTGTTCATAACTGATACTATTAACAAACTCCTCAACCTAGTAGGAATAACGCATCTGTGCCAGTCAAGGCTAAACATATTAATAGGGTATTCATAATTATTTATTCCATTTATAAAAAGGACTTTTCTTTCTTTTTTAAAAAAATATTTTTATTAGTTGTTGATGGATCTTTGTTTTATTCAATTATTTATATGTGGTGCTGAGAATCGAACCCAGGGCCTCACACATGCAAGGCAGGCACTCCGCCACTGAGCCACAACCTCAGCCCCAAAAAAGGACTTTTCTTAAGCTATTCTTTATGTACATTACTTGTGCCACTTAAAATTTTTTATTGGTACACACTCATTATACAGAGTAGTGGGTTTCATTATAGCACATTCTTGCCTGCATATAACACAATTTGATCAATTTCCCGTCCTAATACCTGTCATCCTCTCCTCCCCCCATCAATGCCATTTTTACTGAGGTTTTATACTGGATAATGATAATATCACTAATAATTTAATGTGATACTCATAAAAGTACTTCTAGATTCTATATCACTTTCTAAAAACTAATAACTTAGATTGAGCCCTTGATATTAATACAGACAAATAGATTGAAATATCAATTCAATTTAACTAAAGTGAATATTCCCTCATCTTAGTACTTGAATTTGTTTAACCTATGCTCCAAAATTAAAGCTGTAATCCTAATAAGAGAAGCATGTGTTGTTGTAATATCTAGTAGCTTTACATAATCACATCATTTAACAAATGAAAACAAAAAATGAACACTTTCCTTAATATGTTGCTCTGTTTTTTTATAAAACAAGATGAGGGAAATTTGACAGAGTTTTGCTACAATTTCTATATGTACCTGCTATAAAAACTTCCATGTGTGTTTGTATAGACATCATGTTTGTCATGAAGCTCTGGGGGGACTCGTTTGTTATGATCAGCTAGATGATCATAATGGCACTGAATTCATTACCCCTGTGTATAAGTCTGCCATGTTTGATATCACTGAACCTTTGTTTAAGAGTTTGCATGTGGTTTTCCCTTTAGTAGTTACTCTTTGGGCATTATAAATAATACTTTATGATTTGTACTACTGTATTCTAAAATTTTAGAATAAAATGGGTAGTGTTGGTATGGTCCTTCACACTTTGCTTCCTATGCATTATTTGATTTTGTGGGTCTTATTTAAAGACCTTCTATCTATATCATCCTGCTATATATTTTTTAATTCAAGAGATATAGAAAATATGTCTAGCTTTTATTTTATGCTTTTTTTATCTTAATGTTAACAAACTTTTGCTTCCAACTGTCAGATCTGACCTTTAACAATCCAGAATTGGCAATGTATCACTTGAATATTATTTCCATTAGAGTCTTAGTTGTACCAAAATAACTGTTTTATATATTTTTGTAGTAAACATAAAATAATAATAAAATGTGGCCTTGCCGCATGGTTAACATCAAAATATTACCTATGACAATTTTGTCAAAATACTTGTTAACGTCATAAAAATACAATTTATTTTTCCCAGGATGTGTAGATAGAAAGATCAAGTACAGATGCCTTGTAAGGTTCCTTGACCTCAATGTGTGTTTATACATTTTGTATGGCCATCTTACTGTGAAACTTTCTTCATAACACTTTGCATGACTGATTATTAAATGAGGCTTAAATGTAGGACTTGAATAAACCCTAAATGATCTCTCTGGTCGGGTGGTAAATTCCTTTTTAGAGATTAAATCGATCGAGTTCCTCTGAGTGCAGCACAGTTGATAACCCTCTGCCAGGAGAAGGAGAAGAAGCTGAGGCTGAACCTGTGAATTCAGATGAGCCAGAAGCCTGTTTTACAGACGGTAAGAAAAAAATGAAAACACCAACATTTATTAGTGTTTTGGGTTTTGTCTTAATACATAATACTAATTGGGGGGATGGGTATTTACAAAAAGTCATAAGGCTCCATTCCATATTGATTCCCTGGAGGCTGTATTTAAAGGCAAGTCACTAGAGCTCTCTAAGCCTTAGTTTCTCCGTTTATGTTACTCTACTAGCAATGCTTTCCAATGACAGTGCATTCACTGCAAAGTTCCCTGCTGCTGTAGCAACTTCATACTTTACATTCTGGATCCTTAATTCACATTTAAGTACCATAGAACCACTAGAATTCAAGTTAAAGGGACAGATGGTCCTGTTGTCCTTCTCATGCAAAACTGAAAGTCACTGACACTTCGGTGAGCAATCTGATAACATTACCATAGCCTATCTCAGAACTCTTCCTCCACTTGTTTTCAGAGGTCACATTCCAAGATCATTCTTTGATATCTGTAACAGTTCTGAGTCCTTCTGTTTCTTTTAATGACTATTTTTCTGCACCTCCTGAAATTAATGACATATCCCTATACTTTTGACCCTTAGTATCTTGTCTTATTCCAAAAGTCTAAGAGAAGGCTTGAACAACCATTTCTGTGCTATTGGCTCTTAAAATGAATTTCTTTACCCCTGACCCCACTCTTGAGTTCTAGATCTGATTGTGACACTTGGTTGGTCATCTTCTCCTGTTGCCTTAAAACATCTCAAGGTCAATAAGTATAAAACAAATTTAGTGAGGTCTCCTTCACATAATCTACAGCTTCTATTCTTTACCTCATTTAGTAACATTGTGATTTACCCTGCCTCTTAGGCTGAAAGCTGAGAAAGCCTCAAGCCTCAATCTCTTCTTTTCTCGTAAGAAGCTCAATAGACACACTGGGGATAGGGCCCACTTTCTCGAGAGGATTCTGAATCATGGTTAAATTTGGGAACCCTTGTTTTATTTTTTTTTAAATGTTTTTTAGTCATACATGGACACAGTGTCTTTATTTTGTTTACTTATTTTTATGTGAGTGCTGAGGATCGAACCCAGTGCCTCACATGTGAGGGGCAAGCGCTCTACCACTGAGCCACAACCCCAGCCTGGAACCCTTGTTTTATAGGATAAAATCTGAAGTCTGTAACTTGACATGTAAAGGCTTTTACATTTGGTCTCAGCCTTTTTTTGCTAATAGTATTCCTTTCTTTTCATTTTCTGCCATACTCAACCTCTCACTGCCCTTGAAATTTGCCAGGGGATTTATTCAAAGTAGTAACTTTGACCTCTATCTAGGAAAGTGCTCAATATTATCTGAACAAGCATTTTATCATCTAGGTAAAAAACATAAACCTAGAGTAAAGTTGCAGTATAAGATAATATAGAGCATGAGATTTGAGCCTGGTAAACATGATTTTTACTTGGCCTACTAGTAACCATCTCTGAGGCCATGAGCCCATTTTTTATATCTTGTACTTCAGATGCCTCATCTGTAAGATGGGTATAACAACAGCATTTGTATCATGGACATATTGACAGATCAAATGAAATAATTCTTATTAATTAATTGATATAATGCCTATCTTCCTTTTCACTCTGCTCTCCTTACTGGTTTTCAAGTATTTTGTTAACAGTCCTGTGAGGAAGCTGTGCTAGCATCAATGCTAAAGACTTACTATTTATTCATGGGCTTACTTTCAACATCATTATTTTTGTAGAACTCATTGATTTGCCTTCAGTCTCCAAGATTTTCTCAAGAGGTCTTCTAAAACACTCATGCATTAAACAAAGTGACTGAAAAATAAAGATATCTATAAACTACAATAAGTGCATGGATTTTCTTTAAATACACACTAAATATCATTTTATGAGAAGCAAAGGAGCATGATACCCAGTTGTTATAAATTTTGCATTTGCTGAAATCATTGCTGTAACAGAGCCCATGGAATTTCTCTTATAATTGTTCATATTAAGAGTATTTGTGAATTTTGTCCATATGTCTGGTTTCTCAGTAATTAGCAATCTTATAAAGTTAAATCTGTGTAGATGTACCAAGATTTCCCTTATCCACTTTATGAATGACCATTATGGAAAATTTTACTTTAACTACAAAGAAGTTGGGTTTATAAAACAAACTAAGCCTTCAAATCAGAAAAAGGCTCTAGAAAAACTAAACTTTCTACAGAAATTGTTAATACTGTACTCTTTCTTACTGTATGTGGCCTTTTTACTGAGATAAGAACTTTATAAAGTTGTTCTTTAATCCTGAGAAAAATTAATGAGAATACTTTTTTGGTTACTTTGAGATCATTTATACTTTCTAAATTGAGGCTGATGTAGAAGAGATGTCATGGAGACACATTTTCAAATGAATCGTGGCCTGAGCCATTGAAAACTAATGGAGGGAACACAACTCTGAGTCACATCATTTTGATACGCTCCACTGGGAAGGCTTTATACTGTCACCAGACGTGTTTGGTTAAGAGATTCAGCCTGATAAATTCAAAATGGCAGCCAATTTTCTCAGCCTTTCAACCATTTATTCATTCCTTCTTCTAATCAACAATTATTAAACACCTTCTATATGCCATGTCCAGTTTTTGGCACTGGAGGAAGATAGACTTGTAAATAGAACAATTTTCCTTGCTCAAATAATGTGAAAATATGAAGATGATCAAAGAAAAGGATGGATACTAAAGGTGAGGGATAGGAACTTGCTATCATTAAATATAACAGCTCAAGAACACCTTTTTATAAAGGTGATATTTTATCTATTAGAGACTTAAGGAAAAGTGAAGTTGGGTCATGTGAATATATGAAGGAAGATTATTGTAGACAGAATAACAAAGGCATTACCCCAAGGTAGAGATAGGCATAACACTGGAGGAAAACTAAGGGGCCAGTATGAACAGAACATATTTACAGATGTGAAGGGTTATAAAAGTTGAGGTCAGAGACATAGTAGAGGCCAGATCATAAGAGCTTTGAAGAAGCTTATAAGGATCTGGTTGAAAGTCTCACAATATGCTATCTTAACAGAGGATAGATAGATAGCAATGGGAAAAGATGGGAGATTTCCTGGAGATCCCTGCAGGAATCCAGGTGAGAGATGATGGGAGCTTAATTTACGTCAGGAATGGTGGGCATGGTGACAGATTCTAAATGTATTTTGAAGTTAGAGCTTGAAGGATTTGCTAAGTATTGAATATAGGAAGCAAAAGAAAGAAAGGAGTCAAAGATGTGTTCATATTTGCGGGGGGCTCTAAGAAATGGGAATATATTTTCTCCACATAAAAGCTTTGAGAACATTAGACTTTACAGAGTGGGAAATTGTCAGTTTGTTTACTTGCATTGGAAATGACTCTTACAAATTCATGACTGGTCTCCCAGAGCTGACATCTAACCAATGCCAGTTCACAGCAGTATTTGGTCTCCAGAGATTTTTATTACCAGAAAAGCAGAAGAAAAATCAAAGGAAGTAAAAAGACATGACTAAATGAGAGTACTGTGCTTCCACTGCAGATGATTGTTAAAATGATTGTATCATTCGCTGCCTCACATTCATTGATCCTTCTCAGCTTTTAACTATCACCCCACTAATGTGTATTATTGATTGCCTTCGTCTTGTCCCTTTATTCCTCTTTCCTCTTATGCCATGTCTGTCCTTAGCTCTGTCCCATGGCTTTGTGATTCAAGACTTCAGACTACTTCCCTAGGCCACCCACTGTTCTTCACTATCCTTCATTTTGCATGTCTTGGCAGCCTGGAAAATGTTGAATTTGACATGTTTACCTTGATTCTACTTGATTTTATATTGTACTCTTTTTGGATTATATAATTCATTAATTATATAGTCAGAATTTGAGTTAAAGAGAATAACCTCCTTTCCTTAAAATAGTGTGTTTTTTGTTAATTTGGTAGGTGGAAACAACTCATGTTCCCAAAATGGTCTGAGTTCATCCACTTATAAAATAGCTAATTACCAATGCTGACTTGAATAATAGAATAACCAACTCCTTTCCACCTTTTTATTTTTTATTTTGAAAGGAAAATGTTAATAAAAGGATTTGTAGAGGATTTAGACAGTGGAAAAAAGGGTTTTCCTAGTCACTTTTTACATAAATTATACTGATTATGCTGTTATACTTTTATTAGTGGGCAGTCTGACTTTGAAGAAGTCAGTAGGCTCTTTTTTATTTGAGATTATGGGTTTAACATGATGAAACCCAGGTTAGGCTTTATGTAATGTATCATGAGAGCAAATTAATGAAACCACCCCAAAGACATAGCATTTACCCACCGGGACTCATTAGAACATTTGAGAGGTTCTCTGTTATGTTTACATTTAATTAATAGTCCTTTAAAGAGAAGGTGTATGATAAAGTTACTAACCAGCTAGGTTAGAAATCTCTTGGGATAGGTCTTTGCATAAAAATCAGACAGGTGATTGAGCACTCTGCCTCAAAATAAGAGGGGAAATCTCTGAGGTATGATAAACTCTGTGGGCAATATTTATGAACCTTCATCTCAGATAAAAAATGTACCCACTTTTCTAATTAGGATGCATAGTGTTTTTTTCTTTCCTTGTAAGAATAATGTTTCTCTTCAATTTTAAGGCTGACAAAAATAAAACCCTAGAATGCAAACTCTTTTTAAACAAATGGAAACTTTATTCTCCAATAATCTTTACTTGAGGCAAGTAGATTCTGCTCTACATGTGATCTTCTTTTTAAGTTGAACATAAATTCTGAAGTCTCAAGCATTAAGTTTCTATTAAGAATATTCCATCTCAGCTGGGCATGCGTGGTGGTGCACGCCTATAATCCCAACACTTTGGGAGGCTGAGACAGGAGAATCACAAGTTCAAAGTAAGCCTCAGCAACGGCGAGGTGCTAAGCAATACAGTGAGACTCTTTCTCTACACAAAACACAAAATAGGGCTGGGGATGTGGCTCAGTGGTCAAGTACCCCTGAGTTCAATCCCTGGTACCAAAAAAAAAAAAAAGAATATTCCATCTCAGCATAGCATGGTGATTTACACCTATAATTCCAGTGACTCAGGGGGCTGAGGCATGATAATAGCCTTAGCAACTTAGTCCCTAAGCAACAAGCAAGACCCTGTCTCAAAAAATAAAAAAAAAAAATGTTGGGGATGTGGCTCAGTAGTTAACTGTCCCTGGGTTCAATCCTCAGTATCAAAAAAAAAAAAAAAAGAATATTTCATATCAAATGTTTCTACTCTGTCTGGGCTAAACCTAAATATTTTAAAATAAAAATTATCTCACATTTTCATACTAATGTATAGCAACATATTTTATACCTAGGAGTCCCAAGTCAGATTTGTTTTTAATTTAGAGTACTCATATATACCTAATTAGAATGAATGATTAAATAATAAATAGAATACTTCAAATAGTTTCATTGTATCTTCCAATGAAGATATATTTCTTTTGAACTTAATTTTAGGATCTACCATTAATTTCCATAATATTGTTTAGGATGCTGTTTCTGAAAAAGTTTTTAATAGAAGAGTGGAAGCATCTTAAATTATAGAATAGATCTACAACTAGGAAAATCTGTTAGCAAGAAGACCTTGAAATGCATTGTCCCCTCAGAGTTTCATTCATTCATTCATTCATTCAATCAAAGTTGTTTAAACAGTGTGGAAGAGATTGAGGAGAAATCAAGGCATTGCAGAGGATAATAACAAATAACAAATAACTAACAGATATTCAGGAAACATCATGGAAATAAGAAGATGAGAGAAGGTGACATCCAAATTGAATTTGAAACTGCAGGCATAAGTGTTAGAAATGATTTGGTTGCAGCAGTATCACAGAAAAATCTTTCCATTAAATAATAAATTGTAAGCTTTTTATTTGTTTTGAATATCAAGATGTTGCATGCATGTCTTTCTTGCCAGGTTGTGTTCGGAGATTCCCATGCTGCCAAGTTAACATAGAGTCAGGGAAAGGAAAAATCTGGTGGAACATCAGGAAAACCTGCTATCGAATAGTTGAACACAGTTGGTTTGAAAGCTTCATTGTTCTCATGATCCTGCTCAGCAGCGGAGCTCTGGTAAGAGAACTGACACCTAGTCAATAAATTGATTTTCAGTATTTTTAATAAATGAGCTGGAAGATAAAAATATCATGGCAGGTTGTGTTACCTAAGGAAAAAAATCCTTATGATTGCCAAGGACAAAATTCAGTTGAATTCAATGAATATTTATTGAGTATTCTAACACGTCAGGCACTATTCTTGCTGTGCTGAACATAAAGATCCAGGTAGCATTCTCTAGGAGCTAAGAGAGTAATGGGGAAGAGAAATATACAGTGCTTACAGACCTGGGATGCATTGGTAAGTGAAGTGTATACATAAAGCTGTAGCAAAAAAAAAAACAGTTGGCCACTTCTTAATCAGAATGATGCATGATGATGCTTTGCAAGGTCTACAAAGAATAAACATTTGCAAACATTCAAGATGGCCTGAAGGGAGCAAGTATATAATGGTAGCAAAGCATTAAAAAGCATGAGATACTCAAGAAATTAAAAGTTGTTGAGCTATAGAGAATGCCACAGGAGGAAGAGCAGGTGACCAGAGAGAGATCCTGTGGAAAGATAGTGTCGGCTCCTGAAGCAGCTTGTATGTTTTTATAGAAGAAAGTAAATAAATGTTTTAGCGCAAGAATGGGAGAAGTTTCTCATTCTTGTACATATATAAGTACCTTCTAATCATTAAAAGGGGATCTAGGAGAACTATAATCTCCCTGAGCCTTTTTAAAATCACTTTTCTTTCCTGTGACCCTGACAAAGAAGAGCCATTAGAAGTCCATTAGCCTACATTCCACTAGATATGCTACTGGAAATTCCATTATACTGAAAGCAGAATACTTAAGAACTTTACACAATGCCTCACAGACAGTCGTCATAGATCTGGGATTTGATTTTACTCTACTCACAGGCTAATACATTAACCTGTTCTTTCATAAATGCTGGCAGAGATGAGATTGCCTAGATTAGAGATAAAGGACTTCCTTACTCGTGGCACTGAGTAACATACACTTTGATGCATTGGTGTTGATTCTCCTGTCCCAGGTCCTATAGTGGCACAGGATGTGCCTGGGTGAATGCTGTACAGTAGAGGGTAAACATCACAGGGGAAGAACACTGAGCTTAAGGAAACCATCCTTTTATGTCACTTTACCCTGCTCTTTGTCCCATCCACATTGCTCAAGTTTGTTGCCTCAAGTGCAACCCTGAGAAAGCACCTGGGTGAGAGCAGCCTTATTTTCTTGGCATCTCTATCAAGAACACCCAGGTACCATCACGGGTCCTTGCTAAATAACCTCTCCAAACAAGTCTCACCTCTCAAAAGCAGAAAATAAGAAAAACATGCTTAGTTATCTGGTGTTGTGCAAGCAGAAATCTTAATATTGTCAATAACATCTTCTATTCCTAGTAACCCAAGTTCATTCCATGCTGAGTCGTATACGTGACCAAGATTTACAGAGAGAAGATTTAAAACACACAAAAGCTTAGAGTAATTCCTTCTTCAAAATGTCTCAAAAGGAGATGTCATTTTGGGGAAAGGTATTCTCAAAACTGAAATCCAAATGAGTAGTATGAAGGAAAAAAGAAGAGTATTTCAAGAAGTTGGTGTTTTCACTTGGACATTTTGCTAATTACACTAGATTTTTTAAATGCCTGTCTACAAAATAAACAAAAACTTAAGAACTTTAAGTTATCATTTAGGGCATATTTATTGCATTTCAAAATCTTTGCATAAATTTTCTTATTTAGTTGTCAATGACCCTGTAAAATTATGGTGTTTTCCTGCTTCTACCAATAAAGAAGCTGGATGCAGAATTTAAAACATTCCTTAATGTCCCAAAGCTACTAAAACACAGAGTTATAATTTAATTGAAGTCCAACTTTAAAGTCAGCATATTTTCATTCAAAATAAGAACACACCAAAAAGAAATAAATGAGTTGTAAATGAAATGACTAACAAAAAAAACTAAAGCCCCACTCCAGCAGAACCCACATGGTGGCATCCTTGCCTCCTACTCCTGCATCCACAAAATGGAAGTCAAGACCCCTACAGCAAAGCCCCATGTCCTGCTCTGGGACCAGTCAGTAAGCCATACTCCATCAGGGCATCTGCTTCTCCTCACAAAGAGTCACTGCTGGTCCTGCTATGAACCTATAGCCTAGTTCCAGGGACAGGATCGTTCTTCCCTGTGACCAAGTTCCTTATTTGACTTTATACTTTAAGGACAGTCAATGCCATTATTTCTGCTCAAGTAGCTTGACTGATTTCTCCAGAACTTGGAAAAATGGAGCAGGAAGGACCTAGGAGCTAGTAGCCTTCTGCTCCATTCCCATTCCACTAACTCTTAACCTTGGCCAGCTGCTGGCATCTTCTTTGTGCATCTTAGCACATCTGTCAGTCCTCTCTACCCTAACTTCTTAATTTCCTTCAGTATTGATATTAAAAGTTGACAAAGATGCTAGAGATAGTTTTTAAAGTATTAAGAGCGGAACTTGGAAACAAAAGAATGAGAATGACACATGTTCATAACCTTGGACAAGTAAGACAGTGTTAACCAACAAGGATATAGGTCCTTTGGCTTTCTTTCTCCCAAAAAGGTGAATAGTGTTTCAACCTAAAAGGTAAAATTCTAAGAGTTTGGACCTATTTAGGTCAGCAATCATTTTCAATGTCTCTGTGAGCTCCATTCTTTAAGTCCATTCAAATTATTTCCCAAAAGACTTATGGCTACAATATCATTATATGGCACTTATTAAATGTTCTTGGACAATATAAATGTCACATTAATGCAATGAATTCAGTGGTGATATGTAGAGTCAAAGCTGTTGAGAGATAATGAAGTATGGATGCAGGAGTCAAAGGAAAATAAACGGACTGTGTTCTGTAGCCCTAGGAAGCCATTGCAATGATTAATCTGGCCAATCTTTCCTCTTTCCTGCTATTTTCTTGACATAGTGGTAAGCAATGGAATGCACAAGTTTGTGAGAGCCAAAATAGAGGTTCCAAATCCTACAGCAGGGTGTAAAATGGAGAGTAAGATGTAAAAGATTTATAAGAGGGGCTGACCTGGGATGGTTCCTTAAATTGTTAGGATTCATCTAGTTTGAAGGAGGAGAAGAGTTAGGTGAAGGTAGAAATCCCTACAGGTGTCAGATATCATGCTTCCTTCAGAGGATTATTAATAATTTCATTATTTTGCACTATTCTTTTTGCCTTTTGAAACAATTGGTGAGAAGACCAGAACTAAGTACCATTGGGTATCCATAAACTAGAGGGGGTAGAGGGACAGATGGCTCATAGCAGTATTATATTTCAGTAGTCCCCATCAGAATTGCATTTCCTGTTTCTCTAAGTTTTAAATTATGCATGAATTGAAATTCAAATATTATTTCCACAGGCTTTTGAAGATATATATATTGAAAAGAAAAAGACCATTAAGATTATTTTGGAGTATGCTGACAAGATATTCACCTACATCTTCATTCTGGAAATGCTTCTAAAATGGGTGGCATATGGTTATAAGACATATTTCACCAATGCCTGGTGTTGGCTGGATTTCTTAATTGTTGATGTAGGTCCTTTGCAATAAATTTTAAAAGACAATATTAAATTTGTTCTTACAATGTGTTCTGAAAAAATTTTCACCGATGTTATATATTATCATATTTGAATTTTGTGAGCTTCATGTACTTTCAGGCCATAGGTATATGTTTTTAGAAATGTTAGTACAACCAGCAGAAATATATTCATGAAGAAAATCCTTCAATGAGTGTAAACTCTCTTCTATACCATTCCAGCATTTATAATGGACTTTTGAATATGTTTTCTGTAATCAGAGGAAATCTAATTTTTTAAAATATATGATCTGAATATCATTCCTGTTAAGGTTAAGAACAAAATGAAAAACAAGAGAGTGGTTAAAGAACACAGGTTTATCACAGATTAAAGACAGGAAATACTAATTTTTCACAATATAGAATTAAAAGACACAAAAGGATGAAGAATGTATCAAGTTGTCTGATAAGTAAGTTGAAGTTTATGTAAAAACAATGGCAGCCATGGCCCACTGGCTTTATATTGGGAGAAGGAAAAGGATGGAATTTCAAAATGCTTTGTTAATAGCAAAAACCAAAAGGAGTCACGATTTTTGTTCCTGTCTCAAACAACTGCCCTTCACCTCTGGAACAGCAGTGGCACAGAGTAGGCATTAATAATTTCCGATGATAAATTCAAAGAACTACTGAGTACTTGGGTGAAAGAAAATTCATAAGTATACTATATGTATTATTTTTAAAAATACAAAATTGTTTTTACAGGCTTCTCTTTGAGATAATTGGGAAAGATTTAAACTAGTTTATGAAATGAAGGAATCTAAAATAGATATTAATGGCATACTACCCATTATTAATCATTCATTTGTATTTAGTGTAATCTATTTAATACTTTAATGCTCTGATTTAAAAACATTAAATCATATTTAATAATTTAAAATAAGCATTTTATTTTATATTATTGGAAGAGGCATGACTTTGTTCACTCTATCTTATTTTTCTCTGGATATGTTCTTCAATCTTTTGTTAGTTTCTATAGATTTTCAGAAATTTAGTCTTTGTGGTTAGTAAAGAAATATCCAATATTTAGTCACATTTTTTAGAGAGTTACTTTCTACATAATACCTGAAATAATTTAAAGTGCCACCTGCAAATTTTTATACTACCAATAAGTGCTTTAACATCTAAGGGTTTGCATAATTGTTTTCAAAGACAATAAATTAGTACAGTATCATTCATAGATAATTATGAATATGACCACAAACAGCAAATTCTTCCTACGAAATCAAAACAAAACTTGTCATATTTACTCAAGGGTTCAGTTTATCAACTATTACATAAATCTCAGTATTTTTCTTTTAGTACTGAGGATTGAACCCAGGGCCCTTTACCACTCAGCTAATTCTATTTTTGATACCTTACATTAATGACTTTAGTTACCACCCAGGGAAAGAAAAGTGATAAGATGAGTGCTTTTTGTAATAGAGTAGTTTAAAAGGAAAGCTAACCAAAATCAGAATAAACAACAAAATGAATACAGGTTATTTTTTCTCTTAAACTTTTAATACAATTGGGTCTTTTAAAAGTTGTAAAAATATTCAATACATCTTAAAAATTTGAAAATATTTTCACAAGTACACTCATTTTTATCACTCAAGTTATGACAAAAATATTTACAAATAGAGATTAATTTATTTTTATTGAAGAGATGACTGTTTAAATTTTTTTTATACTTGAAAATCTGGAATGGGAATCTCAATGTGTGTAGTAAGAATGTTTAGGAATACATAATGTGAAGAACTCAGGAAAGCATATTACTTCAATTTGAAATGCTATTTAATATTTTGAAACCTGATATATACACATATACAATATTTTATAATACACAACACTGAGAGTAAAGTTCTACAGAGTACTCTGGCTGATAAAGATAGAAATATAGGAAAACAGATTTGGGGGAATGGATTGATTTCTTTTTTTTTTTTTTTTTTTAAGACAGGGTCTCAATATGTTGCTTAGGTTGCTCAGGCTAGCCTAGAATTTGTCATTTTCTTGCCTTTTCCTCCCAAGTAGCTGGAGCTATAAGCACATACCCCTGAACCCAGCCTGAATATTTTTATTTCTCAAAAATTGAGAAGTTTATTTACAACAGTTGTTCTCAGAGTATGAAGTCTGAACCAAAACTACAGGCACATGTAGGTAGAAACTCATTAGGGGGGTAAATTCTCAGAATGCCTTTAAAATCTACTGAATCACAATCTCTAGGACTGAGAACCAGCAAACTGTCATAACAAGGTTAATAGATTAATCTAATGCATATTCAGGTTTCACAATCACTGATTTGATTTGCTGCTCAGAGGATAGACTCTTCTGGTTTCTGCAAATTTTTGATCATTTGAAACTTATTTGATTGAGCATCATTCACTAATATGGGCATGTATTTGTATATGTATAAAGGTATGCATAGTTTGCTACCTGGATAGATGTATATATAGAAAAGCATATAAATATTCTCACGCACAGATTATACTGTAGTTTTCTCAATAATAAGCATATTCAGTATCATAAAACTTGCTTAACAGTGGTTTAAAGCACTGGTCTACTACTTCCAGAGGCTATTCAAATTTTAATTAGTGTTTTAAAACTTTGGGGTTTTTTTCTGATTAAAATGGGAGCATACTTAGTTTTTAAGTGTACATTAAGCAGAAAATGATGAACTCAATTGACTGAATTTAACAGTGATAAGAGAAGCAATTAGTTCTATCCATTAAAGAAATTTAAAAGAAAAAGTAATGTCACATTCAGTTTGATATTTTGAAGTAGCTACATGAGGACCAGCACTTTAACATCTTCTGCTTGATAAATCAGCTGACTTGTCTTGAGTAGCAACAGCAATGACTTCGGAGCAATGAATTTTTTTTTCTACTCCTTAAATAATTAAATATAAGGAAGTTGTTTTTGAAGTGTTCCTCTTCTTCCCTGGCAAACCCAAATCCATAGTCATACCTTTGTTCATAGTGAAAATACTTTATACATTGTTCTTCAGCATTGGCTCCTGCTACCCAGTGTGAAATAAATGAATATTTAAGTGGAATTTATCCAGACACTGAATGCATTTACAGATCCAAATCCAAGGTCACTGAGAAAATCATTGTTTTGTTACTAAACCGTATTCTGATTTCTGATCATGTTCTTTCTTCTGGAATAATTTATGATCAGAGCTCAGATTCCTGTTGGATACTGGTATGGATGATCATTGTGGCTGGTCTATCTAACACGGTAAAGTTATTACATATTTAAGTTTATTGTGAAGCCAATGAGATCACCCACTCTCATTATCTGTTCCATATAACTGAGAATGTCTTCTATTAATTATTACAAGGTAGATCTTTGGTGCCAATCTTGAGAAATTGAAGGATGGAAATATTGTCAGGAAATTTGCCTCATCTCAAAATCATGAGTCTTCAGATTGCTTCTAAGTAAAGTTTATATTCACGCTTAGATTTAGTTTAATGTGACACTTTTGTGTCAGCTACAGAATAACAAACTTTGTTATGCAGTAGATGTCATTTCAATTGAAATTTTCATAGTTGTTCTAATAAAATTTTCACTTTTAATAAGCAAGTGCATAACCATCAATTACCAAAGTATGAAAATTATTATTTCTATTAAGATATAATAAACATCTTTCATTTCTTCTATTTTTTTTTTCATTTTGGTTAACTTTCCTTGAAATCTACTTTTATGTGAAAGTCTGTCTTCCCTGGTTTTTTTGGACAATGAGATAACTGTGTAGAAAATTATATTATTTTTGTTGAACTTCTCTGAGCTTTGAAATTGACTTTTCTTCTTTATGCCTTATTATTTTCATTGAAACAATTAATGAAAATGTTATTTTTTATAGGTCTCTTTGGTTACTTTAGTTGCAAATACTCTTGGCTACTCAGACCTTGGCCCCATTAAATCTCTTCGGACACTGAGAGCTTTAAGACCTCTAAGAGCCTTATCTAGGTTTGAAGGAATGAGGGTAAGAAAATGTAAATTCACTAATATAAAGTTCTTATTTTTAAATGGGATATTTAAAATGTAAAAATGAATGGGTATGTTTATATTTATACACATATACATACACATATATACATACCAAAGACTGTTTATAAGTGTGACATATACACACAGGATTTCGGCACTTTTTTAAACAAAAGAATAAATCAATACATTAATTTTTCCTTTATATATTATTGTTAGGCAATTGGATGATGCAGATAAATGACTTTTCCCTTTGTAAATGGAAATCTTCTCTATGCTAAAAGTCAAGTAAATAGATCATCATTGGACCTAACACCACCTCTCATATACAAGTTAAGGACTTTCCTGTATCAAGTGCTCAAATAACATTTATGTAAGGAACTACCCTGGATGAAAAGCATAAGAAAGGATAAGGAAGTGAAGTAACATTAGCCATCTAATTTAATTTCATGCTTAAAATAATGTTTCAAAGTTAGTGGGATTGTGTCAAAATTACATTAAAGGCTACTAAAGCTCTGAGAGATTACTTCATTTACACTGGGCTACACAGGACCTAAAAGGAAATTCATTTAGTAGAGACAAACAGATGAGATAAATAACAACAATGACCAACCCAGCTTTAAGGTTGTTTTAAATCAACAAGTTCATGACACACACGGAGGGCAGTGACTGAATTTTCTATGATTAACTCATATCCTCATTTATTGCTATACCTCTGGAATTTCTCCCTCTGATTTGTAGCTACTTTCTCATACCTCTTGTTCTCTCAGCCTGGAATGTTCTACCTTGCTGCCTCAACCCCAACTCATCACCTGATACAGCAAACACCTACCTACCTTTTAAACTTAATATAAATTTGCCTTGTCTATTCACCACCAGAAATAACTACACAACCTCCCCTCGATGATCACACCCAAAACGCTCATTATATTGCATGTTACTTGTTTCCCTGACTGCCATTCGACCTATAGTCTCAGAGTAATTTCACACGGAAATTAGTCTAGCTCACTGATTCTCCACCTGTGGCCACTGACCAGCTATCAGCATCATCTGGTAATTTATTAGAAATATAAATCCCTGGGCCTCAGCCCAGACCCTACTGAATCAGAAACTGGGCTCAGAAATCTGAGCTTTACCCTACCTCATGTGAACATTACAGATCTTTCAGTCTTGCAGGTCTCCACTGATAGCCCTGTCAACCTAAGTCTGATGGTAACCTCCACTACTTAATGTATCCAGTTAATATGACTTTCACATGTAGAAGAGAGATGATGATTACACAAAAAAAGTCATAAGAAAATTTAAATGCTCTTTATCATATAAAATTTGAAGAGTTACATTTCATTTTATGCAGAAAGGAATACTTTTTTTTTTTTTTGGTACTGGAGATTGAACTCAGGGGCACTCGACCACTGAGCCACATCCCCAGCCCTATTTTGTGTTTTTGATATAGATACAGGGTCTCACTGAGTTGCTTAGCGCCTCGCCATTGCTGAGGCTGGCTTTGAACTTGCAATTCTCCTGTCTCAGCCTCTCTAAGTGCTGGGATTACAGGCTTGTGCCACCGCGCCCGGCTGAAAGGAATTCTTGACATTAATTTTTTGAGCATTAGAGTAGAATTTTTTGAGTAGAATGTCATACTCCATCTAGAATTTAGGAGTGATCCTTGGATTTCAGAAATGTTATATGGCATTTTCATAAACAGTATTCTTGTCCCTGCAAAACCACTTCCTTTGGTGATTAAGACAATCGATAAATTTACACTGTTTACTCTTTGTTCTTTATTTAAAATCTAGGTGAATTGGATTGAAGAGAACATTTTAATGTACTTGGAGAAATACAATATTAACTTGTGTTTGCTAACTATGTGAAAGGAAATATTTCTTCACATGGCTAACAAAACAATGCATTTTGTAGCTCGTCTCTTTGGAGTTCTGAGACTCTTTAAGCCTATTTATTTTCCCAAATGGCTTCTCATCAGTGATAGGAACATCTCTCTCATCGTTCCATTATTACGCTTTCTTAAACGAAGTATGTGTCAGCTGTTGTGCTATAAAAAAGCACCGAGTACAATGATAAATGGATCCCAGTCCCCCAAAAGTTAGTAATGCCAATTGTCATGAGACAGACAGGGGAATAGTGTTCTATGGTATCTGCTGTAAAATAGTGAGCACTCAATGCGAGGGGAATCCTACAGAGGAGGAAATCACTGCCCAAGAAAGACTAAGAAGGATTCACAATGAAGTGACATTGGAAACATAACTGAAAGAATAAGCCCCAAACCACAGGCAGGTGGGCATTCAAGCACAATTGCTTCATGGTTGAGAGGCACAGAGTTGAGTGTGCAAGGTATTTTGGGCTCAGTGACTATAAGGATCAGTGTGCTTAGGCAGTAAGCATAGTGGTAACTGGAGACGAAGATAAAAGGGTGGGCTTGATGGAAAGCTGGCCACTTTGAACTTCAACTCTAGATCTATTCTTCCCAGCTTTTTTGGAGGTCATGTACATTGTAATGATCTGATAAAAACATGTCCTGTTTCCAGAGAGGAAGCATAACCATAATGCTTTTTGTATTATTTCACATTCCCATGAATTCTCTATAGGTCCATGGACTCAAAAATAGCTATTGTTCTGGTCACAGGGTTAACAAACCACAGCTCTTATGACTGTGACTAATTGACTGTTTTTGCAAAGGAAATTTTATTGGAACATAGTCATGCCCATTTTTTTTTGTCTGATGTATGGTTGCAATGGCAGAGTGCAATAGAGATCACATAATGGAGAGCTGCATTGTAAGACAGGTAGTCTTGAAGGATGGGGTAACGAAGAAAATCTGGAGACTGAAAAGTGCTACAGAAGTTGTCCTAGAGGAAAATCAAAATGTCCAGATCACTAGTGATCAGTAGCAGAGGAAATGCTGAATGGCAGAGATAAAGAGAAATTATTAAAGACAAACTATCCCTCATTTTTAAATGAAGCCAGCACTACCTGTATTTTCCCAAGGACTTACTAAAACATGTTTTTAGAGAGAGATTAATGAATTCAAGAAGATTGTTCTCATTTCATAGAAACAAATCTACAGTTTGAACCACTGAAAGACTCACAGTTTTAGCTCTACCAAGGTATACTAGTAGTTTTTCTGTGTGGGGGAATAATTAATGCTGGTAATTCTAGGATTATGAGACTTTAAATATATATCTCATTTTTTTACCACTTACATTTATATGTTTCTCTCTTTTCTAGAGTGTGCAGATTTTATGATTTCACCTTATCAATATCAGGTTTTTGGTTTATTATTTTTTCATTTATTTAAGCTGTAATATCATCTTAGTCATTTTATGTTGTATTTTTGCTAATAGTTTTGTTGTGTTAAACATGTGATTTGTAAACTCACCAATCACGGGACTCATGCTCAATTCATTTTGCTTGGCACACTATTGAGCAAATAGAAGGCATTTAGTATATACATGTCGGTTGGTTGACCAAATGCCTTAAATAAAGATGGTTTTTAACTTATTTAATCCTGCCTCTATGTTGCCTATTTAACTTCTTTCTGTTTTACCAGTCCTAACCATTCTTTCTTTCCTTTGAACTCTAGGTGGTCGTGAACGCCCTCATCGGAGCAATCCCTTCCATCATGAATGTGCTGCTTGTGTGCCTTATCTTCTGGCTGATATTTAGCATCATGGGAGTAAATTTGTTTGCTGGCAAGTTTTACGAGTGTGTTAACACCACTGATGGGACACGGTTTCCACAAACTCAAGTTGAAAATCGTTCCGAGTGTTTTGCCCTGATGAATGGTAGCACAAACGTACGATGGAAAAACCTGAAAGTGAACTTTGACAACGTTGGGCTCGGGTACCTGTCTCTGCTTCAAGTTGTAAGTGATCCCCTGTATGAATCCTCGGTATTTAGTAACTATTGAATTAAGGATATAGGACATGATTTAAATAATGTATTAAAACTAGAAATTAAAAATAAAGTGCTCTATGGCTTTTAAAACAGTTGATCTGTCTTAGAACATGTGCCTATAAACATGGTTAAGAAGTATATGTTTCTTGTATTTGAGAATTATGAACTGAGAATTGACTTGGTGTCATTTAGATCCCCACTACTGCACCATCTGAATATTGCTTCAAAAATAGTCATTTTTGGACTTCTATTTTTTTTCTACAGAGAAATGAGAAGTACTTTCTAGACTATCCTTAAGAAATGGAGAAAAAATATTTCCAAACTTATTCACAAAATTTTCTTCCATTTTTCAGAACGTAAAAGTTCATACACAAAATTTACAGGCAATTGTAACAATTTGCAAATAGGACTAAAATTTAGAATGTGATTTGGGAATCTGTCCTCTCTTAAAAACAGCATCTCTCTATAAAGTTGGTACTTTGAAATACAGCAAAACTTACTACTTTAATATTATTATATTTGTTGTAAGACTAAATAGACAAAACTATGTTTATAGTAGTTTGGGAACATGAGCTTCAGATTCAGATTCTGTATATGTTGTATTTACAGGCCACATTTAAGGGATGGATGGATATCATGTATGCAGCAGTTGATTCTGTTGATGTAAGTATTGATGAACATAACGCTAAACTTTACAATTTAAAAAATCTCCTTAGTTTAATTCAGTGGTCCTCAAATTATAGCTCCATGGAGCCCTATGTATGTACAAATACAACAAAGAACTTCCACCTGATAGTAGCCTAGCGGTTATGAGTGCAGCATTTGGAGACAGATGCAAATTCTAGTTCTACGACATCGCCAAGTTCTGCAATGGTCATTGAGCAGATTTGTTTACCCCTCTGAGCCTTAGTGCCTACCTGAGTGCCTACCTCATAGGTTATTTTATGGATTCAATAAGAAAATGCAAGTAGAGCTCTTAGCATAGGAGTGACAATAAAAATGCTTAGTAAATATTAGCTTATTGATATAAAAATGAAATAAAATTTTTAATTGTTTTTATATCTTGAAGCATCTTGGTAGATTTTATGTAAAATAAATTCCATGGTAAGAAAATTGGAAGATTACTAGCTAGTTCATATTGTCACACATTCCTGTGAAGACATTTTTGTAAACAAATGAAGAAAAAAGTAAGAATGGTGTCCTCTCCATTACAAAATGGTAATGGTAAGAATGGTCTAAGAATGGTGTCATCTCCATTACAGGTTTTTCTGGAAATAAAAAACATACTTTAGATGATTTAGTTACTAACTTTTCTACCAATCTGAGAACAAGTACTATATATGGGTATAGTGGGTATATGGGTAGATTCTTTGTAGTCATTTTACAGATTATATCTATGTACATAATAAACATCTATTAAATATTTGTTTAATACTGATTATATTTTTAAGAATGCCAGGTTAAGCTGGGCGTGGAGGCATAGACCTGTAATTCCAGCAACTCAGGAGCCTGAGGCAGGAGGATAGCAATTTCAAGGTCAGCCTTGGCAACTTAGCAAGGCCCTAAGCAACTTAGTGAGACTCTGTCTCAAAATTAAATAAATAAATAAACAAATAAAAAGGGCTAGGGATGTATCTCAGATATAGTTCAGTGGTAAAACCACCCCTGGGTTTAATCTCCAGTACCAACAAAATAAAAATAAAAATAAAAAATAACCAGGTTAAGCCTCAACAGTGCTATGGCTTCTGAAATACCAAGTTTACCCAGGCTTTGCCTTTCAAGCCATGTAAAAAAGAAATGAAAACAGTGACTTCTAACTTTTTAAATTACTTTTTAAATTTACTTTATAGGTAAACAAGCAGCCCAAATATGAATACAACCTCTACATGTACATGTATTTTGTCATTTTTATCATCTTTGGGTCATTCTTCACTTTGAACTTGTTCATTGGTGTCATCATAGATAATTTCAACCAACAGAAAAAGAAGATAAGTATTTCAACTATTTTCATCATTGCACTGAAAAGGAATGATTATTTTTCCAAAATTATATGTAAAATTTAATTTGATATCAAGTAGTAATTAATTTCATTAGTGCTTCACTTATTTTTTGAATGATTGACAGAAGATATAATTACAGATGTGTTTAATTTTGCTCATTTTGTGCAGAAAATAATTTCCTAAGTCAAATTCTTTAAGCAATATATCAACTATTCCATTTTTTCCAGTGTTCCCTATAAAGGATTAAAAAATTAAGAAACATTCACTAATTCTTTATTCAAAATGCATTTCATAAATAGGTATTTGACTTTCTTCTGAGCCACTATTCTGTATGGTTTGCATTAGGCTGGTACTTGGGTAGGAATAACAGGAGATGTGACTTCTGAACTCGAGGAGTTTATATTATAGCAAAAGAAATAAAATTTAAGAGTTGTTGAATGCTGCAAGCCAGGCACTCTCCTGAAGGTTTTTATTTCATTAGTCCTCACACTGACTGTGGCTGCCATATTTTATTAGGACTGCCATAACAAAATACCCCAAGCTGGATGACTTAAAACAACAACAACCTATTCTCTCACAACGCTGGAGGCTAGAAGTCAAGAACCATTGTTGGCAGGGCCATGCTCTTTCCAAAGCCTCTGAGGGAAGGTCCTTTCTCCATCTCCCAACTTCTAATAGCCCAGGCATTCTGTGGTTCCTGGCAGCAGAACTACAATCTCTCTGTCTGTATCTACATGCTAATATCTCTCTGTGTCTTCCTTCTCATCTATTAAGGACTATACTAGTTATCCTTATTAGAACAACTTTATTACTGAGTACTGGATTAAGCACCCCTCCACTTTCCCATGGTTTCACCTTAACTTAATTACATTGCAACCACACAATTTCCAAATGAGGTCAACTTTCTGAGGTACTAGGGGTTTAGGACTTCAACATATCTGTGGGCTAGGGGACACAGGATTCAATGCATAATGTCAATCATAAATTTAATATTATTATAGACAATATTGTAATATTATTACAGACAATATCTTAGAAATGAGGAAAAACACATAAAGGTTAAATAATTTACCTAAATCATACATCTAGAGCTAAGGGTGTAGCTCAGAAGCTGAGCATTTGCATAGTATGCACAATGCCCTAGGTCTAATCCCCAGCACATTAAAAAAAATTATACATATAGTACGTGATAGAGTTTAAATATAATTATTAGTACATCCCATGTACCTTGAACATTTGGTCTATTCATTCAAGACCTCTAGTATAATATATCCCCAAATATTATAATATGAGCTCATGGTGAGTAAATGAGAAAAACTAACAACAATGAAAATGTATATGAGCAGCCAGCAGAAAAGTAGATACAGCCACAAAAAGGTCTATTCAATTGATACTTGAGCAGACCCTAGAAGATAGATTAGAAGATAAGCAGCAACTGGGAGGTAAAAGGACGGATAATCCATATGAAGAGAACAGAAGACTGGGAGCTTATGCCCAGGGCTAATTAAGGAGGCAGCAATTTGGGAATAATAGCAACCCATCCAGTCTGTATGGAGTTTAGACTTGAGAAAGAAATAACAAAAAGATGAGGTTTGGGCCTTCTTCAAAGCAGATATAAGAAGTTGTGTGAGATAATTTCAGTAGGAGCTGATATATCATTAAGGTTTTTGAGCAACAAGTAACTTTTGACCAACACATTGAAAATTAGGACTCTACATTGTTTTATCTTGCATAAAGTACCTCACATGTGTAATCTGTAAGATATAAGTATCCCTAGTTAACCTCAGAGAGGTTATGTTACTTATATTTAGTCAGCCAGAAAGTAGTTTCATCATAAATCTAACCCCAGAGCTCCTTTTTCCAGAGACCATGAAGCTGAACTTCAATGATCTTGCTGGGCACAGTGGCACATGCCTGTAATCCCAGTGGCTTGGGAGGCTGAGCCGTGAGGATCTCAAGTTCAAGGCCAGTCTCAGCAACTTAGTGAGACCCTAAGCATTTAATGAGATGCTGTCTTAAAATAAAATATAAAAATGGCTGGATGTAGTTCAGTGGTAAAGTGCCTCTGTGTTTAACTCCCAGTACCCCCCGCCAATTAATCTAGCAGTGATTCACAGAATAATTGAGGAGAGACAGAGGTTAGTTCAGACTCTGTTTTACCTACCATGTGGGCCACACCTACAGTATCCAAAATAGTCTTCTGTGACAATGAAGAAGAAGAAGTGTATTCAATCAAGGTATTTCAGGGGATCGATTTCATAGTTTGCTTATGATTTGCAAGAGCATAGGGTCTAGGTATTGTCTTGTCAATCAATTGTTTGCCTGCAGCACCACCTCCAGGAAAAGAAATCTTTGGAGGATAAGGGGTAGAACTACAAGAGAGAAAGATTTCAGATACTGGCTTTCTATCTAAGAGGATAGATGTATGTGCATTGAAATGTCATTAGTGCACATGATGGACTGACTATTCACAAGCACAGAAAGAAGTCTGTTAAACTTCAAAGGCCATGTCTTTTCCCACAATGCAGTGTTGCCTCTTAATGTTTTTCAGCATTAGTACTTTGATCTCAACTTCTGCATCCACCCACATCTCTTTCTAATAAGCAGTCCCACTCTACTAGTTCTTCCAGCTGTCATCCATATTTGTACTCTCTTCATCTTTAATAAATTCATGTGACAATTGGATTTCAATAGTTTATCATAAAATGTACTATGGAAAATTAGAATATAAATTATTAATGAGTTCAAGTTATAAATTGAAAAACTATGGAAAATTATTAATGGGAAAACTATATGATATATTTATAGAAATGCCTAGTACAAACCTGGGCACCAGAGTAAATTTGGAGCAGCAACCCCCTTCAAGTAACTATAACTTATTATAAAAGATAATAGCAACTACTCTACAGCATGTTGAGTATCTTTTCTCCAAAATGCTTAAGAACAGAAATGTTTTGGATTTCCAAGTTTTCAGATCTTGGAATATCTGCAAGTGTGTGTGTGTGTGTGTGTGTGTGTGTGTGTGTGTGTGCATGTGCTTGTGTGAGTAATGAGATACACTGAGGATAGGACATAAGCCTAAACACAGAAATCATATAGATTTCATACACACCTTATACACATAAGCTGAAGGTAATTTTATACAATATTTTTAGTGTATCTCCATTTTTTTTTTTTTTTGCTACCCATCACATAACATCAGGTGTGGCATCTTCCACTTGGGGTATTATGACAGTATTTGAAAAGTTTCAGATTTTAGAGCATTTCAGATGTTGGATTTTGGTGTTAGGGATGCTCAACCAGTACTAACTAAACTTGCCATATACCAGTGTTATGCCAAGTGTTCAGCATGCACTCTCACAATTGATCCTCTTAATAAAGGAATGATGTAGCTATTCTGTTAAGATGAGGTGATTTGTATGTAAAGAGATTTAAAAACTTGCCTTACAACAAAAGAGCGGCTTTGACCAAAGATAGTAAAACATCAAAACTGGAGTCTTAATTAACATGTAATACCTTAGAGAGTGTAACATACCAGTAGACCAGCCTGACTTAGAGACTCTCGGCCACCTAGCTTTTTGCACAAAGGATGTATTTTGTTCAAGGCCAATATAATCGACAGTAAAAAGGAACAAAACAGTAACACGGAGTTCTCTACTAGAACATTTCAAAACCTCTTCTTAGTTTCCTCCCACCCTTCATCATATTGACAACTAGGTTATCATTAGAAGAAGACACAAAATCTGCTACAGTGACTTTCACTCCTAATCCAGAGTTCTTACTTGGTATGTTCCCACTCTCTTCTGGTAAGTTTTCAACATGCTGTGCTATTCAGCCCCACTAATATGCAATTTGGAATGTCAGGGCATCTCTTGACTTTGAGAGCACAAAGGCTCTCTCTCATATCTAGTATCAGTAGATCAGATGAATGCTAAAATTACATGAGCACTGCATATTCACTAGAGTAAAGTAAACCAAAGCACTCTAAGAACTTTCTAAATCTGGTTATCTTTAAGTGTTTGATGAATAAATAATGCAGTGTACCAGGAAGCTGAATGTTATTTAACCTAGGAGAACTGAAGGGAAGCTATAACTAGGTCATCTTCAACTCCAGGACCCTACAAATTAAAAAAGGATTTCAGAACGATAAATTCTCAAAAACAGATTATTCTATTAGAATATTCTAAATTAGAATGGATTATTCTAATTATTGGGGTGACTTTAATAGGTGATACTATAGAACAATGTGGAATATGTACATATGTAAAAAACACAGAAAACTTCAAGAAATTAACAAAAGCCTAAAGGAATAACCAAAGCTTCTACCTCCCCTACATGAGATTTCATCTTTTCCAGTATAGAAAGGATTAAAAGAATGTCATTTAGATGTTAACTTTTTACTATAAAATCATAATGGTTGTATTTTCTTTCTTATAATCAGAAAGTCTTTCAGTTCTTACCAATTCATTATGGGGACCTTGCTTAATACCAAGAACTTTATTGTGCAAAATAGTCTTATCCAATAAAGCATTTATGCTGCAATTAACTTTTGGGGATGTCACAAAGTGTTTCTTGAAATACAGACATAGATAAAGATGTGGATACAGATGCAGATAAAGAGACATAAATTGCCCATTTTTTGTGTATTCATTTTTCTCTCTTTAAGGAATGGTGTCATACTCAAATACAAATGAATGTAAAGCTGATAAAAACTTACTGTTTTGGGTTCATACTCCTTATATGAGTAAAAAACACTAACCAGATCATCAAAGAAAATAGTTACCACTATTAGTTCTTATAACCCTCACTGACATAGTTGTTTATCAATAAAATTCCTGATAGGAGAAGTAGATAAAAATATCAGCACACAGACTAAAATAGCACAAGTTAGTATATAAAAAGAAAATTGAGCCAATCATTATATGTAATGTATATATTTTATATATTCACATTTCATTATGTATGGAGACTTATGTCACTAAACATAGGTAATCCATTAAGAAAGATTTTGTTTATAGTTACCATGGACATAATAAATTGCATTTCATTTCTAAATTAATTTATTTTTAACCTCTTTTAGAGAACAGAAGAAAAATCTATGCAGTAATTCTGGTTTTAAGTAGATTTGTTTTATTTCTTTACCTTGGAGGTCAAGACATCTTTATGACAGAAGAACAGAAGAAATACTATAATGCAATGAAAAAGCTGGGGTCCAAGAAACCACAAAAGCCAATTCCTCGGCCAGGGGTAAAAAAATTCTTTATATTAACATATATGTATATATGTTAATTTTAAATTAGATTTCGTTTGTTATTAATGAATATTTAACTTTATAGATGACACTTGAACAATTCTCTAATTTCCATATTATTCTTGGTTCTTACAGAACAAATTCCAAGGATGTATATTTGATCTAGTTACAAACCAAGTTTTTGATATCACCATCATGGTTCTTATCTGCCTCAACATGGTAACCATGATGGTAGAAAAAGAGGGACAAAGTGATTACATGATTGATGTTTTATATTGGATAAATGTGGTTTTTATTATCCTTTTTACTGGTGAATGTGTACTCAAGCTGATCTCCCTCAGATACTACTACTTCACTGTGGGATGGAATATTTTTGATTTTGTGGTTGTGATCCTCTCCATTGTAGGTAAGGCCATTTATTAATCCTTAAATTTTAGTTTTGAATAAGCTAAACTCCATATGTGCTCAGAGAAGTGTCTGAATTCTTGAATATAAATTTACTTTGGAGTAAATTAGTACAATGAAAGAATGAAGGAACATGCTTATTGGTAGATATGTCTTGGAAAGCACTGCAGAATTTGAAATTACTGCCAGCTTTGGCATATGAGACCTGTCTTTTGATTAGTGATATGAATAGCCAGAGTATCCATGACTCTTGGTGAAACTTCTTCCTGAATTTAAGGTCAAGAAATGCCACCATCAGCTGGGCACGGTGGCACACTCCTGTAATCGCAGCACTTAGGGAGGCTGAGACTGGAGAATCGGGAGTTCAAAGCCAGCCTCAGCAATGGCGAGGTGCTAAGCAACTCAGTGAGACCCTGTCTCTACATAAAACACAAAATAGGGCTGGGGATGTGGCTCAGTGGTTGAGTACCCCTGAGTTCAATCCCTGGTACAAAAAAAAAATAAAAGAAAGAAAGAAAAGAAATGCCACCATCATTTCTTAAGGCTCAATACTTGGCCAGTCTATAAAATACAGTCAGCAAGCCTGTAATCCCAGCACTTAGGGAGGCTGAGACAGGAGAATCGAGAGTTCAAAGCCAGCCTCAGCAATGGTGCCAAGCAACTCAGTGAGACCCTGTCTCTACATAAAACACAAAATAGGGCTGAGGATGTAGCTCAGTGGTCGAGTGTCCCTGAGTTCAATCTCCAGTACCAAAAAAATAAAATAAAATAAAATCCAGTAATTTCTCAACCAGCCACTGTAATATCTATGAATCACAATACATGACTTTATACTTCTTCTTTTTTCATTATTATGGCTTCTTTCTTTTATTTCCCATTATCGTTATACACCTAATATTTTAGCATTATATTTATTTTTAGTATTATAAAATAAATGAGAGTGATTATATAGATCATCTGATACAAATGAAAGTTACAGATGATCAAAGAAGCCCAGACAGGTCAAAGGTTTTGTACCGTAGAGCCACAAAACTGACTGCTACAAAACTTAGAAGAGGCATTTAAAATCAATTATTAAAAAATATTATCACAAGAAGTGACACTAAAATTAAGATATAAGAAAACAAATTAAAATTTAGGTAGGAATTTAATCTAACACTAAGGAAAAATAATAATGAAATAATCCTCAACAAATCAAGAAGAACAAAAGAGCATCCTCCTATCACCTTCATGTTTAGCTAATGCCAATAGATAAGAAAACAAAAGGGTACACATGTTAAAACCAAGGGGAAAATGATCTGTATCCTAACCATGTTCTGACGTTCTTTTGAAATGAAAGAGAATGAACTAAAAATAGAAATTCATCTAAAGTTCAGAAGTGTCAAATTTTAAATTACATGTATAAATATTAATAATTGATATATAGGAGAGTGGAAAATATACATGATGAAAAATATCACTCATAATTGCAGTAAAAATAAAGTTAAAATATCTAGTAACAATTTTAACGTACAATGAATTAGACTTCTATGACATAAAGGACAAAAATGGCTGAAGTAATTGAAAGGCTTATCTAGTACTCGGATAAGAAGGCTCTCATTGAAATAATGATGATTTTTATAAGTTAATTTATAAATTCAATGAAGATGCCAAAGTTTTTTTACATGGTAGGGTTGATAAACTGAAAATATAAGTCCAAATCACTCTAAATTAATCTGGAAAAAAATTAGGATAATGAAAAGTGGCTTCATATTGCTTCATATTATAACTATCATAACATTCATCTTATTTTGAAATAATAGTGTTTCAAAATAAAAATTCAATAGATTCAAAGAGATAATCCAAAATGAACTTGACTGCATAGAGAATTACTTATTTACTCAGTAAAATGATCATGAATCAGAGGTTAGTATTTTTAAAAATGGAGTCAAATAGAAAATCAAGGGTCAAATGTTTTATCTGTAGAAGCTAGAGCAAAATAAAGGAGAAAAAGGGGGGAGGTTGGATATCATAAAGATAGAAGGAAGATCAGAAGAACAGAAGGAAATTGAGCAGGAGGAAGAAGAGACAGAAAAGGACAGTAAATGCAGAATGAATTTGACCAAATTATGCTATATAAATATACCACAGTGAATTTCACTTTTGTGTATATTTATAGAGCACCAATTAAAAATATATAAATGAGTAGAAGGAAGGCCAATAAAGTAGAAGAAGAGGAAACAATGGGTAAGAGTACTGAGAAATTGAATGGAGTAAATTAAATTCCATGCATGTATGATTAATGAACCCACCTACTATGTACAACTATAATGCACCAACAAAGAAAAAGAGAGAGAGAGGGCTAAGTGAATGAAGGGGTAGAACCCTGAATTCCCCTCCCAAGCTCATCATAGGCTCTTTCATAATGTTTTACTCTGACAGTAAAACAGAGTACTGTCATGCAGTGGATGTTTTTAGACATTCTATTGATGACAATAAAACACGAATTGGGAAGCAGAACATTAAAAAATGGAGTCAAGTAGAAAATAGGTGGAAAAAGATTGTTTGCGTGTATGTGTGGTAGGGGGGTTGAACCCAGGTCCTTCAGCATGCTAGACGAGTTTTTCCACTGAATTACATCCCCAGCCCTGGTAATAGATATTTAACCATGTACTCAAATAGTCTTTGCTATTCATGACACAAACTTGAGTCTATAAAGAAAATATAATAGTGGACATGACTATAAAAATCAAAATATCTAATGTGAGAACATTTATCACACATAAAAAAGATTGAAAGACAAATAAGAAATGGAGAATTTTATGCAACACTCAAGTTCAACAAAGAATCAATACTTCCAACAGAGAAGTAGTTTTTGTACATCAATAAGAATATAGTAAACATTCTAATAAAAAAATAGGCAAGGACCTTCCTCAGCCAAAAGTTAAAAATAACCAACAAATATACAAATATCCAATCAACAAGAAAAATAATAGATTATTTTCTAAAAAATATAAATAAGTAATTTTAATAGAGTATAAATAGCATAAAGATGTTATGGTTAAAAAACAACAACAACAAAGGCAGAATGTTCTCTCTGATTTGTGGATGCTAACCCAAAACAAGGGAGGCTGGGGAGGGGAATAATAGAAATCCATTGGATTAGACAAAGGGAAACAAAGAAAAAGGAGGGAGAGGAATAGGAAAGACAGTAGAATTGATGGAACATAACTTTCCTAGCCTTGTATTTGAACACACAACCAGGATAACTCTGCATCATATACAGCCACAGAGTGGGATCCTAAACAGAATAAGTTATACTGTCTTATGTATAATTTGCTAAACTACATTCTACTGTCATGTATAACTATCCAGAACAATAAAAAAGAATAATCATAGGAAAAAAGAAAGAAAGAAAAAAGAAAGTTGTTCTGGTAAAAATTGTAAAGAAGTACAGTGTTGCCAGGCACGGTGGCACACACCTGTAATCCCAGTGGCTTGGAAGGCTGAGGCAGGAGGAGGATCACAAGTTCAAAGCCAGACTCAGCAATGCACTAAGCGACTCAATGAGACCCTGTCACTAAATAAAATACAAAATAGGGCTTGAGTTCTGGCTCACTGGTTGAATGCCTCTGAGGTCAAACCCCAGTACCAAAAAAAAGAAGCAGCACAGTTCTGCTGAACATGGTGATGCATATTTGTAATCCCAGCAACTTGGGAGGCTGAGGCAAGAGAATTGCAAGTTCAAAGCCAGCCTCAGCAATTTAGCAAGACCCTTTCTCAAAATAGAAAAAAAACCAATCTGGGAATGTAGCTCAATGGTGAAGTGCAGTGTCCAGTATTGGTGAGTGTGGAGTATGAACACTTTCATATACTACTATTAGGAGTATTACAGACTTTCTAGAGAGAGGTTTGGCAATGTCAAACAAAAGTTTAAATACACCATTGGACCCAACTTCTATTTATGTATTATTAAAACATTTATATAACTAGGAAAATATGCCTATTTAGGTAAATTTTTTGGCCAAAAAATTGAAAGTAAGATAAATGCTACTTTTTAATATGCAATTATTTTGACAGAACATTTTATAACTGTAAGAATTGTCATTTGTATAAAAATGCCTACACCACATGTCACAAAGAGAAACTTCAAAATCAAAGGACGTTATATTAGTGTGTGTATTTGTACATTCGTGTGTATACAAAAATGGAGTGTTACTCAACAAATATTGAATATTAATTAGTTATAATTGGTGATATCTAAGGTGATTTATATTTCCTTTTAAAACCAGCATATTTCTTGAATTTTCTACACTAGTAGGTATTATTCTTATAATTTAAAGATATTGTGAAGAAAATAAGGGTGCATGAACTTAGTGAAGTGGGGAAAATGTGAGATAACAGTAATTCTACTCATTTTCCTTTGGAATTGCTCAATTTTTAAGAGAGAGTTTAATATAAATTAACAGTCCTGAATTCATAAGAGATAGAGATCATAGATAAGAGTATTTAGAATTATGTTACTGTTTAACATATGTATTTAAAAATATCCGTTTCATTTTTTTCCTGCCTAATAGGTATGTTTCTTGCTAAGCTGATAGAAAAATATTTTGTGTCCCCTACCCTGTTCCGAGTGATCCGCCTTGCCAGGATTGGCCGAATCCTACGTCTGATCAAAGGGGCAAAGGGGATCCGCACACTGCTCTTTGCTTTGATGATGTCCCTTCCTGCCTTGTTTAACATCGGCCTCCTGCTCTTCCTGGTCATGTTCATCTACGCCATCTTTGGAATGTCCAACTTTGCCTATGTTAAAAAGGAAGCTGGAATTAATGACATGTTCAACTTTGAAACCTTTGGCAACAGCATGATTTGCCTGTTTCAAATCACCACCTCTGCTGGCTGGGATGGATTGCTGGCACCTATTCTCAATAGTGCCCCGCCTGACTGTGACCCAAAAAAAGTTCACCCAGGAAGTTCAGTTGAAGGAGACTGTGGGAACCCCTCTGTTGGGATTTTCTATTTTGTCAGTTACATCATCATATCCTTTCTGGTCGTGGTGAACATGTACATTGCTGTCATCCTCGAGAATTTCAGTGTTGCTACTGAAGAAAGTGCAGAGCCCCTGAGTGAGGATGACTTTGAGATGTTCTATGAAGTTTGGGAAAAGTTTGATCCTGATGCAACCCAGTTCATAGAATATAGCAAACTCTCTGATTTTGCAGCTGCCCTGGATCCTCCTCTTCTCATAGCAAAACCAAACAAAGTCCAGCTCATTGCTATGGACCTGCCAATGGTCAGTGGAGACCGGATCCACTGCCTCGACATTTTATTTGCTTTTACAAAGCGTGTTTTGGGTGAAAGTGGAGAGATGGATTCTCTTCGTTCACAGATGGAAGAAAGGTTCATGTCTGCAAATCCTTCTAAAGTATCCTATGAACCCATCACAACTACACTAAAACGAAAACAAGAAGATGTATCTGCTACTATTATTCAGCGCGCTTACAGACGTTACCGCTTACGGCAAAATGTCAAAAATATATCAAGCATATATATAAAAGATGGAGACAAAGATGATGACTTGCCCAATAAAGAAGATATAGTTTTTGATAATGTTAATGATAACTCAAGTCCAGAAAAAACAGATGCAACCCCATCCACCATCTCCCCACCTTCATATGATAGTGTAACAAAGCCAGACAAAGAGAAATATGAAACAGACAACACAGAAAAGGAAGACAAAGGGAAAGATGGCAAGGAAAGCAAAAAATAGAGCTTCATTTTGACATACTGTTTACAGCCTGCAAAGGTGATTTATTTGTGTCAATAAGACTCTTTTAAGGAGGTGTATGCCAAACACTTTTTATTGAAACATTCTCAAAGGCAGTCCAGTAACTAGCTCTGATTTCACTAAGATAGGTGGGCAGCATTAGCAAATGGCTATTTTTGCACTGGTAAATGATTCTGCAAGAATTGTATGAGTACCTCTGTAGGGATTACTTATTACAGCAAACAAAGGTGATTTAATATTTTTAACATATCAGAAGACCATGTAGAAAATTTTCACATCTGCCTATTTAACTTCTCACTAGATCTTAATTACAACTGCCCCTATACACGTGCACACAAATGCAAACACAAATAGGAAAATATCTATTACTTAGAAATCAATCAAAGTATTTTGCCTTGGTTTTGGAATGAAGTTCCTAATAGAAATGATAGGCATCAGGAATGAATGTTTAGTTAAAACATCTTCTTATTAGGGAGCTAGCATCTTTTTTTCATGTACAGAGATCATTCTACATTTTGAGGTGCTCTAGTTCATTCTGCATTGCTTCAGAACCAATTCATATGTGCCTATAAAATGACATGGGATTAAAATACACACGTAGGCTCTTCATTTCTACAAATACTTGGGATTTACCTGAAGTCACATTTATCTTGACACAGAGACTTAGTTTTAAAATATTGAGTTTCATAGCCTGTCTTTTGTTTTGTTGTGTCGTGTTGTGGATGGGATCTCACTATGTTGCCCAGGCTGCCCTTGAATTCCTGTGCTCAGGCGACCCCCTCAGTTCCCAGAGTAGCTATGAATGCAGTAGTAGCACACCACCATACATGGTCAGCCTGTCTTTTTTATCCCCCACTTTGTTCATACAATAACCATAGAACTTGAAAATTCATTTAAGTATGTATCACATTTCTCAAAAGAAAAAAAATGAAGGTAATTAAGGAAAAAGGTAATTGACAAATACCTATTCACTGTTATTTATACAATCTAGCACTGCTCTGTGCTGCTCAACAATACAAATAATGGCCCAACTCAATCTCTTTTGTCACATTTATCTTCTTTCTTATGCATTTTTGTTTAGTCATCCTTTAATTCTAAGCAAATTTGATGTTTGTCTTCAATGAAATGCTTCCCAATATGCAGTTATCTATTTGATACCAGAGTATGGGTCTGAGCAGATAATGACTTGGGCACAGTATCACTTATATACTATCTGAAATGTGTTGGGCAAGCTTTCAAGTTATATACAGCAGGTTTTTAGCACCTGCTTGCCAGGTGTTTACTAAATGAAGTTACATTCAAATGGTGATTCTCATCAACTTGATTTCTTGCCTCTAACTTACTTTCTTACATTTTAGAAGTAATCAGTTTGGACCTCTTTGCTTTCATCTACAAAATAATGAAGATGTCACTTTCTCCTCAATATTCCTTGATATGACATATATTTTGCATTAAACAATAAAATAATCTAGGCTTATGATTTCAAAAGTATCTCTTTATTTTGCTCTAGCTATAATCATCCTGCCAAGGATGAGAAATCTAGTTTTTTTTTAAAAATGCCGTTGATAAATAGTGAGAAACAATTAATGGCCATGATGCATTTTCTCAAGAGTTTATTCCAGAAACTTGAAATGTTTCTTCTACCAAGTTATCCATGATGAGGTAAAGGTTGAGGCACATAAATAGAAAAGTGGTTTCATTTAGAGGATTTTTCAGGAAGACTTTGAAGCAAATATATAAAACATACTTCATAAATTTACTTTTAAAATTTTATAAATAACATTATGTAAGTCATTAAAACATATTTTTGTTGTTCTATCCAGTTTTTTTAAATAAAAGGATAGTTAATCATACCTATAGAGATGAAGAGACATGGATAGAAGAGACTAAGAAAGACAGCTACAAGAAAGTCAAATTAAAAACAAAGACATTTCCATGGACTTTATGTCTAGAATGTTTTTAAATTGTGATGTATTTTACAATACCCATACAAGAGACTGTTGCTTCTGGACATTTGTCCTAAGGTACCTATGAAATTAAATCTAGGGCCAAAGATTCTTTACAACTATATTTATTCATTCATCTTAGGTTATTTGAATCACTTTTTTTTTTTTTTTTTTTGGTACTGGGGATTGAACTCAGGGGCACTCGACCACTGAACCACATCCCCAGCCCTATTTTGTGTTTTATGTAGGGACAGGGTCTCACTGAGTTGCCTAGAGCCTCGCCATTGCTGAGGCTGGCTTTGAACTCGTGATTCTCCTGTCTCAGCCTCCCAAAGTGCTGGGATTACAGGCGTGTGCCACTGTGCCCAGCTTGAATCACTTTTAATTTAATATGAAAGGTGTCATGCAGTGTTTCACTGGACTATATAAAGCATTGAATTACATGCCTGCTAATCTCATTGAAAATAGGTCTTGGCAATTTAATTAAGGAACAATACAAAATATATTACATTTATAAAATTTTTAAATACATTTCATTAAAAACTTAATGTCACCTTAAATATGGATTCAGTTCATCATTATTTTACACCCATATAAATATCATAGTATTTTGAATTTTTATATGGTACAGTATGAAAAGAGGTTTGGTGGTTAGGTTTATCTGTGATTTATTATTAATGTTTTTACATTGCCTGATTTTTATGTAAAATAAAAAACATTGGCAACTGGATCTTCATCACAATTTTTTCTTAGCATTTCAAAAAAAAATTACAAAATTGTTCTTTTTTCTATTTTATTCTGAACTATAATTTTTAAAAAAAAATATGACATGGTTAGATTTTATGCGTATATGCTTGTCCCAGAAATGACTACATGTGACATTTTATCAATTAAATAATAATTGGCACTAAGAGCTCATCAAGTAAAGCTAAAAGTAAAAATAGACTTCTCCTTTCATGTAGATTACTGTTGGTACTAATTATAAAATGCTATCCTTCTGAAGGGACTGTCATACTACTACATAAATTATATATTCATTGAACTTAATGATGTAGAATGGCAGTTACAATGAAAATTTAAAATTAGACAAAAATAGAAGCAAACAGATTTGAACACAAATCCATACATAGAATTTAGGTGTAAATAGGAGAATCTCATTTTACCTTTGTCTGTTACCTAATTTGCAAAGATAAAAGTGACATGTGAGCTGTTTCTAAATACTTGATGAAAATCTCAACCCAAAATGTTTAGCTGGATTTTATAGAATTTTGATAGCTTTATTAAAAAGACTAAAAATAAAATGCATATGTAAATAAAGCACTCCTAATAGCAATTTCAGAGAAATGTTAATGGAAGTAATGAAAAGAGGGTCAGCTAAAGTAGGATGGCCATGTAATTGGACTGGGTTTAGGACCTATGAATAGAGGCCACCAATTTTTTAAATACCTATGGTTTGTTATGCTATTATCTTCTTTAGGAAAACAATCAAGAATTGCTTCATGAAAATAAGTGAATAGCCATGAATATAATAATGCTGTTTACATAGAGTTCTTCACAAATTTCATAGATCTATGAATGCTCAAAATGTTTAAGTTTGTCATAAATTATATTGTAGTGATACTTGAGATTTACACATTGTAATAGAATCTAAAAATAAAGGTTATAAAAATACAACCATATTGGTATGTATTTTTTGTTTCAGTGAGAATAGCCTCTATAAAGACAAATTCAATGCAACATTAATAGTAACTAACAGCCTTTTTTCTTTCTTCCTTCTTTGTTTTTTCTTTGAAAGCTGTACAGCTTCAAATATCCTCCATAAGACATATTCTAGATAAGAAAGATAAGAATAAAGAATATAGATTTCCAAATCAATTCATCCAAATGCAAAGCAGGATTTGTGCAGGAGTAGTAAATTGGTACTGGAAGTGAGAATACATGAAAATTTAGCCACACAGAGATGTATAATTTTTTTTTTTTTTTGCTGTAATAGTATTGAGAGGTTTTGTAGAATACATAATGGCTAAGAGTTTCTTACAAAAAAAATTGTATTTGGATCACAATTTCCCATGATCCATTGAATTTCCTGAATACATTATTTAACATATATAAGTCTCAGCTTTCTCATCTATAAAATGTGGAAAAGAGTACTTCTTCACAATATGGTTATAAGTCCTCATTGTTGTATGTCTTAATAAGACAATCCATATACAGCAATTAGAATAATGCACATCATCACAGAAGCAAGAACATTAGTAGTGGTAGTGTGGCGGCCAATTGGCTACTAAAAATATAAGAGTCCCAGCCACGTTTGAATACAATGCAGTGTATACAAATGTTAAATAACAAAATTATTTCTCTCTTTCATATGGCTAAGTATAAATATAGTACCTAGAAAAGTCTCATGCACCCTGTTAGTAGGTAATGAAAGTTTAGGGGTATAAGGGATGTATAGCATACACAAAATATTTCAATATTTAGCTATTTTTGAGATTTGTGAATCCAAACAATATGATAAAATCAGGAAATATACATATTTACTAAGGATTAGCATAATCTGAGAAAAACAATGTGGGTGATTTTTCTCATATTTAGCTAAATAGCTAATATAGACCTCCATTTTAATTTAGGTATAAGCATTCGGTCCTGCTAATAGCCTTTAAATAATATATATTAGAAATCATTGCTACTGTGTTGGTCTACTATTCCAACCTAGTGTACTATTATAATAGTATATAAAAAGGTATAAAATATTCCCAGGGACCTCTGTAGCAATAGTTGTGATAGTCTACAAAATAAAATTATAGTCATTGAATGATACCATAATCTCTCAACATAACTGATTGATAGGTATATGAATTTCCTAAAGCAGAAAAGCTAAATTCTTCCATACTTTGAGTAACACTATGTCACAGCTTAAGCAAAGGGAGCTGCAGGATCCTTGGTAATGTCTCACTAGGGAGGGGAAATTACATTCAAGCTATAGCAGAGGGGGCCTTTGCTGCAATAGCATTTGATGAACATAAGAGAGGAAATATGAACAAGCGTTAGTTACAAACAAGCAATACAGCAAATGTGACTACACTTAGCAGTATTCTTGATTACACTGAAAATCATACCTACATTACCAATCAATCAGTCTGGGGGGGGGGGAAGCTGATTTTAAGAGATTTATTATGCATCTGTAATGTCTACACCATGTGCTCTAGCTTGATTCTCCTTATTTAATATTTTTATAAAAAACAAAAACAATAAATAAAATAATGGACAATATGTATACTTAAAAGATTCAGGGACATTTTACAATTTGAAAACCCAGTAAAACTGAGAAAAAATACTATTCCTGTTCTAGATGTAATATTTGCTCACATATTCTAGTTTGAGTTTAATTCAAGACAAATATCTTCAATTAGTTCAATTCTATTCTTTTTATGAAAATATACTTTTGCTCTAAAACACCATCATGATTCACTTCTATTTTCAGTAATATACAAAATTTAGAAATTATGGAAAAATATATCCCAATAATATCAAGAAACTTCCCCCATTAAATTATAATTATTTCTAAATACTTTCAAATTGGGTGTCCTTGTACTAATTTAAAGAAAAACATTATTTTTATTATGGCTGGCCCTTCAGTTGTTGAATAAATTCAAGATTTATTCTTGTACTTTTAATACCTTGTCTTCGCTTCTGCTTTTAAAAATAGTAAGTGCTTTCAATACACTCAATCTCTGAGTCCTCACATGAAGGAAAGAGCTAACTTGGGTCTCTCTTCCTCTTTTCATAAGGGTACTAATTCCATGATGAGCTATCTGTATATCTACATCTTCCTTCTCAGTGACTGCGATCACCATCCACCCATGTGTCCAGACTAGTAACCCTCTTCCTCACCCCTCCACATTCACTCCCTCAGACCTGTTGGTCCTTCTTCCTAATTTCAATGCAAACTCATGCACTCCCCCTAATTTCTACTGCCAACTGCTAATCCAATCTATCGTCACCTTGAACATCTTCGCAATACAATACATTTTTCATTTCATCTCCCTAAATTCATTTTTCCCTCATTTCTATATCTGTTGCCAGTACAGTAGTCATAATAGATTTTTTGAGATTATTATATTTTCGTTTGAAAATTTGTGTCATCTCCCTGATTGAAACTCAGTGACAGTTCTTCATTGCTGTTTTGATAAAATTTAAAACCCATACAAGGATTTTGCCAGTCTTACCTACTTTGCTTATAAGCTCTATTAGGCCTATAATCTCTTCAGCATGACTCTTCTCCTGTCTTTTATCTTGTCTTTTACCCTATCCTATTCTGTGTATTTTGGCCTCAGTAACTTTCCTTCAGTTTTCAGTGTCTTCAAAAATAGTGTGGGGCATGGTGGTGAAAGCCTGTAATCCCAGAGGCTTGGGAGGCTGAGGCAAAAGGATCGCAAGTTCAAAGCCAGCTTCAGTAATTTAGTGAGGCCCTAAGCAACTCAAGGAGACTATGTCTCTACATAAAATAAAAAAAGGGCTGAGGATGTGGCCCAGTGGCCTCTGGGTTCAATCTCCAGTACAAAAAAAGATTTGATTATCTCAACCTAAATAACAATCGGAGAAAGATTTTCCTAGGAACAGTGAAATTTATTTGTAAATAGGAGAGAATTGCAATAGAATTACATGTATCATAGTAAACTATGAGTGAATTTTAAGAAGTTGAGGCAAAGCAAGTTTTTTCAGATGAAGTGAGGAAGAATAAATAAAATTTTGTTTGTTTGTTTCTCTTTTTGTTTTGATTGAAACACAGGGGTGCTTTACCACTGAGCTACATCCAGTCCTTTTTAATTGTTATTTTGTGACAGGGTCTAACTATGTTGCTGAGAATGGTCTCTAACTTGTATCTTCTCACCTCAGCCTCTTAAGTAGCTGAGATTACAGACATGTACCAGCATGCCCTAATCAGCTTAATAAAATATTTAAAAACAATAATATTGACTGCAAGAATTAATAATAAGAGTGGTGTTAGTCCAAGATTGAATAACAGTCACCTGGCAGAGGTTCTTGAGGAAGTATTTTTGGTGTAAGGCTTTGGTGGCCTTTGTGTAATAGGGTTTGGCAGTCTTTTGTAATAATTATTATCAGGCAACCTTCCTTCATAACCTCCTGGATTTGCCATTTATTTCTTTTGTTAGAGTTGACAGAAGTGTCTCCATCTTTATTCTGAACACTTTCACACTTACAGTCCATACCTAGGCCGGTACTTTCTGGCCTGAAAGAAGCTACACACATGTCCTTCACTTGACAGTCAGAGTATTTATATGGAACTGATTCCACTGCTTATAAAATGAGTAAAGAAAATTGGGACAAAGTTAACTACTATTTTTCCTCAATAGTTTTAGCGGTAAGCACAGAAAGTCCTGATACCAACAAGTAGGAAATAATATTTCTAAAAACTAAAAACTTTAGTATACATTCTACTTTAAAACCAAACCTCTCTTCCACTAAGATGAGGGAAAGTTGGCATTCTTGCATTCTTGCCCCTGGGGTTGGTTAACACTTTGTTGTTGGAAGCTGTCTTATACGTTGTGAGATGCTTAGCAGCATCCCCGGTGTCTAACCACTAGATGTCACCAGACACCTCCACTCTGACCAGTTAATACAACCTTAACTGTCTCCAGATATCGCCAAGATTTCCCTGGGAGACAAAAATCCTCCCCAGCTAAAACAACAAGTGTTCTTAACATTGTCTATCCAGGTCTAACTCATGAATGTCATCTGTCACCTTTACTATTTGTTTAAAAGAAACTAATACTCTAGCAAGATTTACTGAAGCAGAAAATCTGAGGATGGAGTCTCAAAATAGGCACACACCAGCAGTGCAGGCCACATGGGTGACTGACTACTTATCTTACAGATATAAAGCGCTTTCAATTTTCTCTTTTAAAAATAATGAGAATTCAAAATGAAAAGTCTCTCAGTAAGAAATTTAGGTAATTTCTTAATTTAAGTGTTTTCCTTTTTCCTATGTTTGTGATCTTTGATGTTTTAGTCAGCTTTTTTACTGCTGTGATCTGACAAGAACAATTATAGAAGAGGAACATTTATTTACAGCTCATGGTTTCAGAGACTTTAGTCCCTAGACAGCCAACTCCATTCCTCTGAACCTGAGGTGAGGCAGAACATCATGGCAGAAGAGTGTGGCTGAGGACAGCAGTTGGGAACATGGTGCCAGAAAGCAGAGAAAGAGCTCCACTCAACAAGGACAAACTACAAACCCAAAAGCATGATCTTAAGGATCCACCTCCTCCAGAGTGTGGTCTACCTGCCTATAGTTAATTCCTATTAGAGGATTAATTCACTAATTGGTTTAAGGGTCTCATAATACAATTATTTTACCACTAAACCTTCTTGCATTGTCTCACACATGAGCTTTTGGAGACACCTCACTTCTAAACTATAACATTCAGGTACCTTCAGACTTTCTATCTTCTTATGCATAATTAGTAGTTATCTTTTTTATATAATTGCATATAATAGTCACGGAGATAGGGGTCATTTGTTCCTATAGAGTTTTTAAACAGTCTCTGGTAGTATATTGTTACCATCTATATTTTAAAACAATTTTAAAGAATTATTTTTGAAGGAAAACTGTTCCTATATTCAGACTTACAATATTTCAAATTAGCTTTCTACATCCTAAGTGAATAATAAGTGGGATTTATATCATTATATTTTTAAAATGCATATTTGTTTTCTGGCTTTTTTGTTTGTTTGTTTGTTTTTTTGGTACTGGAGATTGAACTCAGGGGCACTCGACCACTGAGCCACATCCCCAGCCCTATTTTGTGTTTTATGTAGAGACAGAGTCTCACTGAGTTGCTTAGCACCTCGCCATTGCTGAGGCTGGCTTTGAACTCATGATTCTCCTGTCTCAGCCTCCCTAAGTGCTGGGATTATAGTCTTGAGCCACCATGCCCGGCTTATTTTCTGGCGTTTTTTGTAGAAAAAAATTAGTACCCATATTTCACTGTACAATTATTGAAGATTTTATGCCAAATTATTTTGTAAAAATGTGGGGTGCAATCATTATGTGAATCTTTTTTAAAAAGTTTTCCTGATATTACTTAAAGTCACTTACTACTAAACTGTCTTTGTTGCAAAATTAGGATGCACAGAATATTTATGATATATATTAATGCAGAGGCGGTGATTCTATGGTGAAATATGATAATTTCTTCATCAACTTTCTCTTTCATCTCCAGCACGGGCACATCAAGCAGACATTCATTAACATGAGGGTGTTTTCCTCCAAAACTAGTCAGAGGAAAGTCTACTTTGGAAAAAGAGAGAGAGATAGGTTTTCTGCAACATGTGACTTATGCACTTTCATAACTTAGAAATACTGACCTTTAGGGGGCTGGAGATGTGGCTTAGTGGTAGAGTACTTGCCTAGAAATATTGCCTCAGTCATTCCTTCCAATACTTTAAAAGCTGTTTTGTCAGAGAAAATCACTTAGCAGCTAACTTTGTATTCTTAAAAAAAAATTGACATAAATGATTCAAGATGGCAGAGTATAAGAAGGCTGCATTCCAGTCTCTCTGTAGCTCAGGATTCAAGCAGCAGAAGTAGTATTTCTCAGGGAGGTGAGTGAAAGAGGGATTTCACTAAAATTCAATATGGGACAGTCAAAGTGTCTTAGAAACTCAGAAAGTTAGGTACATTAAACAAAGAAGAAAGTGTACATTGGAGCCAAGCTGGTCGCAGGAGCAGTGGTGGCACTGGTTCATCATAGAGGAGAGGAAGAACATAGAAAGAAACATAGATTTGGTATGAAAAACACCTGAGATCAGAAAAGCAGCCCAAATATAGCTGATCCAGAGGCTTCACTAGGTACTACTGCTTGAAAAGTTCTCTGTGTTTCCCAATTGACTGAGAGCTGAGGTGGAGCAATCTTTAGGTAGCCATGCTATGGCTGCTGCTACAAAGCCAGGAAATCATAGCAAATACTGCTGTGCTGTCCTGGACCTATCAGAATGGGAACAAAACAGGCACACCAGGAAAGCAAAAGGGAGCCTAACTCACTTCTCCTTGGAGTCTGATGGCTGATGTGAGGAGCTAAAGCAGGCCAGGAATCTAAACAGGTGGGTGTGAGTACGCTCAGGGATTAAGTCTGAGAAGACTGTGTTCCCAGGCAGCAGAAGATTGGATCCCATCCCCCACAAGTGGAATTTTTTTGGAGGCTCCTGAGATCCAAACCCCTGAATCTGTTTTTCTGTTAGAGATCAGGAAATGCTAGGCCTCAGGGGCATGTTGATCTAATTTTTCTAGAGTAGATAGCACCCAATAAAGCCCCTATGGCCTGATTTGATCTAACTTCCAGCCTTTGAACTCCTCCTATTGTAATGAGGTCGGTGCAGACAAAACTCCAACTGATAGTACTTTACATTGCATCCTACTTCATACTGGTTAGAAAGGAAGGTGAGACTTATTTCAACCAGCTTCAGACTTAAGCCACTCCAATTAACAGCGAGGAGAGTAACACAAAAAGAAGAAAGTATTCACAACTCTCAGCCCTTGACTTAACATAGATCAAGTACATAGATCAAGAAGAAATACAAAGAAAGACAGTTGGTCATAGACAGTACCCACTCATTCTGGTCAACTGTTTTGACCACCTCAGTGGAGAGGATTCCATCATTTTTCATTAAGAATCTTTTCACCAGGTTTGGTGCCATATGCCTATAATCCCAGTAACTTGAGAAGCTGAGAAAGGAGGATGATGAGTTCAAAGCCAGCCTCAGCAACTTAGCAAGCCCCTAAGAAACTCAGTGAGACCCTGTTTCCAACAAAATATTTTAAAAGGCTGAGGATGAGCCTCAGTGGTTAAGCGCCCCTGGTTTTAAATGCTTGTACAAAAAAAACATAATAATAATAATTTTTTTGTCTGTGTATATGTGTATGTGAGAGAGTGTTATTGCTATACTGATTGGTTCATAGACATATACACATATACATATTTGTTTCTTTTTTCTCATTTTTATTATTTTTTAATGAAGTTACTCTTTCTTATTTTGTCTCTTGGTTGGGGTTTTAGTTTTCTATAATTTTGTTTTGTTTTTATTTGTTTCTCTTGTTCCTCTTTCTTGCTATTCTTTTGTTGCTAACAGCCAAATTCTGTTGCTCTCTTTCCTTTTACCTTGTTTCTCCTATTTTTTCTCCTCCTTCCCAATAAGTATAACTTGCTACATCTCTTCTTCATTCTCGGTTCACTTTGTAAAATTGTAAACTCTTTTCTACCTTCTTACCACATTTTCTTTTCTCTTAATTAACTGTGTTTTTTGCCATCTTTTAGAACTAATTTGTTTAACTTCTGCCTCACCATTCATACTGTTGCAATTATTACTGCTGTGGATGACTTACTTGACACATGTTCTTTGCTTCAATGCAGATCTGGTTTATTGTTACTTGTTGTTTTTGTTGTTGAACATTGCTGACTCCACCATTTCTATTTTTTGTGTTAATTAACATTGAATATGTCATAGTTGGAACCAGATATTTATTTTAATGCTGTATATCATTTGCATTGGTTGTTGCTATTGTTTGTTTCCCACTATTCTGTGAGGGACTGATAGCCTATAGGGACACTATAAGTTCACAAGACAGAGATTCTGCTGCCAAACTAAACTCAAACAAAAGAGAGCAGACCTTGCTCTATACACAAATGAATGTCACTCAATCTTCAGCTATACTTTAATACAAAGAATAGAAGAGACAAAACCCAAACTAATAACCAAGCCTCAAGTAGAAACAGCTAGTGATGTGCCCTTAGGTCACACTCATGAATGTCTACTGCTACAGCAAAAACAAAGAATCAACGCAAAGACTGTAGATACCACAACTATGGGGTCTCAATCTAAATCATGCTAGTATACTTTGG
>CM053402.1:100962970-101073540 GCA_028644305.1 Xerus rutilus | reverse complement strand
CACATCAGATAGAGTACTGATCTCCAAGATATATAAAGAACTAAAAAAAATTAACACCAAACAAACAACCCAATCAATAAATGGGCTAAGGAGCTGAACAGACACTTCTCAGAAGAAGATATGCAATCAATTAACAAATATATGAAGAAATGGTCAACATCTCCAGCAATTAGAGAAATGCAAATCAAAACTACTCTAAGATTTCATCTCACACCAGTCAGAATGGCAGTTATCAAGAATACAAGCAATAATAAGTGTTGGCGGGAGGTCAGGGGAAAGGCACACTCAAACATTACTGGTGGATCTGCAAATGGGTGCAACCAATCTGGGAAGCAGTATGGAGATTCCTTAGAAAACTTGAAATGGAACCAGCATTTGATCCAGCTATCCCACTCTTCAGTCTATACCCTAAAGACTTAAAAACAGCATATCACAGTAATGCAGCTACTTCAATGTTTATAGCAGCACTATTCACAATGGCTAAACTGTGGAAGCAACCTAGATGCCCCCCAATAAATGAATGGATAAAGAAACTGTGGTATATATACACAATGGAATTTACTCAGCATAAAAGAAAATAAAATTAAGGCATTTGCAGGTAAATGGATGGAGCTGGAGAACATCATACTAAGAGAAGTAAGCCAATTGCAGAAAATCAAAGGATGAATATTCTCTCTAATAAGTGGATGCTGATCCACAATGGGGGTAAGGGGGAAAATGGAGGAACTTTGATTGGTCAAAGGGGAAGGAGGGGAGGGGAGGGGTCATGGGGGCAGGAATGATGGTGGAATGATGTGGACATCATTACCCTAGGTACATGTATGACTATACATATGGTGCAATGCTACATTGTGTACAACCAGAGAAATGAAAAGTCATGCTGCATTTGTGTGCAATGAATCAAAATGCATTTGCTGTCATATATACCTAATTAGAATAAATAATTTAATTTTTTAAAAGAAGATAGACCAATAACTTGTAATGATAGAAGCAGAATAAAAAGAAATCTTCCAACCAAGAAAAGTCAAGGGCCAGACTGATTCTCAGCTGAATTCTTCTACTAGACTTTTAAAGAACTAATGCCAATATTCCTCAAATTATCCCATGAAATATAAAGGGATAAAACACTTCCAAATTTATTCCACAAAGCCAGTATTAATCAAAATCAGATAAGGACATATCAAGAAAAGAAATCTACAGACCAATATCCCTGATGAAATAAGATGCAAAAATACTTAATAAAATATTAGCAAATCATGTTCAACAACATATTAAAAAAATTGTACATCCTGACTAAGTTGGTTTTATTCCAAAGATGTAAGGATGTTTTAACATACACAAATCAGTAAATGTAATCAGTAAAAGTAAATTTTACAAATCAGTAAATGTAATTCATTACACAAACAGAATTAAGAACAAAAGTCATTTAGTTAACTCCATAGATGCAGAAAAGGCCTTTGACAGCACTCAGCACTCATTCATGATAAAAGAAACTAGGGATAGAAGAAACCTACCTCAACATCATGAGGGCTAAGGATGAAAAGCCCAAAGCCAACCTCACAGTAAATGGCAAAAAAATGAAAGCATTTCCTTTCAAATCTAGAACAAGACAAGGATGTCCACTCTTATTTAATACAGTACTAGAAATTCTAGCTTGAGCAATTAAGTAAGAGAAGAAAATAAAATGTTTAAAACTGGGAAAAGAAGAAGTCAAATTTTCACTGTTTGCAGATTATATGATCCTATACCTAGAAGATCCTAAAATCCCACCAAAAGACTGCTAATGCTAATAAACAAATTCAGTAAAGTTACAGATTATAAAATCAACATACAAAAATCAATATCTTTCCTGTATATCAACAATGAATCTCCTGAGAAAGAAATCAGGAAAACAATTTTATTCACAATAGCCTCAAAAAAATCCCTAGGAATAAGTCTAATGAATCTTACCAAGAAGGTAAAAGACCTCTACAACAGTGAAGAACAAAATTGAAGAAGACCTAAGAAGTCAGAAAGACTGCTCATGTTCATGGATAGGCAGAATTAATATTGTTAAAATGGCCATACTACTAAAAGTAATTTACAGACTCAATGCAATCCTCATCAAAATACCAATGACATTCTTCACAGAACTACAAAAAATAGTCCTCAAATTCACTTGGAAGAATGAGTCCCAGAATAGCCTAAAGCAATTATAAGCCAAAAAAAAAAAAAAGTGGAGCTGGTGTTGTGGCTCTGGTGTTGTGGCTCAGTGGTAGAGCACTTGCCTTGCATGCGTGAGGCACTGGGTTCAATCCTCAGCATCACATAAAAATAAATAAATAAAATAAAGATATTATGTCCATCTACAGATAAAAAAAAATATTTTAAAAAAAGTAATGCTGGAGGTACCACAATACCTGACTTCAAATCATATTACATTATAATAGCTATAGTAACAAAAACTATATGGTACTGGCATAAAAACACACATGTAGACCAATGGTACAGAAGAGAAGGTACACGGACAAATGCTCACAAATACAGGCTTCTGATCCTTGACAAAGGTGGCAAAGACACATATTAAAGAAAAGACAGCCTTTTAAACAAATGATGCTCGGAAAACTGGTTATTGATATATATAAGAATGAAACTAGACCATTATCTCTCACCCTGAACAAAAATCGACTCAGAATGGATGAAAGACCTAGGAATTAGAATAGAAACAATCAACTCCTAGAAGAAAGTGTAGAGTCAACACTTGAGCATATAGGCACAGGCAATAGCTTTCTCAATGCTAATAAACAAATTCAATAAAGTTCAAAATAAACAAATTCAGTAAAGACCCCTAAAGCTCAGGAAATAATGCCCAGAGTTAATAAATAGGATGGTATAAAATTAAAAGGCTTTTACACAGCAAAGAAAACAATTAGGAATCTGAAGAAAGAACCTATAGAATGGAAGAAAATTATTGCTAGCTAGTCTTTTGACAGAGGATTAATATCTGGAATATATAAAGAATCCAAAAATAACTTTACACCAAAAATCAAATAACCCAATTAATAAATGGGCAAATAAATTTTACAGACACTTCTACAAAATGTTCAACATCATTAACAATTAGGGAAATTCAAATCAAAACTACACTGAGATTTCATCTCACACCAGTCAAAAAGGCAGTCATCAAGAATGCAAACAATAAATGTTGGAGAGAATGTGGAGAAAAGGAACATTTTACACTGTTTGTAGGATTATAAATTAGTCCAATCACTATTGAAGTTCCTTGAAAGACTAGGCATGGATCTACCATATGACCCAGCTATACCACTCCTTGATATTTATACTCAAGAATTAAGGTCATCATACTACAGTGATACATGTATACCCATATTTATAGCAGCACAATTCACAATAGACAAACTATGGACCCAGCCTAGGTGTCCATCAAAGGATGAATATGAAAGGAAAATGTAGTATACATACACAGTAGAGTTTTCTTCAGCCATAAAGAAAAATGGAAATTATGCTATTTGAAGAAAAATGGATGGAACTAGAGACCATTTTGTTAAGCAAAATAAGTCAAACTTGGAAGGTCAAGTGTCACATGTTTATTATCACATGGAAGCCAGAGAGCAAAAGGGAAAAGAAAGTTGCAGGGAGGAGGGTAATCTCATGAAAATCAAAGGGAGATCAGTAGAGGAAAGGAACCAATAGGAGGAAAGGAGGGAGGGGAAAGTGCTGGAGAGTGATGTTGGCAAAATTATATTGGCATATTGTGTGCATGTATGAATATCTAACAAATCCCTCATTATGTATAGCTATAATCCATCAATTAAAAAATTTACCTTAAAATCTATGATTAGTTATTTTATTTCTCACTCTTATAAGTGAATGATTTAAAATAAGATTAAATACTTATTTCATTTTGGCATTTCTGGCCAAAGACTTAATAAATTCAGACTTACATCAGTGGAGGACTTGGGACATAGCTCAGTAGTAGAGCACTTGTCTAGTTCAATCCTCGACACCACATACACACACAAAAAATGTGAAAATACCACATTAAAGACTTCTGAAAATTCACTTCTCTCTAAAAGAATAGAAACTCTGGCAAAAATGAGTAAATCCAACTTCTTTAGGACTATGAGAATTCACCAAGAGAATATAAACAAGGAAAAGAACTGAATCTCAGTAAGAATAGCAAGTTCCACAGCAGCCTTGAAAACTATTAGTCAGCTTTTTCTCATTGTGATGAAATACCTGAGAAAACAATTTAAAGGAGGAAAATTTTACTTTGGCTCATAGTTTCAGAGTTTTTAGTCAACAGTTGCTTTGGCCTGAGGTGAAGCAGAGCATCATGGTGGAGGGTGTGGTGAAAGAAAGCTTCTTACCTCATGACAGCCAGGAAGTGGTTTGGGGAGCAGAAATACAGATGGAGACAGAGAGGAAGAAGGACCTGGGGACAACTATACTCTCCAAGGGCATGCCCCAAAGGACCCACTCTCTTCAACTACAGTTCTCTTCAACTTCTACAGTTTCCACCACCTCCCATTAGAATTATATTATATCAAACCATTAATGCATTCATAGGTGAATCCATCAATCCATTGATGAAATTACCCTCAAACCAATCACCTCCAGAAACCCACCTCTGAACATTGTTGCATTAAGCACCAAGTCCTCAACAAATGAGGCAATGGGGGACATTCCAGGTCCAACCACCACCAAAAACTAACCTACAATACAGTGAAAACCTGAAGGCAGAAACCTCTGGAAGGACAGAACAAGTCTGAAGCTTCCAAGAGTGTCACTATTTTATCTGTCCAGTCATTTCCTGGAAAACACATTTGCAAGGCTGTTTTCATTTAGCCTAACCCAGAGCAAACAGACTTATCCCTGGGTTTGTTTGCAATTGTTTGGCATTTTAGGTGTGTGAGGAAGTAATAAGATTTGGAGCAAACGAGATGATTAAAAAATTTAAAAGAAGAAGTTGAGGAATGAGATGATTTTAGCAGATTTTGTGAAGCTTCCACACATTTCTGGACATCTACAAGACAACATGCATGCACATGGCTCTGAGTATTCCCAACCTGTGCACATGCCCTGAGCTTTCACCTCTGCTTGACCTTGAAGCTTTGCCTAAGAAAGAAGTGACTGAGTTGTCAAGTGACTGATTGAGTCTTAAAGCCATTCCTCCAAAATAAGCAGAACCCCTCAGCCATGACGGGGAGATTTTTGCGTCTGAATTATCTAAAGAATTCTCTGTCCAATCATTAGCTGACCACCAAGTTAAATGATCAGAGATGTTCAGAATCCACACATGGCTGGGAAGAGAGATTATACTGATTCAACTCAGGAAAGTCACTAAACAAATGACAGAAACAAACACAACAAGAACAAAGGGCATCAATGACAAACCCAATGGGAAAGGCAGAATCTAATTTCAAGGCTGCTGGATTATATGATTTTAAATATCAGTAATCAACAAAAATTAAGAGACACACAAAGCAATGAGAAAAAATAAAGTGACTTAAAACCACATGAATAAATAGGATCGTAGATAAAAATAACCAAATAGGTAAACATTAAAGAGAGCGTAAATATGTTTATGACCTAAAAGATAACTGTGTGAGGTAATTTAAAATCTGCATAAGAGAGTATATAATATTTAAATATGTAATTTGTATGGCATAAAAACAAAAGTACTGGGGAGAAGAAGGAAATACATAGAGGCAAAGATTTCATTCTATTAAAATTAAGTTGGTATTAATCCAAACAAGATTGTTATAAATTAAAAAGTTAATTACAGGGGCTGGGGTTATGGCGCAGTGGTAGCGTGCTCGCCTAGCATGCAGGAGGCACTGGGTTCGATCCTCAGCACCACATAAAAATAAAATAAAGCTATTGTGTCCACCTACAACTAAAAAATTCATTATTAAAAAAAAAATAAAAATAAAAAAAAATAAATAAAAAGTTAATTACAATTCCCAGGGCAACCACAAAGAAAATAAAATAAAAATATAGTAGAAGAAATGACAAGTGATTAAAATAGAACGTTAGAAATTATTTAGCACAAAAGAAAGCTGTATGGGAGGAATAGAGGAATTAAAAAGAACAAAGGCATCAAGACAGTAAATAGTAGAACGGCAAATGTGAATGCTATCTAATCAATGCCTCGAGATGCCAGTAATTTTTTAGTTATTCATCAGAGAAACTCAAGTTAAAATAGCAATAAATATCACCACACAACCATCAGAAGGCTTGATTTAAAGAGGTTGGCAATAACAAGTGATTTCAAGGACATGCAGCAAAAGGAATTCTCATATATTGTAAATGAGAATAAATTTATGTTACAAGTTTCTAAATATTTGTCAGTATCTATTAATGCTAAACACACACATAGTTTATGAATTGAAATTTTATTCTTGGGCATATATACATGGAAAAGATTGTTTATAACCATCAGAAAATCCATTTGTGAATGTTCATAAGTGCTTTATTCATAGTAACCTCAAAGAGAAAACAGCCCAAATCTTCATTAAAATTAGAAAGAATAAATAGTATGGTATAGGTTTAAGACATAATGTTATGGTTCAGATATGAGATGTCCCCCCCAAAGCTCTTGGGTTAACAGCAAGAGGTGAAATGTTTAGATGATGAGAGTTGTAACATCATCAGTAGATAAATCCATTTGATGAATTAATAATTTTAAGTACAACTGTACTAGATAGCAACTGTAGGGAAGCAGGGTGTGGCTGGAGGAGGTGGGTCACTGGGGACATGCCTTGGGGACTATATCTTGTCACACCCACCCAATCTGCTCCTCCCTCTCTGCTTTCTGACTGGGCAAATTTCCACCACCACAGCCCTTCCACCGTGGTGCTCTCCCTCACCTCTGGCCCAAGCAATGGAACTAGCCAACCACGGACTAAAATCTCAGAAACAATGAGCCAAAATAAAAGTTTCTTCCTCTAAGTTGGTCTTGTCAAGTATTTTGGTCATGGTCACATAAAATTGAAATACATACTATACAACAATAAGAAAAGATAGCTTACTGGTGTGTGAAACATGCAAAAATCTCACAAACATCATGATGAGCAAAAGATGCTAAACTGAAGATTATATACTGTTTAAAGATCAATAACAAACAACATTTATTTAAGGTAATAAAAGTCAGAAGAGTGGTAACTTTGGGGTGGTCATTGAGGGACATAAAGGAGACTTCTTGGGTACTGGAAATTTCTTATATCTTACGCTGTGTGGTATTTACTTGGAAAGATAAAGATGTGTATTGGACATGTTAATTTTCTCCCAGTAGTATACATTGATTATATCTCAATAAAGTAATAAACAACAATAGCAACACAAAGCCCTTTGGATATTAAGGTCGGCCACATTCCTCAGGTGGCTACAAATACAATGTCATCTTACCACTCTCTTGTATGCTTCTCCTTTGCATTTGGTTCCTGGAAATTTTCTTTAATTTCTTGAAAGCTCAGTCTTATACTCAAAAGAATATTTATTAAACTTTACCCACTGACATTTTATATCAGATTTTCTTTTCAAGATATTTGATCATCTAATTTCTAGGCACTAAATGGACACTAAATGATTTCCTGTCTAGGAATCGCCTATCACTTTGCCTGAGAGTCATAGAAACAAGATCTTAGTGAAATTTGGTCTTCCAACATATTTCAAGGTATTTTTTTCTAATTTTTTTCTAAAAGTACTCAGAGAAAAATAGAAATGGATTTAAAATTAGAAGGGAAACAAAAAAACTACAGACAAAAAAACTCTTAAAGCCTGAAACTTAAGTTTGTAAATTTAGATAATATTTTAGTTCTTTTATATGAGAGTAATTATTTGGTAACTTAATTGAAAGATTATTTTCCTGCTGCACTGCAGTTGAATTTTACTAACAACACAAAGCCTTTTGAGAACTTAACATTAATGCGTCAATCATCACAGGAGGAATGTATTGAAATAAAGTATACAATATGAAGAATTGTCTTTCCTCCAACTTGCAATTAATATAAATATTTCTCTTTTCTTCTTCACTTAGAAAACATTCTTTATGATCTACCTCAGACTAGAAATAAATTGATGTACATAATATCTAAAAAGTTTCTAAAATTGAAAAAAGAACCCCAGCACATTCTTGTTTTCTTTCTTACATAAACATTTAATTCATCACAAGTACTGTTGCTTCAACCTATAAAATAGATCCCAACTGCCTATTTCCCTTCATCTCTACTACCTTGGCTCTAGTTTGAACCACTTTTACCTGCTGTAATAGTTACTTAACTGGTCTTTTGACTCCATCTTTGATTCCCTGTAATCTGTTCTCCACAAAAAACCATAGCAATCCTTTTAAACTCCAATTTAGATCAAACCTCTGCCCCATTATCTCGATTCTTCTCACGTTTCTTCAGAACTCCCTATTGCCCTTGCCATGAAAGGCAGACTTCTTAGCACTGAAAGGACTTTGCCCAACCTGGTCTCTGCTTACTGTGCTGCCCCATGTCACATCACCTTCTTTTTTTTTTTAATATTTTTTATTTGTTGATGGGTCTTTATTTATTTTATTTATTTAGATGCAGTGCTGAGAATCGATCCCAGTGCCTCATGCATGCTAGGCAAGCACTCTGTCACTGAGCTACAACCCCAGGCCTCACATCAACTTCTTAAACTCACAATGCTTTAGCTCCACTTACCTTTTTTCTGTTCTTGGACCAACAAATCCGGTCTTGCCTCAGGGGCTTTCTCTTGTTCTTCACCTGGAATACTACTCTGATTCTAAACACAGCTGCATCTTTTTAGATTTCAGTTCAAATATCTCCTCCCTGAGAGACCTTCACAGGTCAGCCTACTTAAAGTAAACTACTGCCCTGGTCACTCTTCTACATTGGGTTGCTTTATTTTCATCTCACCATTTGCCATTGTCTAAAATCTTTTTGATTTAATCTACACGTTTACTTGTCTTGTCTCTCTTGATAAATGTAGCCCCAATAAGTTACTGATCTTGTTTATTTTTGTTATCTTCATCCCTAGATGGCCTGCCTCCAGTAGATGCTCAACAAATAGTTAAATGGAGTTTTCAGGTTCACTTTGGCTAGAAGGAAATCCTCTGATGGACTAATCTCATGAAAAGGTCAGTATCTGCTCACAGTTTAGTGATTACTTTTTAGTAAGTTTGTGAATTTAAGAGAGAAGTCCTTGGAATACATAATAAATATATTAGGGGAAAGGGATCTAAAGAAAGGCTTTCCTGGACCCTTCTGTTCATAACACTTATTTGTGCTATGTTCTGCTATTTTGGTTTGCTCCAGAAGACAAAAGTAAACTGCCTTCTAAAATCAGCCCATCAGGAGACAGTCAGAAGAGGAATGCCTTCCAATAGAATGTATCTTTTTTCAGTTTCTCTGATAGAAATACCAACACCATGGCCAATTTCAAGCAATCAACTTCAAGTTACTGAAAGTGGAGTCAGGATAAGCTGTGCTCTATTGCCCTCTCCAGCTGGCCCAGGCTGGTCCAGCACACTGCTGATATATTCCATGTCAAAAATAATGTGAAGAATTTCATATTCAATCTCTCCTACTTGAGCACATGCCTACAAAATAGACTTGTTTATCACATGTCAGAAAAGGAAAAAAAACTTTGGGTAACTTGTCAAGAATACACATCATGAAGGGTGAAACCAGAGTTCAAATCCAGATGACTCTGATTCCAGGGACCACACCTTTCATGTATATCAGGGAATGGAAACCAACAAAGCTCACAAAAATGAAAAGCAACAAAACAACAAGAATTTAGTTAAGCATTGAGATGCTTAAGATCATGGCTATTTTCTGAACATCCTAGATGTCTCACAGATGATGCAAATTCTATTTCTAGCACCAGCTATCTATGGAGTGTATAATTACTTAAATGAGATTCCTAAAAGTAGAAAATCAGAGTTCAGTGCACCAACAAAATCTTGGAGACCCTCTTTCTACTTCTCTTGCTTTCTGGCTCCTTTATTTCATTTACTTATTTATTATTACATCTCCTTACAACATTAACATCCTGGACATCAAGAGGAGCAGGCATTTGAGACAAGAAGTAACTAAAGGTGATTCTAATAGGCACCTAAGTTTGATAATCAATTGAAACTGCTCTGGATTTTCATTCAAAGATGCTAGATTCTTTGCACAACTCTCAGTGTCCCTTCCTGAAACCAACCTGTCCAAAACAGTCTTTCTGCTGTTTTTTAAGTTTGTTGCAAAAACACAATTGGGTAGGGGAGGTTGAGGTGTCAGTTGGGAGACTCAGTAGACTGTGCTTCTGCAATAAGTAAGGAAGCTCCTTTGGGTCTCTGGCAAACTGATGTTACACTGCAAAGATCAATAATTCACATTTGAGTTTATAATAGTTATTTCTTATTTGATGATAATTTGGTTCCTATATATCTTAATGTATTCTTTCAGGCTTCTGTTTCCATATCACTATATCTATGAACATAATTTATTCTGTCATGATGCTATGACCTCTGAAAGTTTCGCTGGTAATATTCTAACTTTCAGGGAGGATGCTATTCAAAGAAATATCTAATATTTAATTGTTGCCTCAGATTTTCTCCATCTTATAGATGGCCCCATACCTAACTTTATGGGCAGGAACTACAAGGAGGGTTCCTGCTATGGCCTGCGAACCTATATTCATTCCTCTTACGTTTTAATTATTGGAAATGTAAAAATAAGGACAAATGGATGATAGATATCCTGCAAACTGTAAGAAATATAATCTAACTAAGCTCATTTTTTTAATAATTTGGCTCAAGATACTTCCAAAGCCCTATACAATTAGGTAAGTATTGATGAAGTCATTAAAACTAAATACTCCAAAAGCTATTGTTACAAATATCAATAGTGAGCTTTCATCTCTCAAATTCAAACAAAGGCTTGAATGCCATGCTGACTAAAAGTATGCCTATGTTATTGCAGCCAAATATTATACTTCTCATTGAAATTTGGAAAAGATTAGAAATCACCTAATGAATGTTTGACATACCAATAATAATGGCTTAAACCTTACAAGATACATCAGAGCGCCCCCCAATATTCAGAAAAGCAGGACCAATCTCATAGACCCTTCATCTCTAGCTGATCAAGTACTTCATGAGTTAATTGGCTTCCATCCTGGAAATATGTTGAAACATTCCATATGGTATATTATTGAAATATGTTTGCTACTAATTCTTTTTATATCATAATAATAGGTTGTCGTACCCTCAGAACAAAGATCCAATAACTCGAAGTAATTATACCTCATTTGCACTTAAAAATTAAAAATGGAGAAATGTCAACAGCCACCTGTAAAGTGTGCATGAACCTTTTCAGCATTGAAGCCATTGAGGGGAAAGATCTTGGGAACTTACAGTGGCAATTGCTGATGAGATGGCCTGATACACGTGAACTCCCACTTAGCTCTGCCAAAAGGTCCTGCGCAGCACCTGAGATGGGGTGACCCGCTGCAGCCACCTAGCCACACAGATTCCCAGAGATGGGTGTGGCGTCCCAAGATGTCAATCAACCTGTTGACTGCAAGACACCATGAAGCAAGACTTCACCCACTGAAACCTTATCCCTGCCTTTGAAGCTCTCCCTTAAATACAAAATCTCAGCCATGTTTTAAATGTTCTGTTCCTGCTCCCACCAGGACTGGAAGAATCTATCAGGTGCTCTGCCTTAAAACTAATTCTGACTTTGTCTCTTATTTCTTCACTAATTACTTCAGACTTTAATTTTCTCAGGTGGCTTATCCCCTCCTGCACAGGAAGAATTACCCTGGCAAGGTGCTGGCCACCTCATGATGGGTCTCCATCTCTGCTATTTACCAAGCATACGATCTTACTGAGTTAAATGACATTTAACTTCTCTATTTTTTTCCTGTTCTGAATAAGCATAGATTATCACAAGTATTGTGAGGCCAGAATTAAACAGGTAGTAAGTGTAGATAGGAAATTGAGTCAGGTCGATCAGGGAGGCCAATTTGGAGAAGTATTGAAATGCTGATCCCTCCAGAGCCTCCCTCCACCCATTTTACCCCTGCTCCAGCCGGTTGCTAGGGTAACCTGTCTCAAGGAGTTGTTAATTACACCTGGGCCTTCCCCCCCAACCCCATCCCTTTGGTTTTTGGCCATCCCACCAAACATCCTGGGCCTGGTCAGTACACAGGAAGGAGAGAAAAGGGGAGGAGAGCAGGAGAACAAAGGAAGCCAAAGAAGTATAAAAAGGCAAAACACGTGTACTTCTTGGGATACCAGGATAGCAGCTATGGGCCCCTTCTCCCTCCCCGGAGAAGTCTATGTTACCCCTTTTTAAAATAAATCCTGCCTAAATGCTTGCCTTGGTGTGCTTCTCTAATGTTCAAACTTCAACATGTGGAGGAGCAGAACTCGTCACCAGTAACCAGCGGCATCAATTGTATAAAGTAAGTTTGAAAATGCTTAGGAATTTAAAGTACTAGAGAAAATTAGTATGGTTATACTGACAGTGATGCTTATAGTTGGTACATTAGTGATAAAATAACCAGGTGCAGTGGCTCAAGCCTGTAATCGCAGCACTTAGGGAGGCTGAGAGGAGAATCACAAGTTCAAAGCCAGCCTCAGCAACAGCGAGGCACTAAGCAACTCAGTGAGACCCTGTCTCTACATAAAACACAAAATAGGGCTGGGGATGTGGCTTAGTGGTCGAGTGCCCCTGAGTTCAATCCCTGGTGCCAAAAAAAAAAACAAAACAAAAACACTAAGGATAAAATAAATTGGAATGCCTCTCATTTTCAAAATATAGTCCTAGATTATCTGTTTTAATGAGAAACCCAGATAAGAACGTTAAACAGTAGCATCTCAAATACTGCTTGCTTGGTACTTTTCCCCTTGATTCAAGGTAATCAATGCAATGATAATTTCGTGGAGTAGGCATGTAACAGTTTGCTTTATAGTACAGATGCCTCATGGAATTCACCCACTGCAGACAGAAGCAGTGAACCCTCTGTGCAAACACTCACTAAATGCCAGTTGCCAATGATGAATTATTTCTCTGTGTATATGACGTTAAATCAAGAAGATAGATTACTCATTTTTTTCATAAAATATTTTACAATAATAAGTACAAGGCAAATTGTGGTTTGGTTTTTTCCTGCAAGTTTTAAAAATTCCTTATAAAATGGCTCCATCTTCTGGCCAAAGAAAGACTTTTCAGGATCCAAAATGTTCAGTTTCATATTCCACAAACTAGTCTGGCATAAATTTGTGAATGAATAAGACAATGTTTTAACCAGAAAAGTCCACAGACTTGACTTTTTTTTGCCTGGGAATTCTACTTTGTTGATTGTTTAAATAGATCTCGTGTTACTATCGCTGCCCTGTCTAGGAGGATGGTGCTCTGCGCGTTTCATCCTCTGTAATTTCCCTTGTTGCTTGCGTTCTTACTTTTTGTTAATTCTTCCCTTGGTCCTGGAGAGTCCTGTGCTGCCCCTGCGACTTTGAACAGACGTACTGTCTCGTGCTTTCTTCCTTTTTTTTTTGTAATTTGAAAGACATTTTATGAAATGAATCCTAAAATAGCAATGAGAAATTATGCATAGCCACAAGGACTCATTAACAAAGTTTGATGATTAGAGATGTGTAATGTCCAGCAGAAAGAAACTTCCACACATCTAGATCCAGTCAGCATGAGATCTTTTGAGGCATCTGGGCTTAACTTTGTAGGAATAAAACTTAGTGACAAAGGTTTTTTTTTTATTTTTATTTTTTATTTTTTTGGTAGGAGGTGGGGATTTGAACCCAGGGGTGCTTAACCACTGAGCCCCATCTCCAGCCCTTTTAATAAAATTTTATTTAGAGGCAGGATCTCCCTGAGTTGCTTAGAGCCTCACTAAGTTACTGAGGTTGGTTTTGAACTCATGATTCTCCTCTCAGCCTCCTGAGCCACTGGAACAAAGTTAATTTTAAATGAATATAAAAGATTTGTATCTAAATGAAAAAATTAATGTGAACCCATTTACTGTTTGGGCATAAATCTTATGAATTTAATAAATATAAATAAATCTTATTCTCCCTGTAACCAGTCTGTTTGATGCCACTTGGGCCAACATAACATAATTTGCCCATATTCTTCAGTTCAATCAATACATTAAAATGGGTGATTTTGAGCAGTATGATTTTTATAGGATAATTAATTTTTGGTTTTTAGAGGGTAAGTAATTCAATAGATATTCAAATAATTTTTATTATTGTCTCCTATGTGTTAGGTACTGTTCTAGACACTGAGAGCAAATAGCAGTGAATGAAATAGACAATAGTTCTAGCTTTTAATAATAATAACAATTATCATACCAGTAGTTGGACATGTATGTGCCAGATCCTAAGCAATCTCATCTAATGTATTCATTAGTCAATATTTATAACAAACTTCTTCTTGGTCCCTTTCGTTCTTTGTTATCCTGCATATCTCTAATCTGTATTAAATTGTGCACAACAATCCAAGTTCCTTCTAACTCTTATAGTAGGAGGAGGTTTGCAAGTGGAAGGAGAGAGAGCTGATAATTAATCATCATCCACTATAAATTTTATGTCCCTGAATCCTCCTCCTCATTCAGGGTTGTTAGGACATACTGAGCATTACTGTTTTCTGGGAATTTAGTTTTCATCTTTATAGTATTTAGAATACTAAGATCCTTACTTAAAGGAGGCCATTATTTTTGTTCCACTAAAAGGGCCTAAAGAGTCACTTGAAGTAAGGGAGGAAACATAAAGTATGGACCAAGCAGGGAAAAACAGTGAGGAAGGCCAGGTCAGGAACTCTTTGGCACCCAAATATAAGTCCATAGATCTCACTGTAAAATGCTACCTACCAGGTTGATACGAAGGGAAGGTTGGGAGGGGAAAAATAGAAGTCCATTGAATTAGACAAAGGGGAATGAAGGGAAGGGAGGAGAAATGGGAATCGGAAAGACAGTACAATGAATCAGACTTTCCTTTGTTCATATATAAATACACGACCAAGGTAACTCCACACATGTACAGCCACAAGAATAGGATCCTAATTAGAATAAGTTATACTCCGTACATGTATAATATATCAAAATACACTCTATTGTCATGTGTATCTAAGCAAGTAAAGAGGGCTGGAACCAGCAGCAAGTGAGAGGAGCCAGCATCCTCTTGTTTGTTTGTATCCATATCTGTTTTCGTTTTTTGTTTGTGTTTTTGTTTTTTTTATCCTGTGTACCTTGTTATTGACTGGGCATAAAGTAAAGTAAGTGCGATCACGACCCAAATCACAGATCAGATGCTTGTGATTTTTGCATCAGACTACATTCTGATGCAAAGAATCAGAATTTTTTTTTCTCTTTTGATAAATAACTTTGATATTTCCATTTTCACATGATCTGGTAAGGGTCATGGTGTTAAACAGTAATTTAAGAGCACTCATTTCTTAAAACTGTCAGCTGTCAGCTCAGTACTATATTTTGTTCATCTTAGAGAACACTTTCTTGTCTCTGTGTCTCTACCTACCTACCTACCTACTTAGCTACCTATCATCCATCTACTGTCTTTTACCAATCAAAGCATTGATCCTGAGCAACAACAAAAAGTCCTACTCCCCAGTTTTACGTATGGAGACTGGCCTTTATTTTTTTAGTGCAAAGAAGAGAATGAAGCTAAATTTTGTGTGCTGCTTCTTAGCAATGACAAAAACCAAACCATCCTGCTTCCAAATACCAGCCCCACCAGGAGAGAGACTCCAAAATGTACAGAGACCTCAATGACAAACATTTACTAAACTAGCCCTGTGGTTCTGAGGAGAGGACCCCATGAGATTCAAAGTTCTACCTTAAGAAGTCTCATGTATGTATTCATGTCTTCATGCAACATGAACAATATCTTATTTTCACTTCAGAGACTTGTGTTATTTCTTTGCCTGGATCACTGGATCTTGAAAAGTTTTAATCCAAACTGCAAAGTGAATAGGTAAACAGCATCCCATGCTGACTCATAGCATAAACATACCGACATACAGATCCCTGAAGACCATGTTTTCTTAATTATTAAAAAAAAAAAGAAACCCACAAAACTCCCAAGAGGCCAGGTTTATCATGTTCTTAAACTTATATTCAAACTGGTGAAAATATCTGTGCCTGCAAGAAAGTTTCACCAAATAACTTTAGAATGTGAGTTACTATACTAATATACTATTGATCAGTTTATGCTTGCATATCCCAAGTACAAGAGTTTTTTAGTTGACAGACAACATTGTATGTTTTAATTATGTACAACTTGAGATTTTGAAGTATGAATACATTGTGGAATTAATAGTTCTAGTTAACTAACAAATGCATTACTTTACAGTTATCATTTTTGTGCTGAGGGCATATAATATCCATTCTCTTTACATCTTTCAATAATTCAGTATATTATATATGATACAACAGATCTCTTCAAATGGTAATTATCTTTCCTTTCATCAATATCTCCCCATTCCCCTAGGCAGTCTAATCTATTGAAAACACTATGCTATTCTCTACTTCTCTGAGAACAACTTGGTTTTTATTGTTTATTATAGTTGTTATTTGCTGGTAAATGGATGGAACTGGAAAATGTCATGTCCAATGAAATAAGCCAGAATCAGAACATCAAGTAGAATATTTCTTTTATATGCAGAAGCTAGAAAGAAAGGGAGAAAAGAATGTAAGAAAAATAAAGGAATCTCATGAAAATAGATAAGATCAATTTTTTTAGATTTCGTGTCTGAGTGAGATCATGTAGTATTTATCTTTCTGTGCCTGACTTATTTCATTGAAACTAATGTTCTCCAAGTTCATCCATGTTCTCAAAAATGGCAGGATTTCATACTTTTTATGACTGAATAGTATTCCACTTTGCATACACACCAATCATCTTTATCTCTTTGTCCACTGGTGGACACCAAAGTTGATTCTGTCCCTTGGCTCCGTGCTGCAGTGAACATGGGAGTCAGAGGTGTCTTCAACTCACTGACTTCACTTCTTTGGACATGGAAGTTTCTTCATTTTCTTTTCCACATTCTTCAAACTTTTTAAAAATATCTTCCATCTTTTTGATAATGGGCATTCTCAGTCTGGTGAAGGGATATCTCTTTGTTGTTCTGACATTAACCTGATGATTAGTGAAACTGAGCATTTTTTCGTATACCTGTTGGCCATTTGTATGTTTTCTTTTGAAAAAATGCCTACTTAGGTCTTTTCTCCATTTTCTAATTCATTTATTTGTGGGTTTCTTTTATTTATTTGTGTGTTTGTTTACATTGAGTTGTTTGAGTTCTGGATATTAACCCTTTCTCAGGGGTATAATTTCACCTGTCAGTTGTCTTTTCACTCTATTGCTTAATTTGCTATGCAGAGATTTTTAGTTTGGCTATTTGCCTATTTTACTTTTGTTGCCTATGCTTTTGAGTTCTTTTTTTAAAAATATATGTATATTTTTAGTTGTCAATGGACCTTTATTATTTATTTATTTATATGTGGTGCTGAGAATCAAACCCAGTGCCTCACACATGCTAGGCAAGCACTCTAACACCAAGCCACAACCCCAGCCCTGCTTTTGAGTTCCTATCCAAAACAATCCTTGCCCAGGCCAATGTCATGAAATGTTTTCTATATGTCTCCTTCTAACAGTTTCAGAGTTTCAATTGTTACATTTATGTGTTAAATCTATTTTGAGTTAATGTCTATACATGGTTAAAGATATCCACTTTTTTCAACACCATTTAATGAAGAAACACTGTCCTTTCCCAATGTGTGTTCTTGGCACCTTTGTCAAAAACCAGTTGGCTGTTGGCATATGCATTTGTTTGTATTTGATCCATTGGTATGCATATGTATATATTTTTGATAGTACCATGCTGTTTTGGTTATTGTAGTACTGCTATATACTTTGCAGTCAAGCAACGTGAAGCCACCAGCTTTTCCTCCACACAAGATTGCTTTTGCAAGGTGTTTGTTTGTTTGTTGGTTTTCATATGAATTTTAATATTTTTTTCTCTACTTTTGTAGAGAATATCATTGGTATATTGATAGAGATTGTATTGAATCTATAGATTGCTCTGGGTAATATGAAATTTTTTTTAATATTTTTTTTTAGTTGTAGGTGGATACAATAGCTTTTATTTTATTTTTATGTGGTGCTGAGGATCGAACCCAGTGCCTCCCGCGTGCTAGGCGAGCACGCTACCACTGCGCCATAACCCCAGCCCCTGAATATTTTAATTACATTAATTCTTCCAACCCATAAACATGGTATTTCTTTTCATTTATTTGTGTCTTATTCAATTTCTTTCATCAGTGTTTTATAATTTTCATGGTAGAGATATCTCATGTCCTTTGTAAAATTTATTCCTATTTTTTAGTAATTACTGTAATGGAATTGTTTTCTAGATTTCTTTTTTCAGATAGTTTGCTGTGAGTGTGTTCTAGAAATAGTACTTATTTGTGTATATTGCTTTTGTATCCTGCAACTTTACTGAATTCAGTACTAGTTCTAACAGTTTTTTAGTAAAGCCTTTAAAATTTTCTATTTGTATGATCATGCAAACTACAAATAGAGTCTATTTAACTACCATAACACATCAAAAATATTTTTTGCTGTGATAAATTGGGGTGCCATGGATTCAAGAATTGTCCCACATACACATCAATGAACATGACATCACATTAAGATATTGAAAGATAAAAGACACTTCAATAGATATAGAAACAGAAAATACCTTAGACAAAACTCAACACCCCTTCATAATAAAACTCAATAAATCAGGAATAGAAAGAAAGCACCTTGACCCGATAAAGGCAGTCGACAAAAATTCCACAGCTAACATCACATTGAAAGGGAAATGTCTGCAAGCTACTCCTCTAAATGTTATATGGCAACATGCATCAAAACCCAGAAGTAGATAAGGATGCCCACTTTTACCATTTCTTTTCAACATAATACTCATAGTCCAAACTAAAGCAATTAGGCAAGAGAAGGAAAAGACATCCAAATTAGAAAAGACTAAAAAAAAAGAATTTTGAAGAATCAGACAATTTGAGAAACTATCTGAATAAAATAGTAAGAACCATTTTGTTATTATCATGACTTTACCTGAAATCTACAGGACAATCATTGATCATTTATTCTATGTAAACACAGAACAATAATCCATTTGAGGATCTCAATGACATCACTATGCCTCTTGACCTCAGTCACTTATTCCTGTCCTCACTTTGACTATCCTAGCCAAGGTACTCGTCTCTTCATATTTACATGGTTGTAAGACCTTCCTGCTTTTAACCTATTGGGCATAATGTTCCCAAATTAATCTTTCTAAAGCCCAATGCATAGATACATAGATGGTTATATAGTTGATTGAGGACAGTCAGTGTGACTCTACTACAAACAGAATAAAATTCAGACTGATTAGTCTGGTGCTATGGTCTTATAAGCTGACTTCTATCAGCTTTATTTACTCCTTGACAATTTCACCATTCGTTCCTGTCATTCTAGCCAGTTGGCACTGCCTCACAGAACATGGCATATGCTTCTCTGCATCTATTCCTGCTTCCTACTATTTTGCTGGTGCTTTACACTCTTGAATATTTTTCCCTCTCTTTTATGCAAGTTCTCCCAGTTATTTGAGTACAATCTTGGGGATTTGTAAAGGAGAGAATCTTGGTGTGTAGACAGAAGGTACCACTCAAAAAAGACAGCTTTGTGCCAGGAGAGGAACCAGTTGGAAGAAGGGCATTACCAAGTGGACCCTCCAAAATCAAAATGGAAGGAAGGCAGCAATTCTCAACTTGCAAGTAAAGTAGGAGCATCAAAAGCTCGAGATTTAGGGCTGGGGTTATGGCTCAGCGGTTGAGCGCTTGCCTCGCATACGTGAGGCACTGGGTTCGATCCTCAGCACCACATAAAATGCATAAAGATATATAAAAAAATAATAGCACATTAATAAAAAAAAAGATTTAAAAAAAATTAAAAAAAAAAAAAGCTCGAGATTTGATCAAATGACTTGCCAGATCAGATGAGCTGAGCAGAAAATCAAAAGCTAACATGAAAGTTGCCTTGGAGAATATAGAAGTACAAATATGTTGGAGGCCAGTCTGGGAGTATTGTGATCATGTGTTGTATCCATTTGTCCCCTTCTTGTGGTATGGCATACTTTGTAGATTTGGGGGCTATTCACTGGACACTCTTTTCTTCTTGAATCAGTACAATCCCACCCCCTCCAGTTCTTTTTGAAATTTCCTCAGCTTGCTTCTGCCCACAGGTGTTGCACCTGCCTCTGTCATCACAGCACCATTATCTCTACTCTATTTCCCATTTGCCAATGAACTACACTGCAGTTTTATTTTTACTTAACTTTTAATTTTCTGTAGTTATGTCTAATAAAACTTTATTATATTGTGAGATGAAAATATCTGTCAATATGGAGATATATAATATTTATTATTTTATATCCTCCCTAATCAATCCAGAAATACATTATTAAAAGATATCCAAACACTTATTGCATAACCAGAAACACTGTGTGCTAATTCACTTTGCTTTTTAACTAGGCCTGTGATCTAAGCTGGTATATAGATTTCTCTTTGAAACCATCTGAAAATTTACCCAAAAGGACACATTCAGAAGTAATTATGTCAGTTAAATTCCATAATGAATATACACTTACACTCAGAAAAGAAATGAATGTCAGTTACACTTTTTCAGCAACAACAGAAATCAACTCTGGCTAACTTAAGCAGAAAGTAATATGTCATAGGGATATTTTAATTCAAAATTAATGAAAAGCTCAAGAAGACTCAGGAAAAAAAGATAAAAATGAGACTCTAAAGGTTGGAGCAGCTGCCCACCAGAGCTAGAGCATCACCACCAAAGTGAATAGGCTCTGGCCATTTCACTTTTGGCCAATTTGGTTTTTTTTTTTTGGTACTGGGGATTGAATGGCCAATTTTTCTAACCCGTGCTCAGTCTGCTCAAGTTATTCGTCTTGGGAAGGAACAAATAACTGGCCTAATTTGAGCATTTGCTCTCCTCTTTTACCAACAGAGAGCAAGACACCTTGCTATATACAAAAATAGGGAGAGGTAATTTGCCCAATGTGAATTTTGTCACTCTCATTGCAAGAGCAATAATGAAAATTAGGCTTCCAAGTAAGCAACAACTGGAAGGAGAGGCATGCGTGATAGTCCAATGCATACAGCTGTGAGATTTTATAGATCAAAGCTCATTCTGGTGAGTAAATTCTATAATCAGTTTAGAAATAAAGCAGATGGAATGAGCTTTATGCAAAGGACTTATTTAAAACTGGAATTTTATACTTAGGCTTTAACCCTGAGGCAGAACTGGCCCCATAACACATTATGAGCTTTGAGGCTGGAAGCACAATTGGGTCAATTGTGATCTCAGAGAGTGGCAGTTTGCCAGGTGAGGATGCCTTCAGGATCTGGTCCTCCTCACTCTCTACTTGAATCCTTTTTTGAAGTCACATAGTTAATGACTCTAATTGGTTCACAGTGAAGAGGAATTTTATGTGGGGAAGGAATTGTTTCATAGTGAACATAGGAAGAGACAAATTAACAAAATGTAGCAATGCTGTATCTTGGTGGTGAACAATTCCCTTTCCTCATGGAGCCCACAGCCGGTCAGTAACAGGGATGGGACATGGCTAATAAGATGTGGAATTAGTGAGTGCTCTAAGAAAGGAAACACCAGAAGGCACAAGGGAGAGGTACTTAACCAGAACCTACTACTTTCTACACCTCACCAGAAATCAAAAGAATGAGGGAGGGAAGAGCTTGGACAGAGGAACCATCAAGTGCCAAGGTTCAAACCCAGAACACCATGTATTTGAAGAACTGACTTTAGGGGGCTGAGGTTATGGCGCAGTGGTAGCGTGCTCGCCTAGCACGCGGGAGGCGCTGGGTTCGATCCTCAGCACCACATAAAAATAAAATAAAGCTATTGTGTCCACCTACAACTAAAAAATAAATATTTAAAAAAAAAAAAAAAAAAAAAAAAAAAGAACTGACTTTAGGTCAGACTGGATGGAGGACAGAATGAAAAGGAAAGAAGGGATTAAATATGTTATGCTCATGTGGCAATGCAGCAGTGTTCAGAGCTGAAATGATTAGATGATGACAGCTGTAACCTAATCAGTAGATTAATCCATTTGATGGATTTATAATTTGAATGGATTACTGAGCGGTAACTGTTCGCAGGTGGGCATGGTTGAAGAAGTAGGTCACTGGGGGTGTGGCCTCTCGAATTATATTTTGTATCTGGCTCCTTGCTCTTTTAGTGCTTCCCAGATGCCTTGAGCTAAACACCTTTCCCCGCTACTCCTTTCTGCCATGATATTCAGCCTCATCGCAGGCCCAGAGCAATGAAATTGGCCAAACAGACTGAGACCATGAATCCAAAATCAGTCTTTCTCCCTCTAAGTTGTTCTTGTCTGGTATTTTGGTCACAGTGGCAAAAAGCTGACAATCACACAATATATCATGGGACTGCTAAACAGTGCATGACTTTTGTGAAAAGGGGGTTCCCTGGAAACAGACTCAGGAGTTGAAGTTTTCATGTAAAAAGTATATCAGGAAGAACTCTCAAGACCAATACATGTGGGGCAGCAAGGAAGACAAATATCCAACTTCTATTTATGTGTAGGGGGAGAAATTTGTCTGTAATGTAGTCATAACAAGGCTTCAGCCAGTTCCTTGGGGAGTTGTGAAATTGAGATGGGCCTGCAGAGTTGTCTCAGATTGGAAGAGGGGGCTGAAATTTTATATCTCTAAATAAGCATTAGATGTAGGCTACCCTCCAGAAGTAGGTAGGGCTAGGAGGTTCTCTTCAATTTAGAGAAAGTACCAAGGAGGGACACAATTGAAAGCAGCTGTCTGCAACACTACAACAAATGCCTGAGTCCTCAAGGGGGCGGCGGGCGGTGGGGGGGCAGGGAGCTGTGTACCCATGCAGCACACCACAGTGCAAATAAAGCATGTTAAGGATGTACCTTGTGAACTGTCAGAACAATGGTAAGCTCGGACTTTAGGCATGGAAAAGACACTGTTAGATGTATATTTAGAAAATTTTTTCTGGTTGCAATATAAGCAACAAACTGGAGAGAATTGTGACTACCATTAGAGAGACCAGTTAAAAATTGGTTGCAAATTCCAGGCAAGAGATGATAGGGTGCAAAGCAGTGTAGTGGTGGTAACAATGGAGAGTTACAGGTGAATTTGAAATAAGTAGTAGGAGTAGGACTTAGCGATTGGCTTTAAAAATCTCACATTCCTGACTTGGGAACCCATGACTGTAGGAAACAAAGCAAGAGAAACCAATTATTTGTTATATTTTTTGAAAGATAGGAGTATGTACATTGGTGTAGATGCCAAACTCAGTTTTGGAAATCTCAAATTTAACAGAGACATATATGTGGAGATTCTAAACAGCATGCAGATATCATAGTCTGGAGCCCAGGAAAATGATTTGGGCCAGAAATAAAATTTACTGGACTATCATAATTTGGGTGGTGTTTGTAGCCAACAAAGAGATCGAGATAGTCTAGAAAAGTTTAAAATATGAGGAAAAAGAAAAGAAGCACTAGAATAAGATCATGAGTTTTTCTTTCCTTTGTTAATGAAGCATTCATCATATTCTCACCCTGTGCTTTCAACATGATTAAGCAGTAGGTGGGAGAAGAGTGGAAGTTGTTGAATGTCTTTGATAGACTAAGTACATTATCTCATCATTTTACTTAACAATCACATGACTTCATATTATCATCCCCATTTAACTGATGAGAACAAAGACAGAAAATCTAAGGAAATCACAGAAGCCACAACATTATTCATAAGCAGAGCCATGATTTCAATTTAGATCTGCTTGTGTTTTATTGTGATTTTGATGACAGAGTGGCAAACTACAAATGATTATGTAATTCAAGTTTATTATGAATTATAGTTTTTATAATCAGAGTCTTCTTTTGCTTTCTATAATATACCAATCTTTAAAAATTTAAAAAGTGATATTAAAAAGTGGAAGCTCAAAGCTGCTTTGGGGAATAAAGATAGGGTCTCTTATTCTCAAACCTTAAAAATATAGCACCTTTGTTCTTGTCAAATGGAAAAACAGAATAAAAAGGATTACTCTTTTATTAACCACTTTGTAAAAGAAAGCTTCGATTTATTCTGAGGGAATTAAAAATGTATAGCAATAGGCATTGGGGGGAAATTACCTCACAAGAAAAAGTGTATGTACTATTAGCCCTGACGTTATTTATTTATGTGTAGCTAGAATTACATGCCCATATAGGACTCAGGCTTATGAAAAATGTCTAAAATTGTTTCTCAGCTATAAGAAACCATGAATATGCAGAAACCTGCAGGAGTTATGAGATAACCCTCCTATATTCTGTTGCTAGAGATGCATCAGAAATGCTCAATCGGGGGTCTCTGCTAGTCCATATCTGCAAAAGACTTCTTTCACACATTTGGGCTCAGAGTTGGAGTTTAGCTTCCCTGATGGGAAATTAAGAAGTGATAGCAACGTTAACCAGAAATATTTTCCAGTTGTTGGGCAACCATCCATCAGCAGTGGTCCTCCTGTGGAAGATAGTGCACACTCTTCTCAAGGGTGGCGTCCCTTAGCCAGTTCTAGCGGTTAGACTTGAATACATTATTATCTTTTACAAAAGGTCATTTAGGTCAAGTGTGGTTCTATCTGTGACATACTTTTCAACTAAGAATCTTGAGCTATGAGCAATGTTAAATTATGCATATTTCAGGATTCCTTGCAAGTCTGCACCAGGAGCAAAGAGGGCATCCTTTAAAAATCTTCCTTTACCTCATTAAGTTTCTTTAGGAAGTTGGTTTTGACATTAAGATTTAACTAGGCCAAAAGCTGGTTTGCAGCCCTAGAAAAATTTTATAGCTATCAGAGGGGAAAAAAAAATGATTTGTACAGAGCAAACCCCATTCATCACAAATGCGTGTGTGTGTGTGTGTTTTAATGATAAAAATAAAACAGGATTGTGCTTTCTTTTGAAAATATATGATACACATTTTCAGCCTTAAAGGCATTAAAATGCATTTATATTCAATCTCACTTACTTTGTTCAGAATTATACGCATTCACAGATGAGAAATATATTCAAGGTTATACAAGAAAAGAATATTTAATGGTAATAATAGGATCATAAACAAGTTATTTTTATTTCAAATTCAGAATATGTGCTACAACAACACATGGTTTTGTTTCATAATTTATTAAAAATAATAGATACGAGATTTCAAAACATTATCAATCAATATGTATCAAGTAAAAATGTCAAGCCATATATTTAGAAATTTCAAGGACACACTGCAAACTCCTCCTAAAACCAAACACTTATAATTTGCTTGGGGCAATAACATTGCTTAGTTTCAAAGTATCATACATAAATCATTTCTTTAATGAACTTTATCTTTTAACCTTCATTAAAAAGCAAAACAAGTGTCTTCTGTCATTGAAGATGCCAAATAAATGCATCAACGGAAATTAATAGGCAATAGAACTTGATGAATTCTCCTGGAGAATATTTTTATGATGAAAGTTTGGCAACCGCTCCTGTGATTAATCATAATAATGTACAAACTCTTAGCTCTGGATAAACTGGCCTATTTTTTCTGGAATATTCTTTTCTTTCCTCTTTTCCTTCAAGGAAGGCTAACTACTCCACCTTCTCCTGTGATGTCTCCACCTCCACTTCCTTACCCAAATCCCATTTTGGTCAAGATCTCTCAGACCACCAAGGAGGAAACAGTCTTGATCCCTTAAACTCCAATGTATCTTATATTTCCAGCACTCTACACTGATTACACAGTATAATGTTACCCATGTTATCTATTTCCCAGACCTTAAACATTGCAAAAAGATTAAGTTGTTGAGAAGACAGGGGAAGAAGGTGAATAGTCAATAGATGCTCCTTGCTCTTAGGTAAGGTAAATGAACAACAGAGGGCAAAGTACATCAGAAGTATGAATACTTTGAAAATTCAGTCATTTAGTGGGTTATTGAACAGTACATATGCTTAAAGTGGACTTCCTCTATGAATAAGAAGCATTTCCATCCCTCCCACATTTTTAGGACAGAAAGGAGTTTTTAAAAATCAAAGAGAATATTTCTAACTTAGTTGAATCTGAAGACTTACCTGGCTAAACATAATCGTCCTCTGGCTTACTAGACATCAAAATTCCTATCTCTGTGTGAGGTCAGCAAAAGTGATAGAAGTGAACATTATTGGCAGTCCATCACATTCCCCCCGGTACTTACATACATTTCCCCACTAAATTTTACAGCAATCCTACTAGAAAGGTATTATTATCTCTTTACACTCCTAAAATTTTTTTCCTTGGATGCTTAAAAAAAAAAGGATTAGTTATAGAACATTCACAAGATGTTAGTGGGTTTTTGTTTTATTCAATAACAAAAGTTTATGTTAAGAAATAAAATAGTAGCCAGATGTGGTGGCATACGCCTATAATCCCAGCAGCTGGGGAGGCTGGGGAAGGAGGATCACAAGTTCAAAGCCAGCTTCAGTAATTTAGTGAGGCTGTAAGCAACTTAGTGAGACTCTGTCTCTAAATAAAGTATTAAAACTAGGGCTGAAGATGTAAGTCAGTGGTTAAATACCCCTGGGTTCAATCCCTGATACCAAAAAAAAAAAAGAAAGAAAGAAAGAAAAGAAAAGAAAAATGAAACAGCTTATATGTTTTCAAACTCAGGAATATATCCAATGTTATTGTTCATTAAATAAAACCAATAATTTATTACGGTTCAGAAAGTAGAAAACCACTAATGTATTACTTTTAAAAATTCTTACATTACTAAAGAACTATTACATGTCCACATGTGTTCCAGAAATACTCTTCTTTTAAAAACAATATCAATAAAAGTCAAATTTCATCTTCGTTATTGACCAAGTTAACTATATGGGACAATAGCAAAATTGGAATTTCATCCAGCCTCTGAATCCTATGAATGGTTATTTATAATGCACCTCACTACGGAAATTAGAGGTATTTTTTTCTACCTAATTAAGTCTGCTGTCAGAGTTGTTCCTTGTAGGTGCAAAATGTGCTTGCATTTGATGCTCCATTGCCTATCCTCTGCAAAGAGGGCAATGCTTTCCAATTCGAAGATATTTGCAGCTGTTCAGCTCATTGACTAATCACTTCTAAGACTCTTCCCTAAAATAAAAATCATCTGGGGATTAATTGTTATTTACAATGTCAAAACTTGGCTTTTCTGCAGATTTCTTCATCACTTGATTTTACAGTCTTAGCCCATCTCTGGAATTATGAACTTCACTTCCAAATTTCCAAATGGGAGCTCAAGTGGTAACGGAGGTTCTGCATGGCAGATTTGGGTTAGAATTAGATAACCTTCACTCCCATATTTCACCTCACATTCATGGAGCCCTGCGCTAGGTTAGTAGAATCCTATAGTGTGATATGCTGCAAAGAGAGACGCATGCAGAGTTCAACATGCTAGGAGGCACCTTGGGCTCCATCTAAATAGAGATAGAGAATCAGGTCAGTGACTACTTTACATACCTCACATGGACCTGGAAAGAATCCAGGCTTCTAGGGGATCAAATAAATGAGTGTGCTTTGTAAAGTATTAAGCATATTCATATTAATATGAATTATGATCAGCACTTATCTGTCATTAGCCTACATTCTCATCAGCTTCTTCACTTATAAAAGAGCAGGAAGAGAATGTCTCAGGATATACAATGTCTATGAGGAGCACATTTACAGCTTTTGCTAAATTAAATCCAGTCTAAATTTTGCATAATCCTGTTGGATCTATGAAAAAATCTTGAATGTTTACTGTTCCCTTCAGTTATGTTGATTTTTTCATTTATTTGCCACCTGTTAAGAAATCCTTGGCTGAGCCCTACTGTCCCCTAGGTAGGAGACCTCAGACAAGTTATTTAATTTTTCCAGGTCTTTTCACCAAATGAGAAGTTGAGAAGTAGAAAAGGGATCAGGCAAAAAAGAACAAACAAATGATTTGGTCTGGAGTACCCAGTTCAGAAAATATACAGCCTTACTTTAGTTCTCTCCCTCCAGGAGAACTCTGACCGTCAGCAGAGGGAGCTCTGCTGGGCTGGAGAGCCAGGCGCTCACAAACCTTCACATCAAAACGTGAGACTGGGTTCAAAGTACCATAGCCATAGCTTAGTTTGAAACTCAAACTAAAAGTGACTGAAGACTTTGAGAAGCAGAGTTGAGAAAGCTAAGAGTTGGTAACCTAACAGATCTTGGAAGAAACATGTGCACTCTTTCTCCTTCTTTTTGTTTATTAAGGGGGATGTGGAGTAGGGTGGTGAAATATGTTTAATACTTATTATCAGGTTATTACAACAGTAAACAAAAAACCAATGTGAGAGTTTGGGGAAAGTAAAACATCTCACATAATATAGGGGGAAAATATTGAATGTAAAGACCAATGTCAAAGTCTAGACGTCATCCTCTAATTTACAGAATCTTTAAAAAAAATAGACTACCAATGCCAATGTCTATCTTCTCAAAAAAGATAAATATTGAATCCTTACAAATTAGTTAATAAAATATGTACAGCATAGTCAAACTGGATCTGCTACTATAACCTGATTACAGTTGTTTTTAAAAATTAAACCATGAGCATAACTGGATTGTTAAAGTACAAATATATTGCTAATTTTTAAGAAATAGACTTTTATTCTGGGAAAAATAAAACAGTATGGACAATTACTAAGTGATATTTCAATGAAAATTTGGGAATCTCTTACAGAGTGTGGCATTTTTTTTATCAATACATTATTTACCCCTAACATTTTCTGTTTAATGAACTTATGCCTGCATGTGTTCTGTCTTCTTAAAGTAGTTGAGGCTTATCTCCATTTTTATTAATAACCACAAATTTTATTGTAATGAACAGTTATTGAGTATATACTGTGTTCTAGTAAAGCTCTGTTCTAGGTGCTAGAAATTCAAGGAAAAATTGTTCACATTATTTGTTTCTTAACATTGGTTATTGATATGTAAACAAACATGTTCAGTAAGTGCAACATAAGCTCCCGAGGGCTTTGTAGGCCACAATAAATCTCAACAAATGGATCATTTCTATTGAGGTGGGGACAGAAGAATCAGCAAAGGCTGTTTAAAATCTGGTCCTTAAATCTCCTAGGTATCACCAATGACCACTAGCACACTGGTAGCCTTTCACTTTGGAGAAAAGACAGGAAGGGAAGGTGAGGCCAGGGGTTGGGGTGGGAGGAGACAAATTTTCCAGCACAGAAACAGCCTGTAACAGGCTCCCAGAGGCATGGAATACCAGAAAGATTTCTTATATCTGTAAGCAATTCAGTGAGATTGGGATATTTGCCAAATTAAGAGGAGAGAATGTGAACTCTTTTCTTCTTGATCTGCTTGGAGAATCATCCGTAGATTTAGAAGGGAGCTCCTGAGTAAGACTACCTATGTGAGAGTGACTAGAAATGGGATGTGGGGATCCCAGAAGAGAAGACAGTGCAGTTGTTCCAGGCACTTAGGACGATTTCAGAGATAATTTGGTCCCACTTGGAAAACCAATTTGGAAAAGAAAAAAATGCTAGAAAGCCCTAAAATTGAACTTGACTCTTTCTACCCTGATGCATATCCCCAACCTGTATGATTCTCATTTGGATTAAGAAGTTCCAGGATGTCTGTGTTTAATGAAGGGATGCAACTGGGAAGGAGAACGAGACGTGTCCTTGCAGTGTGCCTCTCCTGATCTAACTAAAGCATGTACTGGTACTTATCCCAGTGAGTTCAAGAGAGAATCCAAGACTGTGAGAAATGGAAGAGCAAAATTATGTATCTACAGACACTCTACTCAGTAACCGCCAAGTTACATGACCATTTTAAATGAAGGTAGTTTCTGGATTGCCTAGGGGCTCATTCTCAGCACCAATTAACTCCTCTCTCCCCACCACTTCTTCCTCTTCCCTCCTTTCTCCTTTCCTCGATGCTTGACACAATTCTGATCCATAGCAACAGATAACTCAAAACCTTAACAATGACCAGAGCTAACGAGGACCTTGTTGTTTTGGCCACCATCCATCCACCTCAGTTACCACATTAGGTTGACTTGCCTGGCAAAACATCTGCTTTCATCATTTTATTTATTATCCACATATTTAGATAGGAAAATTGGATTTGGGACTATGGCATCCCTTAAGTACAGTTAATACTCCCACCCTACCCACTCCCTTAGAAAATATATCACTCAAAATCACCAAATTCCCTGTCATTACACTAAAGTCAGAGGGTGGACCTGTCCTTGTCGATTCCAATATTCATTCCACGGCTCTAATCATAAACACACCTGCTCCAAGGATGTAATGTATTTTTCAGATCATATGTTTATTTTTCTGCTGATTTCTAACACATTTCTCCATTATTCTAGAATATCCTTCATAGTTTATTTTGGGTTCATCTCAGAACTCCTGGACTTTGAGGTAGACCTTTCTATTTGCCTGCCACATATTCTTTCTCCCCTTCCTCCTTAATAAGGGAAATTAATTTTTTTTGAAGCACATATAAATCCACTTTGAAAACTGTATTTATTTTCCCAGCCTCCTTCCTTGTTCCTATGAATATCCATATAACACTTCTGGCCCATGAGACATAGGAAGATGTCTGCAAAGGATTTATGAGAAACTTGTTTCCCTCATACAGGACTTATGCCTACCTCTTTGCCTCTTATATTCTGCCTAAACTGCAGAAGTGATGTCCAGGGCATCAGCTGAATGCTATGATCAGAATGGGCTCAGAAACAATCCCCTTAGGCTCATGGAAGTGAGCCATGTTTCTCATAGCATATGAAACTGCTGCAATTTAAAATATGTAAGCTAAATTGTAAAATCCTCAATATTACAGTATAAAAATTTGAAAATCTACACTAAAGTTCCTCTGGTCTCTATGAGCAGAAAAAATGAAAGCAATTCTATTTTAAGGCGCAAAATATAATTAATCATGCTTCCAATACAAGAAGGATCTCCCCACACATACACATAAATTAAGTCTTCTCAGTTCTCTGATTTGACCTCAAAAATTATAATTGGCCAAAAAGTGTGTGTGTGCACATGTAGGTGTATGCATTTTTTTTTAAGTGCTTTATCTGCAAAGATGAAAGGTAGGCAGAGACAGCTTGGTGATCATCAAACCAGACTATCCCTTCTAGGAAGTGGCTATTGAGCTAGTGACATATATCAGGTTTCCAATACATCTAGATGGTGCTATGCAACTTTCTCACTATTGAAATATAATCTAGTCACATGTCATTTCTGGGCTGATGAGGTAGGCTTACTTAGTTCTTCATAATCTCTTCTTTTCATTGACTCTGAATACCTACTGGCAATAGGTGTCAGAAGACTGAGGATCCTGAATCCATGAAGGATCACATGGATGACTAGTTCTCAACCAGGAATAGCTGTAGAAATCTGCATAAGTATTGCAGTTTCTTTGTGCTAAGTCACCCAGACTTTAAGGTGAATTTTTTGCTGAAGCCAGTGTTACTCTTACTAATTTGAAGGGCAAATTAAAAGCTCACATTTTACACGGATAAGCCTGAAAAAACTTTAAAAAGTAATAATGTGATTGAGTGGGCTCAGAATAATTAAATTCTCTGTCATTAGGTAAAAATGGAAATTAAATTAATTAGAAAGGGGAAAAAGTTATAGTTTTGTTCTCCCTTGAGTTTGTCATTTATAAAATTCATAGCTGCCGGTTAATAAATATCTTTTAATTTTTAGGTCTCCAGTTAGGCTGAATCTAGTCTGATTTTCTGCAAAGAACTTTCCCTATTTGTTCTCTAGGAAAGGGAAATGAATATTGCATTGCATGTGGCTTTTCAGTGAAGTAGAGGTTGGTGCAATAGGCAATTGTTTAGGAATAGGTTTATTCAAGGTGATTACAATTTAGGTGGAGAACTCAGCTATCTTCCATGGAAAAGTTGAGTTTAATGGAAATTAAGAACTTCTATTCCAGGCTGTCCAGAAACTGTATGCAAGTCTAAAGTTTTCAAATAGAGGGGCTATTTTGTTCCAAGTCCTTTCAAAGATGTCAGTGTTATTCCTTGTACTAGTATGAAGAACAGCTTCTGGTCTAGAAACGCACTCTTGTAACCAAACTGGAGAACAGATAGCATCCTTCCATGGACTAGCAAGAAGGAGCCATGTGCTTTTTAGTCCTGCTGACTTCATCAAGAAAACAGAACAGCTGCACGCCTATAATCCCAGCAGCTCATGAGGCTGAGGTAGGAGGATCGTGAGTTCAAAGCCAGCCTCAGCAAAAGCAAGGCACTAAGCAACTCAGTGAGACCCTGTCTCTAAAAAAATACAAAATAGGGCTGGGGATGTGGCTCAGTAGTCGAGTGCTCCTGAGTTCAATCCCCAGTACCGAAAGAAAACAGAACAGAAAAAAAACTTAGCAAAAGTCTCTCTTCTAAATTAGTGAGAGCATTTTACTTAGTAATTTTAGAGATTCTCAAGGTTGGAACTGTAATTCAGCAACCTTTTATTCTTCACAGTCATATTCTCTTCAAGAAGAAGCTATTTTAGATGACCTTATTTTGGGAGACAAATATAAGGAGAAAGAGGCCACTCAGTGTTGTCTCTTTTTAATTCTGAAAAGTCTGTCCATGCTTTTCTCTTTTAAAATATTTTTATTAGCTATATATATGGTAGGATGCATTTTGATGTATTCATATATGCATATAATATAATTTGCTCTATTTCAATCGCCAGTACTTCCCTGTCTCCTCCCCTCCTCCTTTCCTCTGACCCCCTTCCTCTGTTCTCTTGGTCTGCCTTCCATTTATTTATTATTTTATTGTTTTTTAATATTAGTAAATAAAAGTGGAATTCACTGTGATATATTCTTAAGTAAACATTGACTACATTATATTTATAAATGCATCTGTTACTTAAGTAACATTCTATCGCAAAAGAAAGATAATTTTTTCCATAGAAATCTCAGATAAATAAAATGAGAAGCCTTTTTGTGCTTTTGGAATACAAACCAATTTAGACTAATGATCATGCTGAGTGCTTTAGGATTTTGTAAGTAACCAAGACTATTTGCAAAGGAAGAATGCACAGGGGCAATGTGCCCTGTTTGCCCTAAAGACAGCACCCCAGCTTTAATTGTGAATGACAAAAGGATCATCTGAAAACTCAATTCTCACCATCTCACTCTGGGGGGAAGTGGATATTTTTGACAATTAAGAGCCATAAGATGTAAGTCAGGCTCTAGGTGGTCTTCTGAGAAAGTTCTTGGAGAAAGAACTGCTTTAGCTGACACGGGCCTTATGACTTTCTTTTCCTGTCCTTATGCCTAGAATATAATCAGGATGCTGGAGACAAGGTAGCCATAGAAGGATGGGGGCTGGGGATGTAGTTCAGTGGCAGAGTGCTTACCTAGCAAGGTTGCAGTCATAAGTTCAATCCACAACACCAGAAAATAGAACAAAATAAAAACAAATAGGAGGAAGATCACAGGCTAAGGATGGTCAAAAGAAAGAGAAATGAACTTAGGTCCCTAGGACTATGAGTCTGCCAAACAGGCTCTGAAGTCCTAATTCCAGATTAACGTCACTGTAGAAAAATAAAACCTCTACTTGGTTAAGCTAGTGAACACTGGACTATCTTTTATGAGCAGCCAAACATATACCAAGTTGATCTAATTAGTAGAATGCTAAAAATAATTTTACAATAAACTGTTTCCAAACTAGTATTTCATTTGCTTAGGCAACTATTAAACTAATATATAGCATAAATCATTTTCATGCAGTACTTAAAATGACTCCTCCAAAGAACTCTACTGGGCCATAGTAGATGCAGTTTCTATACACCCACACATCATGAATACTTTTCATCCTTCCACTTACTCATTCATTTCTGAGAGTCCAATAAACTGTCCTAGGGACAGACATGCAGGGATGAACCACAGCACCGGACTACAAGAGCTTTGGTTTATATGAAAGAATAAGACAGAATCTTCTTTCAAACCCTCTATGTTTCAGGTCCTTGCTTCCCGTGGGTTGTCTATTTCATGTACGTTAGCTCTTCCAGAGATGGAGAAGCCCAGAACCAGAATCAACACTGACACAGTAAAGGGCTCTGAACCACCATCGTGGCTTACATCATTTAGTGTTCAGAATGCAGTTTCATCAGTTGAAGATTTAATTGTTGTACTAATATGTTCTTTACTGTCATGGGAATCAATTGAAGACAGTTTCTCATTCCATCCACTATAGAACCTATTTTGGCAAAATCAGACTACCACAAAAGGAATAAATTTAGTGCCACTCACTTCACTTTGTTTTCTGTTATCTCTATGATTAAAGAAAAGAAAAGAAAAGAAAATCACTGTGCATCAGGTCTTACTTCAGGATCAAAAGACAACTGTTTACTCAAGTACGGTGGCAAAACACTGGTTGGTTAGAGAAAACCTATGGTCCACTGACTTCTTCCTCTGTCAGCTTAGGCATGCCATTTAACTTCTTTCTACCTCAGTTTCCTTCTGAGTTAAGTGATGAGGTGGAATTAGATCACTGTGTTCTTTGGTAGACCTTAATTCTCTTATTTCCTCACTCACTGTGATGCATTAGCAGACAAGCTTCCCAGCTAAGAGCAGAACATTAAGATTATTTTTAAATGATGCATGGCTTCTTCTCTATTTCTGTTGCCTCAGGAATTATACATCTTAGCCCACATCCCATATAAAACCACAATTTTATATATAATTAAACAATATAATGCCATCTTATATTAATAATACCATATCACTGTACTCAGGATCAGAATAGGGAACTGAATTTATTATTTCTAGCTTTTAAGGGCATAACTTGTATTATACACATTTGAGATAATTGAATGAAAATTAGATGGAGAGTACATTGTTTTTAATTTGCTGTTTAAAGTAGCCCCCAGACATCTAGGAGCGTGTCTAACAAAGATTATCTCAAAAGCACAGCAATCCCCTTACTCCATTCTGAGCAATTGTTTTCAAAGTCTAAAAAAGATCCATTGTTTGCAAATATTAAGATCTTATTTTTTAGTACAGACAATAGAAGTAATTAATTAGCACATCTGACATTTATCTGCAAACCACCAGAGATAGGTCCCAGTTTTTCTCATTACTTGCATAAAGATTTCAGAAGTTGCAATACATTAAGCAAAACTCGTTTAACCCACCACATTCTGAATTTGATATATGAGTAAAACTGCTATCACCTTGCTTGCAAAAAGATGTTTAAGGAACATGAACACTCTTTACAAACACTTTAGTATCATCCTGCAAAATGACTCACACCCCCGGCGATCTTCTCATTCCATATACACAGTCCCCTCTACTCACCACAATGAGTTAAAGGTAGGCAAAAAAGCTCTCGGTAGCAGCCTTTGTGTTAGTATTTTGCTTTGCCATTCCCTTCATTTTAGGTGTCATGGCACAGGACCTTACAGACAGCAATTCATCCTGTGAGGTTTACTGCAAACACCCAAAGAGGTGTCTGGCACTTGCTGGAAGATTTAGCTTTTATGTTTCTGGTCCTTCTTCCCATACCAAAAATGAGACCAGTTTCTGAGCTATTCTTAACTCTCATTCCAAAACGTTTCAAAAGAGAAAGACAAGAAAGAGTTCATGATTTCCATGCAAACTCCCAGCCTGCCTGCCTGCCTGCTGCTACCAATACTTCTTATTCTTGCTGGTGATGACATTCTGCAAGCTCCCCAGCACCGACGCTTCGTTATGTAAGGCTGTCTAGGTCAAGTGTAGGAGACTCACTGCTGGCCTGTGGAAACTCATGGAACTGTTTCTTCAGATTAACACTTCAGGGGCTATGGAGACTGGAGGAAGCTGAGCTTTTACTACATCTTTTGGGGGTAAATATTTTTGCATGATTCAGTGGTTTTTATATTATGGTCTTGGCAGATGCCTGTCAGCCATGCTGAGAGGTGCAGGGAGAAATTACTGAGAGATTCCAGTTCTGTTAGCATGCTTGAATAAGCATACTAAGTCTTCCAGTAATCCTAGCATTAAGACACTCGAGGAGTAAAAAAAATCATAAATTAAAATTTGCTTATCAAGCATCATCTCTGAGTATCAAGGAATGAATGTGGCTTTGATGTTTAATCTCTGCATACAATCTGTTTGATCAGAGGTGTGGCAGGACAGCATTATTAGATGTGGCTCTTAGCTTCAAGAGATTTACTGCAGTTCTTGGCTGTTATGTTGTCCTTGTCTGTGACTGCAAATTTGCTTCCCTGGGAAATGATCTATATGTCTGTCTATATTTGTCTTCTATTGTGACCGTTGGTGAAATAAGAATGGAGCCTGCATAACCTGGCAGTTATGTGACTTCAACAGATAATAAATCCTATCTATTAGTTTCAAGGTGAATACTGCAGTATAAGCGCCATTCAAAGCTAGCACTGTGTGATGCTGGGTTAACTGCATTGGCTCAAATGGGGCTCTGTTTAGGAGACTTGGAGGGATGATACCAGGGTAGAAGTGAACAGTTATTCACTCTATGAGTAAAAGTAGAAACAGTTTAACACCAATTCTGTTTGAGACTCTCACACAGTGTCCTGCTATAAGAATTAGTTCTAATAGCAGGCTTTTATTGAATGCTGCAGAAAAGCCTGGAGAAGTAGCAGGGTAAGATTGCAGTAGCAAGCTGATATTGGCAAGAAATACTAATAAGATTTAACTGGAGAGGATGATACAACAGATGGCACCTAATTTAAAAGATAGATGAGTATTTTAAAAGTTGAAGGCAAATGTAACACACTTGAAAGTGTTTGGCTTCCTGGGTGCCCTTGGCAGGTGAAATTCAGTACTTTAGACATGATGCCTTGAGTTAGAAAAAAAGGCTTTGGAAACTGTCTACATGACATCAAAGAGCTAAATGGAAAGTTGACTGATAAGTCACTTGCTTGGATGTCTCTAAATGAGGACTAGCATGAGACAGGTTAATTATACAATACTCTCCAGATAAACAGACAGTTTATAAAATTTCTTGGAGTGTTTTTTTTTAAGTTTAAGGAATATAAATGAATACTACTGAATTGAATTTCCTAAAGAGTAATTTTCACCCTTTAACCATGATCAACAGTAGCATATTGATTATTTGATGAAAATACTGATTTTTATCCTGTATTTAATTGATTATGCATGCACGTTTCCCCAAATAATTTGAAGAGACATTTATGGTCCCTCAGGGCTTGATTTTATATTACTAATGTCAATAGTCATTTTTCCCATGGATATAACTTGGCATAAGAGCTCCATCAGATCAGTTTCTACTCTGTTTCACAGTTGGACTAATTTTCATAAATTTACTGTTAAAAATGAGGCATACAAACCTATGTATGATTACCCTCTTTGATTTTATATATGTTTAAGATAGCATTTTTTGTACTAATTGCATATAAATTACCTTTTGTTTAATATTGTTTCTATTGGTTATTGTTAAAAGGGATTCTTCTTTCTGGTAAGAAGTTTAAAAAAACATATTTCTTCATTTTTAAGATGAGCAGTTTGAATGAAATGAGGTCTCAACTAGTTTTGTTTTTACCATTTGTGATTGCATTCTTCTGTTTGAATTAGCATGATCAAACACTCTGTCCTACAGTGAGATTATGTATTTGGTGAGGTAATAGTTTTGCATACCTACAATACTAGGTCAACATTTATTAAGTACCTACCAAGTGCTAGGCAGTGGTCCTCAATATGTAGCCTGCTGACCAGCTACATCAGCAGGCTGGGAACCCATTAAGAATGCAGACTCTCAAGCCTCACTCTAGACTTCCCAAGTCAGAACCTCTGGAGTGACTTTCAGAATTTCTCTTTGTAGAAGCTCTCCAGCTGATTGTAAAACTCACTAAAGTTTGAGAATCACCATGCTTGGCAATTATTTGGTTAAATATTATGAAAATTGTTTTATTGCACACAAATATGCATTATATAATGAAATGCTCTGTTTTCTTCAGTACCTAGATTTCCTAATGTGAGCAGTACTATTTTCTTAAAGGTTTATGCAATTTTTTAGTATATCTGAAGCTTAAATATGTCCATAAGAATATCTGTTTTCCAGCAGTTCAGTTTTAGAACTTCAGCTCTTAGAAGTTGTTTTAGTCAGCTTTGTTGCTTCTGTAACTAAAAAGATCTGACCAGAACAATTGTAGAGGAGGAAAAGTTCATTTGAGGGCTCATGGTTTCAGAGGTCTTAGTCCATAGATAGCCGGCTCCATTCCTTAGGACTCAAGGTGAGGTTGAACATCATGGCGGGAGAGTGTGGCAGAGGGAAGCAGCTCACATCATGATCTGAAAGCAGAGAGAGAGGTCTCCATTCGCCAAATACAAATATATACCCCAAAGCCATGCCCTCAATTCCCACCTCCTCCAGCAACACCCCATGTGCTTTCAGTTACCACTCAGTTAATCCCTATCAGGGTATTAATTCACTGTTGAGTTAAGACTTTTAAAACCCAATCATTTCTCCTCTGAACCTTCTTGAATTGTCTCACACGTGAGCTTTTGGGGAATACCCCACATCTAAACATAACAGAAGTTAAATAGTTAAAAACATGAGAGGACTTCTCTCTTCTGTTTGTTCAGTGTGACTTGGCAAGTGTCACTGCCCCTTTTTGATGCTGTTTATTATTTGTAGAGTAAGTGGCTGGGCTAAATCAGAGTTTCTCAACTCAGCATGATTGAAATTTGAGGTTGGAATTTCTTTGTTGTGGGGTCTGTCTTGTGCATAGCAGAGTGTTGAGCAGCATCTCTTGTCCACACAACCTCTAGTTACAATAAGAGATACTTCCAGAAACTGCCACCTGTCTTCTGCAGGAAAAATTATCCCTCTCTTGATTTAAGTACCACTGGCCTAGGTTAACTTTCCTGTGAAAATTTCTAGTATATTAAATGGAACAACAAATGCATTATTTCTCTTTTTGGCAGTTTTAAAATTACATGTCTTTGTTATGTAACTCAGATATAAGTTGAGGCCTCTTTGTCACTCTAAAGATTTAGGTTTGATTTGCTCAGATACCAACTAATCCTAAAGTATATGGAAGTCCAAAACTCTTTTGCAGCTTCTAAGCAACGTAAAGTCTTATGCAGTCCTCTATGTCCTGGAGTCCTGGTTTCATGTGTACTATTTCATTGTTTCCAAGTGACCCAGATTGCATCTGCCACTGGTTTCTAGCAGAGGTTTATCTGTGCCAATCACCTTTTAGACTTCATAGATTTCATTAAAGATAAGTACTTATTTTCTCCCTCACCTATCTGTTCTCTTTGTGCCCTCCCTACAAGAGCTGAGCATTCTGAATTCTTCTTCTACCATGCACAGTAATTCATATTTCCACAGTTCTTATATCCAAATATAGATGTCCAAACTTATTAAAAAATTTAGAAGATTGCTGAACACTGTGACATAAAGATCACAATTTCAAGGCCAACCTGGGCAACTTAACAAGACTTTGTCTTAAAATTTAAAAACAAAACAAAAAAAAACATGTAACAAAGCTGGGGATGTAGCTCAATGGTAGAGCTCCCCAGAGTTCAGTCCCTAGTATAGGAAAAAAATTCTGTATAGCCAGGGTCTTCAATTTAAGACCATTTGCCCTTCATAGAAGACAGAGTCATATTATATATGTAAAATCTCATGGCTAGAAGAAATATTTAATTTATGTTCACTTTCATGTTTTTCTAAATCATACTGAAGGACAGTTCTTGCCCTTACCTCAAACAATTGACCAATTCAGTCCAGAGATTTTCTGGAGCTCATATGCCTGGGAGAAAACAGATAAGACATACACACATGCTCACACGGTTTCCCCAAGGATTAGAAATTCTTTTTAGTTTGCTGTCCTACAAATTCAAATTAAGTGTTATTCTGAAATATGTGTGAACTAAGGAACTTAATTTAGGATATAGGTAGCTATAATTCTATTAAACAAAGCAATAATAGATAATATTTGAAAGATTATATCTGTGTGTCTAAGTAATTTTATAGACATAATCCTTTCAGAGATCCACAGGAAGACAATAATGTAGGTCTCATTAGTTTAATCATTTGCAACAAGAAAATAAAAGAACAAACTTCCAGATGCCAAATCTACTTTTCTATCAGATAAGACTCGACAGTGCAGGTAGTTTGAACGAAAACTGTAAGAACTCATAAGAGTCGACAGTCCCACTTCGGAGTATACACCAATATAAATTCCTTTGAATTTTAATTTGATATTTGGGAGATATGTCTACATGCTCATTCACTTCAGTATTGTCCCAATAGCCAAAATGTGGAAGCAACTTAAATGTTTATCAAGGGAAGCTGATCAGGAAGAAGACAAGCATGACCACTCGCGTCACTTCTCTCAGTATAATCTTAGAGGTTCTAATTTCTCTGATAAAGTAACATTATACTTATTTTCTTCTGATATTTTTAATATCCAACAAGTAAAAACATGAAAAAGGATATCAAAAATTTGGGGGTGCCAGGGAGGTAAAATAGGTATTAATCTCATATATAAAATTGCCTTAGACTATTATTATGATCCTCTAATACTGAGAGAAGGGCAAGTGGCAATGATATAAATGTTTTGGTTTCAAATATATAGATTCTAGTGAAATCATTAGAAATAACTTTTTATCAGTAAACACAATAACGACACACACCCATACATGCACACACACAGTTTGGGGTTGCTCTCTAGATTTACTAAGGATTGTCTCTCTGACAATTGGCCGACCCTCTCTTACCCAAGTCCATTGCATCTAACTTGGATTCTAGGAAAACAAAAGTAAATGAAAAAGACACTACTACCATCAGTTTGTGTCACAGCAGGGAACAACCCTTGCTATCAGCCCTGTCTGGTAGAATAGTGTGAAGAAAAGTGGATTTGGCATCTGGAGAGCTTGAACTTTTATTTTCTTGGTTGCAGAATGATAAAGTTAATGGAACATATCTTATTGGATTTCTGTGGATCTCTGAAAGGATCAAACTTTCCAAACTGGTGGAACAAAAGAACAAAATATTTGATTTTAACTTTTTAACACCATGTTCTCCAGGTTTTCTTATGGACATGGTTGCCGCTTTCCCGCATGGTTTCATCTGCTCACTTGCCCAAACTCTAGCCACTTCCACGATTCAACCTTATATCAGTTTCTATATGATATCTCTCCTTCTTAAATTGTGCTTTTCTTTATTCCTCACACTCCGTGTGCTTCTCCTATTAAATGACACAGGGAAACCATAGGTAATATCAAGACTTGGTGTAAATTTCACCTCAGAGTTAACAAAGGAAAAGTTTGGTAATATCTAGTGATGGCAAAGGTGTGGAAAGCAGGTATCTTATGACATTGTTGGAGTATTAAATAGTGTCACATTTTTGGTAGAAAGTCATCGATATCCACCCATGTTAAAAGGCAGAATTAAAAAAAAAAAAAAAGAAAAAAGAATCATTTCCTGAGAATGCATTTAGAGAAAAACTCACACAAGTGGGTAATGTGTTTGTAAAGTGCTGTTTACTCCAGCATTCTTTGAAATAACATGTGTTTGTCATTTGAGAACTGATTAAGTACATTTTAGTGCATTCATCTACATACATGATGAAATACTTGTTAAGCAATCAGGGAAGAGATTAAAAATCCAGTATTTAATTCCAACAAGGTATACAGCCATATATAGCATATGATGTCATTTCTGAGAAAATATAAATCACATCTATTCATATGCTTGAATGTGTACATGAATTTTCAGAAAAGATTCAAGGGAAATTAACAGTGACTGCCTTTGCCGAATGGGCCCAGAGAAAGAGGAATTGGAAAGTAGTTTTTTACTTAAAAAGACACCCAGGTAAATTAACATTGGAAATGCTACCTAAAAAGTAGATTAAGAGTTTGTCCTTGTGTATTTGAGTCAGCGTGTACTAGCAGAGATTAGAACCTGTTAGGTACCCAGGAAGTGATGAGAAGGGCAGAGGAAGTGAACTACCCATTCTGGGTGTAAGACAAGCAGGGAGGTTTAAAGAGCCCAGGTCAGCTGTGAAGCTCAAGAGTATTCTATAGTCCTGCTTCTCAAACATCAATGTGCACAGGAAATATCTTGTTAAAATGCACATTCTGATTTGGCTTGTCTGGGGTGGATCCCAAGAGTTACACATTTTTCAACAAACACAAGAGATGGCCATGCTGCTGATTCACTGCCACATTTTGGGAAGCAATTAAGGCTCTAAAACTTAGAAAGTATTATGTTTTTCTGTGGTTCATGACTTCACAAATATGAAGTAGAGCCAGAAAGCATTTGTTGTTAAAAATGAACTGAAGGGGAGGAAAAAAAAAAAAAACACCTCATTGAGTATGATATTTGCAACATAAAGCTTTGCCAAAGCAATATTATTGTTGAATGCTCATGATCAGCAGTTCTGTTATTTTAGCTTTTTCATTTTTAACAAATTCAGATTTCTGGAGACCTAAGCATCAGCAGATTGAGGCACGCTCTCCCCTCTGCTCCTCATGCATTTAGTTTATTTGTTGATCTAGTGAGAGTATTTCCAAACATAGCCACATTCTTTCACATGCTGCAGATGATTGAAGACTCTAAAACAAGTAAGGAAGAACTGCCATCTGCCACCCTTCCACCCTACCACATGCCACCCCATGGCATATTCAACAGAAATCCAGGCTGCAGATCTACCATACAACTAAAAAGTCCCTTGGCTTGGCCACATGTAGAAATGCTTTTTCTCCATGGCATCTGTGAAAATAATGTGATGTAATCCAGACCAGCAAGGAACAGCTGTATCATCTCTCCTTTATTTTTGTTTTTACCTTTGAACTTGGATCCCAGAGATTTCCTACCATCATTTTAACAATATGATATGGAAGAGAGCTTTATGTGAAACAAGAAAGCATGGCCTTACAGCAAGGTTATTACATTGAAGATAGATCGTTGGTTTCAAAATCACATTTTCTCACCACCTTGGTACCTTTTCCAAGATACTTAACTATTCTGAGTCCCAGTTTTCTTATTTATAAAATAATGATAATATTATTAACATCTATTTCATGAGATTGCTGTGAGGTTTCAAGTTCCAAGTATATATTGGGTCCTTGATAAATATTAGCAATAATTACTATTCCTTTTAAATCACAATAGAATTAATTTGAAGGTAAAAATACTTGAATGTAAACATTTGTTCCTGAGTATCTAACATATACTAATATACACTGTGCTAAGGGTTAAGGTATTAAACAGAATCATTTGTCATAAAGATTTTGTTCATATCTTTAAGGTATTTAATACATGCATTTGTTTTTTAAGCAGAGAAAGAAGAGTTTTTGGAGATAAAGTGGGACGCATTCTTTCCCCCAGTTCTCTCCAGCCCTTCACATATGGTGGGGCTTCCAAGTCACCCTCCTGTGATTACGAGGCAGTGGGTGTTTTAAGAAGGGCAGTGTGAATGAAGGAACTATATATAGGACAGGCTTAGGAGAGCCAAAGAAAATAAGACCCCCAGGGTCTTGCAACAGTAGGGAGGACTAAACAGACATGTAGGTGGGAGCCACATTCCCAGAGCACAACAAGAGTGGGAGCCCTGGAAGAGGGTCTGCTGGCAAGATCAGTAGACTTCAAAAATGCAGGCCAGGTAAAGGGAGTGGTAGAAGTGGTGGTGTGGTTTAGAAGTAGGACAAGGACTGGGTGAGAAGAGAGATTCTTAACCTCCCAAAGTCATTTTCCATGGATTGCATAATCTGGGAGCTTTATCCATTGGATTTCTTTGGGTTCATCCAAGTCAGACATTAGCAGAAAATTGGAGAGACTTTCCCATCATAATTTTTCTTTTATTCTAAAAAAGTAGCTATATTCATTTGATTAAATCATGTACCAGGATCTTCCAAAGTCCAGCTCTTTTCTTTTTTCTTTTTTTGGCTCTGATGTCACCATTTCCCTATATATTTTTTTAAACCTAGTGTCTCAATAAATTGCTGTGGTTGGTCCTGAACTTGTGATCTTCCTACCTCAGCCTTCAGAGGCACACAGATATCAGATGTGTGTCACCCTGCCCAGCTAACCTTGGCTCTCTATTGAGCCTATTGGTAGTTCCTGGGTGCTTTATCAACTGTCTTAACATTCTTGGTAAGTAGTTTCTTCTCTAAATTATTTTCACTTAATCTTTTTTCAGTTTAGCATGCTATTTCCTTTCAGGATGTTTATTGAATCACAAGCATAATTTTAAAGCAATAGATATTTCAGGCTCCGGTTGTGACTCCGGGCAGATGGAGTCTTTGAGATATGCATAAAGGTTTTGCAGTCCTACAAAGCAGAGTGGAGAGGGATGGGATAAGGAGAGAACATCAACAAACAGCTCTGTGTGTGCATAGCATATGATACCTTTGAACTTGGATCACACACACACACACACACACACAAATACAATTAGAAATAGCAACCATGTGAATTAGGGTAAATGATCACCCAGTGCCATTGCTGAAATCATGGAAAAATCCACATTCTGCATTTGATCAATTGCGGAAAAAGGGAAGTAGAAATGTAAATGTCCATTTCCCATATGTGCTAATTAAAGGGATGAAATCCTAGAAGTCCTTTCTTGCTTTATTCAGCCTACTCTTTCCCAGGGAGAAGAGGAATACAGGTTACTTTCATGTAGTGATAGCAACCAGAACTGAAAAGAGACTTTCAAAAACAACTCAGTGGAACATAGGAACAAGTACATCAGTCCCTGAGTTTCCTTATCAAGTGTTATGGAAAATATATAGACAATGTGTTTCTGTTATTTCACTGTTCTATACTAATAAGAGCAATCTCTTCACCTTTCATGTGACTACAGCAGAACAAGTATGGGAGCTTGCACATAGGCATGAGAGTACAGCTGCCTAGCAATTGGTCTCTCAAGCAGAGCCCCAGAGGTCCCAGGTGGGCATAGGACATCTTGGTGCTCCCTTGTAGAATATGAATAAGAGCAATTCCAGAACTAGAAATTCAGTTGACGGGTCCTAAAATTTCCAAGGCATTTCAGGAAGGCTAGATTAAATGCAATTATTGTCTGACCTTTCATGCATCGTTCACTTGCCAATCTCTTCTAAAAAGTTTGCATCCCTGCAGTGGGGCTTAATGACCTCTGCCCATTATTTGCCTAGGGTAGAATTTTGCTTTTTCCAAGGGGATAGAGAATAAAATATGTAACCAAATGTGATTTTTGTGTGTTTGTGAATTGATTGATGAGCCCTGGAGCTGCATAGGGATGTGTGAAAGGTGTTATTTCCTTGAGAAATACTGTAGTACCTAATTTTAATGACATGTGCATACACAATGGATGGTTCCAGATAAAGTCAATGGCTTTCTATCTTTGAATATGAAAAGAAAAAGATGTTGGCAAGAATCCTTTAGGGGAACAGAAACCACATATTTGCTTATGCTAAGTTATGGCAAAGTTCAGTTTTATTCTGTAAATAAAGAGTTGTCTTCATAAATATCAGCAATTTCCTTTAGTGTCAAGAAAGTTCTCTGCATTAACAAAATCTAATTAAACCTCTTGAATATGTAAGCAAGTGATATGGTTAACTTCAAGATATATTAAAATGGCACATTAGTATTTGGATTGATAGTAATCAAGCATATTTGTCTTAGTAATAGCTTTAGTTGATTTATTTTTGCAAAGGGGGAAGCTACTGAATGAAACAGACCAGGCAAGAGCCCCACATTGTGTTTAACTGACTTAAGAACATAAACAGTACACATAAGCACAGAATAGAACCTAGCATAGTAACGTAGCTCTTTAAAATTGTGTGCATACATTTTATTTATTTACATTTATGTTTATTTTGTGTCTTTATCTTCCTATGGAAATAGATCTGGACATAGTGATTTAAATATTGTAATGTACCCCAACCTTCTTTCAGGAGCCAAAGCTTTACAAAGCCTTGGTCTATTTAAAGGAGAAATATAAAGCTCAGGCATGCCAGCTAGGCAGAGTAGTGTACCAGGGACTTGGGACACTGAGGCAAGAGGATCACAAGTTTGAGGCCAGCCTCAGCAACTTAGCTACATTCTGTCTCAAATAAAAAATACAAAGAACTGAAGATGTGGCTTAGTGATAGAGTGTCCTAGATTTAAGCTGCAGTACCCAAAATAATAATAATAATAATAATAATAATAATAATAACAGCAGCAAAAAACCCTCAAGCATCTGAAACATTATATTTTTTTTCTTATTTGATGTGGCTTATTAGCCTAAAGAAACAAATATATTTTTAGGATATGTTTTAACTCTTCTGTGTAATTATAGAGCAAGATCACTTACTTCCTATTTCCTGGGTCCTCTTCCGGCCTGCTTGAAGGTTGTGAATATTCTACTCTCTAACCTGATGTTCCTGTCTTTGAGGTTACAAACTTTGTGGTTAACATTTAACAGCACGTGTCTAAATTCACCCAGAGAATCTATTAATAAGTTTTAAAATAAATATTACTTTAAAAAATATCAGTGAGAGAAAAACACATAGCCAAGACATGTTGACATCAATCAAAACCCTTGCTAAGGCTTTCCAGATACAGAGGTGGTTTCCCCTTGCCACACAAACCAGAGGGTGAACTCAAAATAAACTTCTGGGAAGTTGGAAAAAAAGAAAAAGAGAAATATGTGGAGAAAGACTAAAGGAAGGTTGCTGTCTTTATTCTTTGCTAAAACCAACCCTGGTTAGTCCATCACCTTCTTAAACAGTAACTGCAGTCATAACCTCCATCCCATTCATCTCTCTGTCAAAACATGAGTGAAAATCAATTGTGGTGTATCCAGAAATACTCCACTCACTTCCATTTTGCTTCTTATGTGCTGATGCACCTACTCAATATTAATTTCCTTCATAGTTAAACTGTGGAAAAAATTTGAATGGACTTTTGTGATACATAACTATCTATGTGACCTTGGACAAGCCATATTACCTCACTTGACGTCAGTTTTCTCCTGTCCAAAATAAGAATGCTTGTCTGGATGGACTCCGAGAATTTTTTGGCTCTTTAATTCCTTAATAATTGGCAAAAATAATCTCCATAAAGCAGTTTAACAATTTGTTTCAGTTGTTCTTTTTTTAAAACGAGGTTTGGAAGACTATTTTATCCTACTTATGAATTTTGTTGAAATTCCATTCTGGAAATTTGATTCATTCATACTCAGTAGATATCATTAGTTGATTTTTAGAAACCACTTTGATTCAACTATATACACTGGAATATGTTTAGGAGATAAAAATAGTAGACTTCTAAACTATTTCTGTTCATGCTTTCAAACACATTGTAGGACAGGATCAGGCAATTAGAGAGTAGATGCGGATGTAGCCAAAGATGAAAAAGTCCTCCAGCATAGGAAATGAAAGAAGCAAAGTAGTGAATGTGTGAAGCCTCCTGGTATATTTAGGGTAAGGCAAAGAGCGTGTCCTTATGAAAAATGATATTTTTGCATCATTTTCAGTAAATATTAATAAGGTACCCTTACACATTACCTGAAATAAAGTCAAGTTCTCAAATAATAAAATATTTAAAATAAAAAAATACAGAACACTAATGTTAGTTTTTTAAAATGCTGCTTAGATGGTGGTATAATAAAGGAATGATACTATTTATTCTATGAAGTGAGCAAAAGAAATTTTGTAATTTATTACACATTTTAAACTTACTTTGCAACACTGATTTCATCAGATGTTTTACATTCATACATTTAATTCCTCTTTGAAAAATCAAGCTCATGTATTATTCTGTCTTGTTTATTAACCCTATTTCTTTGGTTTGGGAGTACCATTGTTTCCTCTCCAATACCAGTGGCTGTCTAAGCCACTTAAAGGAAATTACAGTGAATCTTCCAACAAGGAGTAACTGCATCCCTGGAAATGATCATCTGTAAACTTGCAAGCGAATGCTGGCCTTCTAGGCCATGAACTGGGGAATCCCACAATCTCCCTCCTTTCTCTTTCACTTTAAATTTCTGGATTGTGCTAAGGTAAGAAAAGCCAGAACTATTCTTTCTCCTCCTCTACCAGAAAGAGAGAGAGAATTGGGAGTAGTTTCAGTGATTTTGTGTAAACTTTTCATAAAATTTTAAATAGTTCATTGTACGCCCACAAACACATGAATTCTATAAATACTTGAGAAACATTTGGAATCAAACCAGTAAGAAAAATAATTTCAATTATTAGGTTTATTATAAGTGATTTTAAAAAACCACAATCTATGAATCAAGAATCACAGACCTATAATGGCTTTGATTTAGTAATTTCCAGTTGTGGGAAGGGGATCCCCCTAATATTTTTATATCATAATTGGAAAAATAACTGATTATTTGACTTTTGTTTTTCATTTATGCGATATATGTTACTGTTTCAAATGATGACATTAATACCTATAAAATATTTTGAAACAAGGAGGCCATTTTTTACTCTCAAGAAATTATAAGATTAAACTTCCTGAAAAACTAATTGACTTCAGTCTTAAAACAAGGCTCTTCATTACACTTTCTGTAGGTAAATTTTGCATACATTTTTGGCTCATTTTCAAAAGGACAAATTAACTTCAAAATACAGACAGAGTTCATTATTTTTGAGTAGGAAATGTATTTTATTTCTATTTAGGGGTTTCTATAATCATTGTTAACAAATGCTTGGGTGAGAACAAGAAGCTCGTAGTATCTTTGCAGAATGCCTCATTTGCAAAATAAAATAAAATACTGGAAAAGTTACATCTACAAAGAAAAAGTTTGAAATAGTAAATTATTGTTACTATAGAATCATATCAGTCCTGGGGTTTAACCAAGTTTCATTTTCCAATTACAAAGGGATAAGGCCAGGATTTGAATTCAGATAATTACACAATGGTCCTGTGGACTAGTAATCATACTATGTGGGTTCAAATCCTGGATCTGTGTTGGAATCATACACCACTCTGTCAGAAAACCTTCTACCATCAGAGCTTATGTGGCATGACCACCATCTCCTCCAAGACACACCCAATTCTCCTCTTATCCACCAGTATCCTATCCCTTTCCATTAGAAGGGGGAAGACCTGGTTTCGTGTCACACAGAGAGTGTAGATTCAAAGGAAAAAAAAATATATATATATATGTATGTGTATGTGTATATGTATATGTATATATATGTATGTGTGTGTGTGTGTGTGTGTGTGTGTGTGTGTATAGAGAGAGAGAGAGAGAAAGAGAGAAATCAAGGAAGATTTTCTGCCTTAAAATTAAAATTTAATTTGTAACTCTGAACAAGGAAATCCAGAGCCCAGAATATGATTTGGCCATAACTTTGGGAAATTTTTGGCCAGTGATCAAGGATAAAATTCCCTTCTTGACAGTCCTGAAAGTGATTAACAAATTTTCTTTATATAAGGCAGCTGAATAAACAATCCAGAACTCCAAGGGATGGGCATCAGAAAAAAAGCTTTATGATAACAAATTACCTTTATTTTCTAAATAATATCCAGATATTAGTCACATTACTTCTTCAGCCTTCTGATACTGAGATAATTCTCTCCTTGAACACTTTCAAGATTCTAATTACAACACGAGACTACCTTTTATTATATTTTAAACTCACAGACATAAAAGACCAGACACAGCTTTTTCCACCTGAGTGACCTCACTACTTTATGTCTAAGGTCTACTGACAAAGAAGCTCTGTTACCAAATTCCCTCTCTCTCTGAGCACTAAGCTGTGACCTCCTCAATGCTTTCAACTCAACCAATGACCATATTACATAAAAGGAAAAATAAAGCTGTTTCATAACTAACAAAAGAAAAAAGATTCTGCCTACTGAGAAAACTGGAGGGACATTAGAGCAGAAGGGGTATCTGACCTAGTCCTTTAAAGCATTGGTGAAGTTTGCTGTGTATGTAGAGGTGAGTGAAAGGTCTTTTGAGATATGAAGGCTGGGAACAAAGGCATAGAGGTGGAAGAAGGGTGGTGTGCACCTTGAAGTCAGCCTGCCTCTCTATTTGACTGGTATGTCATTGCTAAATCACAAAGGAAGGGTTTTGATCTGGTTTGTTCACTGGTGTGACTTTAGTACCTGGAAATATGTTTGACACATAGCACGTGCTTGAAGAAGGGAAAAAATGAAGTGTCAGATGCCCAGAATATGAACAATATTGACTGAAGCAGTTCTTGAAGCTTTCTTCCAGTGAATGAACTGGTTAGAGCTCCATAGAGTAACAGAAACCAGGTTTGTAAAAGCAAAAATCAACTTTATTTAAGTCATGGAATCTTAAATCAGGAACATACCTGAATCTCATAAGGAACAAGAGTTAGAAACAGAAAGATCACTGGGAATCCAGGGTGTTTTCTGGCTCGTGTCTTCTGTCACGAGCTCCTTCTTCTGTGTGATTTCTTTCTCTCAGCACCATGGCCTACCTGGCCCTGAGTCTACATGGTGAGGGAAGGCTGACTTCACAGCTGCCTGACTCACTTGTGGTTCTCTGTATACAGGGAGTCAGGTTCACTTCTGGGATCAAGGAAGGACTGTTGGTAGAACTATTGAGAACAGATGCTCAAACACTGACCTTTGTAATATTCAGTTGGAAGACATTGACGTATGTTGCCCGGGATGTTCTTCATTTTTTTTATACCCATATATCTAAACCCTAAGTATTATTTATAAAGAATATGTTAATGTTAAAATTTAAAAAATAATTTTAAAAAACTTTCTGTTAGTTCCAATATTTTTCCCTTTCCCTTTCATCTCTAATGTCCTGGTAATTATTTGCCAAATGTTGGTCACTTGTTTTCTGTAATTTTTTTATCTACTTTCTTTCAACATTGCCCTGACTATATCAGAGAATGACCAACATTATCTCGCAGACACCAAATCACTTCAAATAATGTGTTCATGCTACCTTTATGGGTTTTTGTGAAAGTATAAGGTCTTTTAGCTTGAGCAGGAAACTATGCTAGTCAATTTCTTTCTTTTGCAAATGAGAATATGGACCCATGAGATATACGCATTTTCCAATTAAATAGTTGGAATTAAAATATCTAATATTAATATTAACTTAATATTAATATTCACAATTAAATACTAATAAATATTTTGTGAGCATAGAAAAAATATTTACATTTCTGTGACTCTAGAACAGAGAAAGAAAGGTTGATTTTTAGTTATGTTGTAAAGAACATGAATTTTTGGACCAAAGGTCCTTAGTTTTATTGCTTTGCAAGCTGTGTGGTCTGGAATAAATTCCAATGATTCTCATAAAGTCTCAGTATTCTCAATTGTACAATGGGAACAATTACGGTAATATTGATAGTATCTATCTTACCGTCCTATAGTATAGAAAAATTAAATACTTGAAAGTAATGTCTTTTAATAAATTATAGAGCACATACAATGGCAGTTATCAGTAATAAGTATGTTAGATGGCAAAGGGAAAACAACCAGGGTGAAATATTTACTGCAAATGGCTCATCTACACATAGTTAATCGTGAATTTGTACATGACAAATGGGAAAGACCAATTCAATTTTCAAGTTCAATGTGTAATTATAGAAAGCTCTACTCTTGGTTTCTGGAGTTATAAATAGTTTTGCATGGATTCTCCACTGTCGTAGAAAAACCTTATACACATGGCTTTCATAATTTTATTAATGAATAGTTCTTAATTTAGTTCAAAATATGTATTTATTTATGAAGCCATTTTATTATAATTAAGCTTTAAATCATGTCCACAAAATATGGAGACAGATTGGAGCAAAAGACAAACTATAGAGTGAGAAATTAATTTTGTCTGACCACTAATTACAACTGAAGATTGGACAAACGTGTTTCCATAGAGGAAGTCAGTGACTTGCTCGAAAGACACGCTCATTGGTGCTGAACTTGAAGTGAAATTCATGTCTTCTCATAATGAGCTGTTCACTGTAACATAGAAATTCTTGTATTTCATCACAATACTAACAATGAGGAAAACATATAAAGCCATAGATCTACAGTAAAGGGTCACTCACTTTTCTCCTGGTGTAATAAAAAGACAATTACAGTTTTATTCAATATTTCTACAATTTGCAAAGTTAACAGTTGTTCATAGAGTAAAGAAACATTTCCAAATAAAAATAACACTGAATTTTTTAAAACTTGAAAATAGGTGTATTTAGTTCTAAACATTCCAACTTCAAGTTGTTAGTTGTACGATAGAACAATCCGGAATGAAAAAAAAAAGGGGGGAAGTCATCGACAGAGCCGAAGGAAACAGAAAAGAGGTTGAGAGAGAACACACAAACGGTGAGAACATGTTTAACATTTGGCCACTAGATGGCAATGTAATGTAAGGTGCCATCTCCAATTTTTTTTTTTTTTTTAAACAAGCTATTTGCTGATTTGTATTAGGTACCATAGAGTGAGGCGAGGATGAAGCCGAGAGGATCCTGCAGAGGTCTCTGATGCATGTGTGTATGTGTGCGTGTGTGTTCGTGTGTGTGTTCGTGTGTGTGTGCGCGCGTGTTCTGCTCCAGTGAGACTGCAGCCCTTGTAAGTACTTGGTCACCTTTTGCAAGAAGGAATTGGAACAATTGCAACTAAAGGCACATTGTAATCATCTTGTCTTTGGGAGATGCGGTTCCTCACTGCAGATGGGTACTTTTCGTTTTTAATCAGGTAAGCTATCTAATTGTTTCATTGTGATCTTAGGCAAATTCATTCTTTACATTCCTTTGGAAAAAGAGCCTGTGGAAATACAGTTTGGGCAGAACAGGAAGTCCATTTTTGTATATGAATCCGGACCAATTGTCCCCCTCCTCCCTCTCTTCTCCTCCCCTCCTGCTCCCCTCCCCCGCTCCTCTCTCAACCTTCCACAAACTGAAATCAGGTTTGTTTTGCAGTTCAGCATTTTGATACAAGATGAGATTCTTTGGCCTGAAATAACTTGGAATCTGGCCAGTTCTTGCTTTTGCTTGCCTTCATCCTATTCAGATCTCCTTTCCAAGCCCCCTCTATTACTGGTGCTTTAGAACTGGACGAACTGGCAGTGAATAGAGGTCATATTGTTCCTGAGGATGGAGAAAATTTAAATGTCAGTTTTAACTCCACAGGAGGGAAGAAGGCAGCCGGACTGCTGCCGGAGCCTAGCACTGCAGGGGTAGTCGGCTTCCTCAGGCAGAGGCTGGGCTGTTGAGAAGAGATGCCTTGGGGGAGGAGGGGACAATGACTTTTCCCCTTAACTCCTATTGAACCACACTTGGAAAGGAACTCAGGGAAGTGGTCAAGAGTTCCTTACTCTGTGAAATGACAAACAGGAAAGATTGACTTACTTTTAATTAGACAGAGGTCACAATCAGCAATGATACTGCAGATGCTGCTTGGTTCTCAGTGTGAGCCGTCTTGCTTTTCCAACACCACAAGAAGTGTTTCTGGGTGGACATGAGGCTTTTTCAAATGCCTTTGTTATCCTGGATTCCTTCTCTCTCTCTCTTACCTGTTTGAGGTATGTGTTTAAAGACGCTCCTCCTTTGTGACATTAACCTCATATTTCTTTTTGTTCTTTCTGGTTGTTAGCTGGCGGTTGTCACTCCTTTTAACAAATCAGTTCATATAGAGTGGTGGGTAGGTGCTTTTTCATGTGTCCAATGAAATGATTAAGTCAAGACTGGTATGTTTCGGTCCATATGTGCATGTGACTAAATATTTCTGAGGTGCAGTAACAAACTTGCAAATTGCCAAACGCTGTTGTTATCACACCTATAAAATGTGGTTTCTTCTTCTATGGATTTGCAGGTTCACATGATATTTCTGATGCGCTAGTGTAGTAACAGAACATATTTCTCCAGAAAGCACTCTAAATCATCCCTAGAGAATGATGCCAACCAGAAATAGGAAAATTCCATGCTGAGGTTGGTGATTCCTGCTTTAGTTCCTCCTGCCCAGAGCAGGGGTAGCTACTTTTCCTATTTGCTGCAATACCTGGCATGCCAGGGTGATGCAATTGGGAGCTTCTGCACGTTCACCAGGAGGGCGTCTGGCACTTTTCCTTCCTTTAGCTGTGCTCTTCAGAAGCAGAATAACCATGGTGAAAAACTCCTTTCAAATTTCCCTTTGTGGCTATTGCTTTCGTAATTGCTATTAAGCATTGCCTCTCTCTTCTTAGGAGGAGTGTTGCAATTTAGGCCTTCCTCCACAAAGCTCCTTGAAGAGATTTTTAGATGTGTCTATTTTAGGAACATAATGTGTAGACAGGAATGGATGGCCACAGAGATTTACGGGAAAACAATTTCGTGGAGAGGGTGAGGTAACATAAACCACTAGAACAAGTGTACAAGTGTAGAATATAAGTGGCTGGTTATATCACATGAAACTGACAATGGAATTAGTTTCCATTAAACTTGGTGCAACTCATTTGGATGGCTTTTTCCCCTCCCACTTTATATGGTTTGTCTGGTTGTTTGTTATTGTTGTTTTAAATCCCTATTTAAAACAGTACATCCAGAGTGCTCATACTGGTAAAAATAACATGTGGGATTTTGCTGTCAATACTAATGTGACTCTGAATTACTGGGAAATTTGCTATCTGGAGACTTATTTATTATGGCAATTTTCCTTTAAGATATGGCAGGGAGGGCTTCTACATCTTTGGGGGTTGGTGAGGCACAATTGGATGCCTAATTAATTATACAGTATCCAAGAAGGCACTGGGGATTTTGGCCAGCATTCTCTCTTCTCAACCAGAGATACCAGGGGCAAGTGGCCAGACTGCAAACCTGAAGAAAACTCACCACACCACAGGGAAAATAAAACTCAGGGATCCACAGAAGGATCCAGTAAGAAACATTCCAGCTCCTTGTTTAGAGTGCAGAGAACCTAGAGGTTCAGAGAGAAAACACAAGAGCACCTTTCCTGAGTATGGCTGACAAGGAAGGGATGTGGGGCTTGTTTGATGCTACTTCTAGGACATCACAGAGGGGGCATTTCTACAGAGAAGAGGGACTGTGTTGGTGTGAACGGGGTGTGAGAAAGCATCCCTCCAAAATTTAGCTGGGGGGCCCGTGCAAGGTACTATTTCCTTCCTAGGTAGTGAGAGAGGCTGAACCTCACTTCCTCCCTGCACTTGCCAAGAGCACAAGGCCTGATCTCTCCCAGAAAACTTGGAAGGGGAGCCTGGGTGAAAGATCTCAGGGAAGAAGGTGGAAAAAGAGAAATTGAGCAATGGAAGGCCTGTCTTGGCCATCCTCAGGGTCAATGGGGCTTTGCTCATTGAAGTAATCACTTCCTCCTGAAATTCTGGTTAGTCAATTAAGCACATTTTACAGCTCAAATTAGATCTCACTGGTTAAGGGTAGGGATGGGTAAGAGATTTATTCTCAGTGCAATTATGGTCAGGAAAAAAAAATCAAAACTTTCCTAACCTTCCTCAAATTATTCTTTTCCAATATTTACCCTTTGTCCATGTTCCTAGATTCTACTCATTGTTTTAGTTTAAAAAGGCATATAATTGTTTACTCCTTGACAGCCACTTTTATAAGCCATATGTTATAAATATCATATTATTGAATCCTGACAGGCAGGTATTATTGTTAAGTTTATGATGAGGAAACCAAGGCACAGTGAGACCAAGAGAACTTGCCCATTATTGCACATTTAGATGAGTGGCGGAGCACAGACTTGAACCCAGGCAGCGTCTGTGCTCTTGAAGTTTGCTTGTGGCCTGTGTGATAATACTTATGTTAGCCCAGATAGCGAAAACTCAGATTGTGTGCAATCTGAACGTGCCAGCTATAACTCATCTCTTTTCTTACATGCCAAAATTTCAAAACTTACTTCAGTTTATAATAATTCCCCCACATCTACTCATTTATTCATCAAAAAAAAAGTGTACTATATGTACTGTAGTGGAGTCCCATTGTAGTTTCTGATGTGATGGATGAAACAAATTTCCTGCCCACATGGGGCTTTCAGTCTTAGTGATGAAGCTAGAGAGCACTCAAATGGATAGGTAAAGACATGTCAGTAAATGCAAATTCTTTAAAGAAAAATAACACAAGATAAAAGACAGTGAAGATGGAGATGGCCATGGAGAAAGAAAGGAGGTAAAGTGATTTGAAGCAGAGATCTTAAAGTAGTGAGTGATGGAGTAAAGAACATTTGAAGCAGAGGGAAGAGAGAAAGCAAAAAGGTTCCAAAGAGTGAGATGCCTCATTGATATAAGTAGTGGCACCTGCTTTGTAAGTGATCCTCCTAGCAGAAGACTGGAAGCAAATAGGACCCCTCAGATCTGTGGTATCCTGAAGCCTGGGCTTTGGGCTCTAATTGCCTCTGGGCTTCCTAAGAAACAAATCAAAGACTTAAGTCAAACAAACTTAATTCTTGTCTTTAGTGTTGACAAGTTACTAGATTAAAATAACTCAAACCAGTCATATCCACAACATTTTTTTCTAACAATTTTTAAAGTTCTTTGAAAAATGCTGTGTAGTTCCTAGAATGCAATGTGTCCTAAAGACACTATTTGATGAAAAAAAAAAGTGAGATTATTGGTTAGGTTGATACAAATCATCAATTAAAAAAAAAAAAAAACACCTCCTACCCGCTCACCTCTCCCTTGCCACCTAGTCAGTCTGACACCTGAGGACTGTGCCTCTGAAATCACCATAGCAAGGAAGTGTGAGCGAAAAAGAAACAGTAAAGATAGAAAGCAATGTTTAGATTCCTATTGTGGCCAGGACACAGGAGCTGCTCAGAGGTGTTTGAACAAGTCATGTTTTAAAAACTAACCCATTATATCCCACCCTGCTATATTTAGGATATCTATAAAACTTAAATTGAAGCCAGGTACAATGGGGCATTCTCGTAAAACCAGTTACTTGGGAGGCTGAAGCAGGAGGATCCCAAATTCAGGGCCAGCCTCATCAACTTGTCTAGATCTTGTCTCAAAATAGAAAATAAAAAGGACTAGGAATGTAGCTTAGTGGTAGAGCACCCCTTGGTTCAATCCCCAGTACCACAAACAAAAGCAAAAACCCTTAAACTGAGCAACAAATATACCATTTATTGTCTCTTTTAAATAAATATTATGTTTTTAGAGTTCTATTCTTTTGAGAAAAGTAACAGGCATATAATTAGAGAATTTAAAGATGTAATATAGATATTTTTATATATATGAAAATATATATAAAGGATGTATAATCTCAAGATTATGATTTTCAACCTATTTTAATATACCCATGTCAACTTCATAGAAATATTTGCAGAATTGAAAACTTGAGACTTAATGGGTTAATGATTATGAATTTGATTTCAACATTTGGTAAAGTAGGTTAACTTTAATTGTTGCCTGTGTTAAGACACAGACAACAAATTTGTTGTTACATGTTTTCTCCTTCAGAATGCACCTTCTATGGACCTTCCTTTCTATGTGCTGGCTGTCTGCTCCCCATCCCTCTCAGCTACCTGTAGACACTATAGCTCTTCTCTGGGAAATGTGAATTTGCTCCTCTTGTAACTTAGAATATACCTCACTTTTTAGTTCATTCTTGGAAGCAGTCAAAAGTCTATTGCCTGGTCTTCCTTTGGTCCTCTAGCTACAACTGTGGCTATAATTTTGGTGAAGTGTCAATCTTTTACATTAATTTTGCTTTCACTTGAACTTTTAGTGAAAAACTATTATAGAAATAGAAGAAACTATTGCCTAACCTGTCTTGAAAATTTACTCCTAAGTTTTCTATGACTTTTATATTTTCAGCTCAAATTTAGGTTCATGTTCCATTATGAGTCAACTTTTTGTACACAATGTGAAGGAGGGATTTGGTTTCATTCCTTTGCTTGCTGGTATCCAGGGTCCCGGGACCATTTGCCGAAAAGACTATTCTTTCTCTCAATTGAATCATCTTATTGATAATAGTGGCCGTGCATCTGTGATTATCAATTATTTCACACAGGTTGCTAGGGATACATTTTTTAAGACAATTTCATAGAGATTCTCCCTTCTTGAGAATCTGTATAATATTAAAATAAAAGAAAATTGACCCATATACCCTGAACTGTTAACTTTTTGTCCTAAGTTTATGTCGAAATTTTCTTATTATCAAAAGCATATTTATTTGTGACTCTACTGGAAATCATGGAAACAAGATGCATGGTTCCTTAATGAGTTTGCCTTTTGGGGAAAAGATCACCAGTTATTTCCAAGAAACACCTCTATCATCTTGCACATATTCCTCTGAACCTAAACAAACGCTATTTATATTCTTTATATGTAGCTAGTCTACCTTTGTTTCAAAAATACCATTGGAAGGAACTGTTGAACTCAAGATAGAGATGTGCCATTCAAAAAGGTTTGGTTGTTGTATGAGTCGTCTTGGGCTGCCATAACAGAATACCATAGACTGGGTGGTTTAAACCACAGAGATTCATTTCTGTGTTCCAGAGGCACGAAGTCTAAGACCAAGGTACCAGCATGTGTCATTCTTGGCTTGCTGATTCCATCCATCTCCCCACTCACTGTTCCCTCACATGTTCTTTCCTCTATGTACCTGCGTCTCTAATGCCTCTTTTTATGTACAAATTTCCTTTTATAAGGGCACCAGTCAGATTGGATAGGGACCTACCCTAAAGGCCTCATTTAACTTAATTCTCTCATTTTTCAATGTAGTCACATCCTATGGTAGTGAGAGTTAGAGCACCAGTATACTGATTTTAACAGAGACACAATTCAGCCGTAACAGTTGTCTTTGGGAATACTTATGACTACCAAAATAATGAGAAAAGAAGATTTAATTGATGTTTGTTTTTGTTAATTATATGTTTTCATTATTCATCTCCTTCTCTCATTGAATAATGACTTGCCTTTATATGTATTAATATTACAGGGCAATTCATTAGGTTTATATGTAAAGAGGCATGAAGAATAACAAGTAAGTAGAAAATGATGGTAATTCTGATTCTTGTGTTGTGCCTATGATTTCATGTTTATATTCATGACCTATGGTCCGAATTAGGCAATTATTTGTTCCAATGAGAAAATTGACAAGAATGGACATAATAACTAAGAATTAATGAATTATAAATATAATAAATTGATAAAACAATTAATTCCAAAGTGTTTCCATGAGCAACTAAAACTAAATCAAGTTAATTTAAGTAGAAAAGTAACGTCCTGGAAAGACATTACTGTTCACAGAGCTGAGGAGCAGCTAAAATCTTTACTGTAAAATGATGAGAGCCAGGAAAGCTGTGATAGCACCCAGTCTAGATGTTGGAATATTTGGTGATTTCTGTAAGGTATTCTTACCCCACAGGATGAATCAGTGCAACTGCTTTCAGTCTTTTTTTGTTTGTTTGCTTATTTTGACATCATTGTTTGACACTAAAAATCCAGAATGTTAGCATCCTATGAGTCAAGTTGGGTCATAAATCTGATCCTTTCAGCTGAGGCTACGCTGGATTTCTTGAGTAATAGTCCCACCAAACTATTCCCTGTTTAAGAAAACATTCTACCCAAACAAAATTAAAAAATTGTCTACATAAATCATGTTAAAATAATGGTCAAGTGAGCCATGATCTGGGCAAACAATGAGATATATTTGTGCCATAAAACAAAATGTTTCAATTTAATTCCAAGCAAAATTGCTCAGAATATAATGGCACATTAAAATATACTTGACAAGCGTAGACATCTAGTATGGACACAATTATGAAAAAAACCTGCTTTTGTTTAGGAAAAATATTGAAAAAAATAATAGCTATCTCTAATGAGTTTATGATTTCTATTTTATTCTATATGAATTTTCTTTTTATTTTACTTATTAATTTATTTGCAGTACTAAAATTAAGTGGTAGAATCCGGGTGTTCTACCACTGAGCTACATCTGCAGACATTTTTAAAAGATATTTTTAAAATTATTATTATTATTATTCTGAAGATTGAACCAGGGGCACATACCACTGGCTACATCCCTAGTCTTATTAATTTTTTATTTCAAGATAGGGTCTCGCTAAATTGCTGAGGCTGGCCTGGAACTTGTGATCCTCCTTCTTTAGTCTTCCAAGTTGGAATTACAGGTGTGTGCTACCGTACTCTGTTCTTTTTTATTTAATTTTGAGACAGTCTCACTGGGACCCTGGTTTTCCATTTTAAAATCAGAATATCATGTTATTTATTTATTGGTACCAGAATTAAATCCAGGAGTACTTAATCACTGAGCCACATGTTATTTTTTTTAACAAAAGTAATACATATTTATTATATAAGACATAGAGAAAGTATAAAATAGTATTATTGGTATTAGGAAATTTATTTGTTCAAATGCTTTAGTATTTTTTTTGAAAAAGAATTCCCAAATAAGTATGTTTTGCCTTAAAAAATCAGAATATAAGTTTGTACACACTTTTTTAAAAAAAGGAATTCAATTAAATCTATTTTAAACAAAAATATTCTAAGCAAAATAGTAAATTCTATAAAGTAATTGAGAAAACAGTTGAATATTTGTATACCTTATTTCCTGGAATAATTAAATCAGACCAGAAACCTTTAATAATAAAAATACAGTACTTTGAAAATTTTATAACAGTAGGAAAGATTTTGGAAGAATGCCAATATAAAATTATATTTAAAGTATTAACTGAGTAGTTTTCTGAAAATTGTGTAATTTGTTAAATTAATTTTTCCCCTTAGAATTCAAAAAAATTCAAAGGAATTCATCTTATATTTATGGGACATCACCTATTTGCAAAGGGTTAAATAAAAATTGACTTCACACCCAAAGATTAATACTAAAAAATAAATGGAAAAAAAGCACCTTTAAATACTGAGACAGTATGTACATAAATTTTTAAACTACTTAGAACCAAACTAAACAAATTGAAAAAATCAAATTATAAGATTACAAAATGGAATAACAGGATTAAATGAGTAGTGTCTATATTTCAGCCAGAGATGGCATGGTGGAGCAATGAGGGTAATTATTAAGGTATGTTGAATTTGAGAATCTCAAATTATTTGTTTAAGGAAGTGGAGGAAGAAATATATGTAAAGAGGAATAAATGTTTAATGCCATGCCTTAGATAACAATAGCTAGATCATTTTAAAACAAATATTTATAATTTAGATATTAAAGAAAATTGAAACCTGGGTTTTCCATTATATATTCATAGAACAGGGAAATTAAGAGAATTCTATCATATAATATTTCCCTCTAAGAAATTCACTGGGTTTCAAAATCCTAGAAAGAGTTACTCCAAGACTTGACAAATGCTAGCAGGCAGCACTTTTGATATTCCCCTGGAATGTGATATGCCATTAAAAAAGTCCAGTGGTATTTTGGGATATGTAAGTCAGTCTGTTGGTACAAAACCAAAGCAACAACAGACTGGTTTCAGGTCTAGAATGCCATAATTTCGGCACCACCTGGGCCATGGAGTTTCAGGTTTCAAGTGATTTGAGAAGCCTGGAAGGTTTTACACCAATATTCAAACTGTTAGACAGGTATAGATCAACCTGCATGGATGAGGGCAGGAGTACCTTCTGGAGGATTTTTCAAAGGTAGTTTGAATGTAGGTGAGAAGCTAAATAGAAATCAATAAGCAAAAAAAGAAAAAAAGAAAGAAAAGAAGGAAGGAAGAAAAGAAAGCAAGAAAAAAAAAAGCAAGAGGGTGATCTTTCTTGGGAAACTCTATGTAATGAGGAAGGGTAGCATCTCAGCTGTTTCTTTTCTGGGACCAAATCTACTTGCCCTACTCTCCCTTACTCTTTTTTCCCCCTTAATTCCCAGGCTTCCCCCCCACCACACACATACAATAGTTCTTCACTTCAAACCTTCTCCCTCTAGTTGGTATTTGTAAAAATATTTTCACAATCATATTTTCAGTGTGCTCATAGTTCATAGTGATGCATGCAATCAGTTCAAAAATAGAAAAAAAAAATCTTAAAGTAATTTTAGCAATTATTTTCACTCTGGACCTCAAGATCTTTTGGCATGCCTTTGAGAACTTTCAGGTGGTCCATCAGGTCAAAACTATTTTCATAATAGTGCAAAAACATTATTTGCCTTTTTCACTATACTGACATTTGGACTTATGCTACAAGAACAATTAAAATTCCTAGATGTGGGCTGGGGTTATGGCGCAGTGGTGGCGTGCTTGCCTAGCACGCGTGGGGCACTGGGTTCGATCCTCAGCACCACATAAAAATAAAATAAAGATATTCTGTCCACCTACAACTAAAAAAATAAACAAATATTTTTAAAAAAATTCCTAGATGTAACCTTTATCCAAACAGTGCTATTAAACTACTGGTAGTTGTTATGTTCCTCACTGAAGTTCATTTCCAGGAAAAATAAGTAAGTAAACAGACAAATTAAAATAAAAGTCAATTTCCTAAAGAAATGTTTTTGATGAAGAGGCAAAAAGTAATTTGATTTGGTCTAGAACTTTGACTATATATATTTTAAATATTCTGTGTGCCGAAGTGTGATGTCTGAAAAACATCTATCACACACCAAAGGACAATAAAGGTTGTCTCAAAAAATACACCTAACAATTTGAGATTTGAACTGCATTTGCTGCATTTCCATGGAACAATATTTTTACTTGAAAAGTGACTGATAGATCCAAACTTAGATATTGAATAGATTTTTTTGAATATGAATAAAGTGAACCTGTCATTTCACGAATAATACTTCACTATATTTGTTGCCAATGACACAATTTGATCATTCAGGAGAAAACTAGAATTTGGGGAGCCTTATATCTGCCCCCATGAGCTCAAGAGCTTCTCAAAATTTAAGGATTTTCTGATGTGATTAGTGGTAGTTTTAGCAGATGGGTAATGAAATTCATCAACATTTTGAAGTTCTGAATAACTTAGTCAACTGATACTTTACAAATGGACAGTGCATATGATATATGGTCATGCATGGATAATAACTGCTATTGAAGTGCAAGATAGGTCACAGGATGTTAGTGGAGAAGAATATAAGTATGTTATACAAGAGTACAAGTCTGTTGATGGGTTTTCTGATTCCACTTGTCTAGTTTGGGTAGGCCATCAAAGAGAAATAATCACAATTATGTGAAAAGACTATTCAAGTGTTTTGATGACCTATCTATGTAAGGCCAGTTTTATTCATATTCTATATCCAAACATAAATCATAACGCATTAAGTGCAGAAGCAGACTTAAGAATCCAGATGTTGAGCCAGATATCAAAAATGTGCAAATTTATAACATTATGCCATTAGTATTAAACTACTGGTTTAATACCATTCATTATTTTTCTTTAGAAACATGGTTCTCACTTAAAATTCATTTTGTTGATGTGGTATTTACTTAAATTTGTTACTTAAAAATGTATTAGTATTTATTTAATGCTTTTATGATTTCTCTATTTTAATTTATAAAATGGTAAATAGCGATAAATTTAACCCACAGAAGTTAAAGCTTTTCGGGTACCTCAGTAATACCAACAATAGAGGATGTTGCTCAGTGGTAGAGTGTTTGCCTAGCATACATGAGGCCCTGGCTTCTATCCCAGCATCATGAGATAAAAAGTTTGTAGTATGATAAGGATGAATTTGATAATTCAGACTTTAGGGTACATTTATGAGCATTGTACTATAGACATGTGTTATGGTTTAGATGTGATGTCCTCCAAAAGCTTATGTGTGAGACAGTGCAAGAAGGTTCAGAGGAGAAATGATTGGGTTGAAGAGTCTTAATCCAATCAGTGAATTAATCCCCTGATAGGGTTAACAGAGTGGTAACTAAAGGCTGGTAGGATGTGGCTGGCGCTGGTGCACATTGAAGTCGTGGCTTTGGGGTATATATTTGTATTTGGTGAATAGAATCTGTCTCTCTGATGCCTGATCATCATTTGAGCTGTTCCTCTCCACCACCCTCTTCCGCCATGATGTTCTGCCTCACCTCGGTCCCTGAGGAATGGAGTCTGCCATCTATGAACTGAGACCTCTGAAACCATGAGCCCCCAAACAAACTTTCCTCTATAAAATTGTACAGGTTGGGTCTTTTAGTCCCAGCAGTGAAAAAGCTGACTTAAAACAATATGCACTGAGGTTATTAAAATTCAAGTGGTTGCTGGGTGCCATCCTAGATGCTTGGGAGGCTGAGATAGGAGGATTGTGAGATCAAAGCTAGCCTCAGCAACTTAGCAAGACCTTGTCTCTAAATATAAAATATAAGCCGGGCACGGTGGCTCAAGCACTTAGGGAGGCTGAGACAGGAGAATAGCGAGTTCAAAGCCAGCCTCAGCAATGGTGAGGTGCTAAGCAACTCAGTGAGACCCTGTCTCTACATAAAACACAAAATAGGGCTGGGGATGTGGCTCAGTGGTTGAGTACCCCTGAGTTCAATCCCTGGTGCCAAAAAATAAAAATAAAAAAATAAAATAAAATATAAAAAGGGTGGGCTGCGAATGTGGCGCAGTGGTTAAGCACCCCTGTGTTCAATCCCCAGTACCCTACCCCGAAAATACAGGTAAGTGAGTACCTTGAGGTCATGCAGAATAAAGAAAACATTTGTCTCATTATACTAATCAGTGTGTTTTCTATTGCCATGATATGGGCTGCACATATCATCAATTTACTTTTGTAAGCTTTAGTAAAAATGAGTAAAAAGTGTTACAAAGCAAGTCAGCAAATTATAATATATGAGTATTGTAATACTCTTTCTTTGGATTTCATCTTCTTTCATCTGAGTGAATGTAAGAATTTTCTATTGGTCTTATCCAAATCTCCCCTCACTCCCTGTCCCCAATTAGAACTGACCTTCTTCCACATTCTTACCAGTGACCATCCTAGCATGTAAATCAAATCTGTTAAAACCATCATTATGTCTTGGGCTGATTAAAAGCCCAGTCCTTTTAGACAACTCCCTTTAGTGAGCTGTGTTGGTTTATCTCTTACCCCATGACCTATCTATACTGCCATTAGTCCTGTAAAAGTAAATGTCTTTCTGTGAACCTCTGAAGCTGTTCCTGTCTCTCAGCCTTTGTTCCTGCCTCTCAGCCTTTGTTCCTGCTTTCTTCTCTTCTTGAAAAACTATAACCTCTTCTCAACCCAAATATGAATTATTTTTCCCTTTGTGCTGTGCCTGTGCTCAGGATAGACTTCTGTCACAACACCAACTGTCCTTTATCATGCGTATTTCTTTGTCTCCTTGTTATACTCTACCTTCTTTGCAAGGTAGTGCATTCTGTTTTCTGTTGTGGCTAAATCTCATCTCCACTGCCTTCTTCAGTTTTGAGTATATAAGTACTAAATAGAAGTTAAATAAAAATGAAGTAAAAATATATTTTAGACATATCTATTAATTCTATGCTTTAAAGAATATTTTCACAAATACTATTGTTGTAAATACATACTTGAGCAGCATATAATAATTCTTTTATTTCTTACACAAATTCCAAACTCCTGTCATAGAACTCATATACATAGTGATTAAACACTGCTTTTCAAAGTAATTTTGAAATTTTATAAAAATTACTATCTACAGGGGCTGGGGTTGTGGCTCAGTGGCAGAGCTCTTTCCTCGCACATGTGAGGCACTGGGTTCGATCCTCAGCACCACATAAAAACAATAATAAACAAAACAAAGATATCGTGAACATGTATAACTAAAAAATATTTTAAAAAATTATTATCTACAGCATTTAGTACTTGATTCACCGTTTAAGAAAATTTTTTTACTTGGTACTAGGGATTGAACTTAGGGGCACTCGACCACTGAGCCACATACCCAGCACTATTTTGTATTTTATTTAGAGACAGGGACTCACTGAGTTGCTTAGCGCCTCGCTTTTTGCTGAGGCTGGCTTTGAACTCACAAACCTCCTGCCTCCACCTCCCGAGCTGCTGGTATTAGAGGCGTACGCCACCGTGCCCAGCTTCAAGAAACTTATTTATTTTTCTTTTTATCATTTTGAGGCATACTTTGATCTTTGGTTGAGTCTAATTCTCTAAAAAATTACCTTTATAATTATAAAATGTCTTAATGTTATTATAGAAAAGCATAAAGAAGAAAATATTTTTAAATATTTTATAAAATATTTATAAAAGCATAAAGAAGAAAATATTCATGATCCATCATTTTGGATCATTTTTCAGTATCAATCAAAGCATTGCTTTTAGCATTTTAACATTTTGCTCTAAACCATTGTTCTTTCTGTGAGAATAATAGAATTCTTATAGTACCCTGTGTTATATAAACATTTTTATGCCATCAAAAGTAATTCAAAAACATAGTTTTAATAACTTCATAATATTTCATCACAGAGTTTTAAATTCAATTATTCTTATAATCATGGGAATTTTGTTTTTTTCTCTTTGGATTATTACTTTTGAGATAATAATACATTAATAATACCAAGCATTTTATATTCCTATTAATAATTATAACTTGTTGTCTAAACAGAGCCCCAAACTTAACATTTCTGGATAAGGAAAACAGAACCCTAGCAACTACCTGGTAGCACATACAAGAAGAAGATGCAGTCAACTAACACTTAAATGAGGGTCGTGATGCAGGTGCATGGTTTGGTGCAACAAGCTTCTCTTCAGTTTTGATTCTGCTTTCTGATCCGCACTGGGAGTAGAGATTGCACTTAGGATTTGGCTCATGACTTCTATTCAGTCTTTCTCTTCTTTCCATTTATTCAGAATAAATGTTTTTGAACTATTTTATTAATCTTTCCAAACATTTCTATTTTTAGAAACAGACAAAATTACTTACATATTAACAGTGAACATCTGTCTGAAAACCGTTGGTTTGCTATTTGATTTCTAATGTTTATATCATTTTGCAACAGGGAACAATTCTCTTCTTAAACTCATTGATATACAGTTTATTTTTTATGTATTTTAAAATGTAATCTGTTTTTATTTCTTTAAATGTGGCTACTGGAAAAGTGAATCTTGCATATTGTGTCTTGAATCTTGTTTCATTTCTTTCTTCCTCTTTTTTTCCCTTTATTCCCCAAACTTTTTTTATACAATTTTTAATTTTTTTAAATTTTTAAAAATTTATTTATTTCTATTTGTTGAAACAGCAGAGTGCATTTCAAGTCACAGTACATATATGGAGCACAGTTTTCCATTTCTCTGGTTGTAAACAAGATAGAGTCCCACCATTTGTGTCTTCATACATGTACCTAGGGTAATGATGTCCATCTCATTCCACCATCTTCCCTACACCCACGCCCCCTCCCTTCCTCTCCCTCCCTTTTGCCCTATCAAAGTTCCTCTATTTCTCCCATGCTCCCACTCGCACCCCCAGTATGGATCAGCATTGACTAATCAGAGAAAACATTCAGCCATTGGTTCTTTGGGATGTTCTCCAACTCCATCCATTTACCTGTAAATGCCATAATTTTATTCTCTTTTATGCTGAGTAATATTCCATTGTGTATATACACCACAGTTTTTTTAACCATTCATTTATTGAAGGACATCTAGGTTGCTTCCCCAGCAATTGTGAATTGTGCTGCTATAAACACTGAAGTGGCTGTGTTACTATAGTATGCTGTTTTTAAGTCTTTAGGGCATAGACCAAGGAGTGGGATAGCTGGGTCACTCCAAGGTGGTTCCATTCCAAGTTTTCTAAGGAATCTCCATGCTGCTCAGATTGGTTGCACCAATTTGCAGTCCCACCAGCAATGTTTGAGTGTGCCCTTTTTGCCACATCCTCACTAACACCTATTGTTGCTGGTATTCTTGATAACTGCCATTCTGACTGGAGTGAGATGAAGTCTTAGAGTAGTTTTGATTTGCATTTCTCTAATTGCTAGAGATATTGAACATTTCTTCATATATTTGTTGATTGATTGCATATCTTCTTCTGAGAAGTATCTGTTCAGCTCCTTAGCCCATTTATTGATTGTGTTGTTTGTTTTTTGGTGTTCAGTTTTTTGAGTTCTTCATATATCCTGGAGATTAGTGCTCTATCTGATGTGCGTTTGGCAAAAATTTGTATCCAGAATGTAGGCTCTCTCTTCAGCTCACTGATTGTTTCTTTTGCTGAGAAGAAGCTTTTGAGTTTGAATCCATTCCATTTATTGATTATTGATTTTATTTCTTGTACTTTAGGAGTCTTGTTAAGGAAGTCTTGGTCTAATCCAACATGATGAAGGTTTGGGACTACTTTTTTCTCTATTAGGCACAGGGTCCACAGGGTCTCTGGTCTAATTCCTAGGCTCTTGATCCACTTTGAGTTGATTTTTGTGCATGGTGAGAGATAGGGGTTTAGTTTTATTTTGCTGCATATTGATTTCCAGTTTTCCCAGCATCATTTGTTGAAGAGGGTATCTTTCCTCCAGTGTATGTTTTGGGCACCTTTGTCTAGTATGAGATAACTGTATTTATGTGGGTTAGTCTCTTTATCTTCTATTCTGTACCATTGGTCTACATGTCTATTTTGGTGCCAATACCATGCCATTTTTGTTACTATAGCTTTGTAGTATAGTTTAAAGTCTGGTATTGTGATGCCTCCTGCTTCACTCTTCTTACAAAGGATTGCTTTGGCTATTCTGGGTCTTTTATTTTTCCAAGTGAATTTCATGATTGCTCTTTCTATTTCCATAAGGAATGATGTTGGGATTTTAATTGGAATCGCATTGAATCTATATAGTGCTTTGGATAGTATGGCCATTTGGACAATATAGATTATGCCTATCCAAGAGCATGGGAGATTTTTCCATCTTCTAAGGTCTTGTTCAATTTCTTTCTTTCGTGTCCTGTAGTTTTCATTGTAGAGGTCTTTCACTTCTCTTGTTAGATTGATTCTCAAGTATTTATATTTTTTTGAGGCCATTGTGGATGGTATAGTTTTCCTAATTTCTTTTTCAGAAGATTCATCACTGATGTATAGAAATGCATTTGATTTATGGTTGTTATTTTATATCCTGCAACTTTGCTGAATTCATTTATTAATTCTAGAAGTTTTCTAGTAGAAGTTTTTGGATCCTCTAAGTATAGTATCATGTTGTTAGCACATAATGATAGTTTGAGTTCTTCCTTTCCTATTTGTATCCCTTTAATTTCTTTTGTCTGTCTAATTGCTCTAGCTAGAATTTCAAGGACTATGTTGAATAGCATAGTCCCGTTTTTAGAGGGAATGCTTCCAATTTTTCTCCATTTAGGATGATGTTGGCCTTGGGTTTAGCATAGATTGCTTTTACAATGTTGAGGTATGTTCCTAGTATCCCTAGTTTTTCTAGTGTTTTAAACATAAAAGGGTGCTGTATTTTGTCAAATGCTTTCTCTGCATCAATTGATAAAATCATATGATTCTTATCTTTAAGTCTATTGATGTGATGGATTGCATTAATTGATTTCTGTATGTTGAACCAACCTTGCATCCCTGGAATGAACCCCACTTAATCATGGTGCGCTATTTTTTAATATGTTTTTGTATACAATTTGCCAAAATTTTATTGAGAATTTTTGCATCTATGTTCATCAGAGATACTGGTCTGAAATTTTCCTTCTTTGATGTGTCTCTTTCTGGTTTTGGTATCCAGGTGATACTAGCCTCATAGAATGAGTTTGGAAAATTTCCCTCCTTTTCTATTTCATGGAATAATTTGAGGAGTATTGGTGTTGTTCTTCTTTGTGGGTTTTGTAGAACTCGGCTGAGAATCCATTTGGACCTGGGCTTTTCTGAGTTGGTGGGCTTTTGATAGTGTCTTCTATTTCCTTGCTTAAAATTGATCTGTTTAAGTGGTGAATGTCCTCCTGGTTTAGTTTGGGTAGATCATATGCCTCTAGAAGTTAGTCGATGTCTTCAGGGTTTTCTATTTTACTGGAGTATAAATTTTCAAAATACTTTCTAATTATCCTCTGTATTTTGGTAGTGTCTGTCATGATATTTCCTTTTTCACCAAGAAATTTAGTAATTTGGGTTTTCTCTCTCCTTTTTGTTAGGGTGGCTAAAGGTTTGTCAATTCAAAGAACTAGCTTTTTGTTTTGTCAATTTTGTGAGTTGTTTCTTTTGTTTCAATTTCATCAATTTCAGCCCTGATTTTAATGATTTCCTGTCTTCTACTTGTTTTGGTGTTGGTTTGCTCCTCTTTTTCTAGGGCTTTGAGATGTAGTGTCAAGTCATTTATTTGTTGACTTTTTCTTCTTTTAATGAATGAGCTTAATGCAATAAACTTTTCTGTTAGCATTGCCTTCATGGTGTCCCAGAGATTTTGATATGTTGTATCAGAGTTCTCATTTACCTCTCAGAATTTTTTTTTTTTTTTTTGGTATTTTTTTTTATCTCTTCCCTGATTGATGTCTTCTGTTATCCATGAATCATTCAATAGCATATTATTGAGTTTCCAGGTGTTGGAGTAGCTTCTATTTTTTAATCTATCATTAATTTCTAATTTCCTTCCATTATGTCCAGATAGAATGCAGGGTAGTATCTCTATTTTTTCATGTTTGCTAAGTCTATCTTTGTGGCATAGCATATGATCTGTTTTGGAGAAGGATTCATATGCTGCTGAGAAAAAAGTGTATTTGCTTGTTGAAGGATGGAATATTCTATATATTTCTGTTAAGTCTAGATTATTGATTGTTTTATTGAGTTCTGTAGTTTCTTTGCTTAGTTTTTGTTTGGAAGATCTATCCAGTGGTGAGAGGTTTGTGTTAAAGTCACCCGATATTATTATGTTGCGGTCTATTTGATTCTTGAAGTTGAGAAGGGTTTGTTTGACATACATAGATGTCCCATTGTTTGTGGCATAGATATTCAAGATGTTATGTCTTGTTGATGTATGATTCCCTTAAGCAGTATGAAATGACCTTCTTTATCCCTTTACAGTGACTTTGGTTTGAAGTCTACATTATCTGATATGAAGATGGAAACCCCTCCTTGTTTACACAGCCCATGTGAGTGAAATATTTTTTTTCCCATCTTTTCACCTTCAGTCTGTGGATGTCTTTTCCTATGAGTTGAGTCTCTTGGAGGCAGCATATAGTTGGGTCTTTTTTAAAAATCCAATCTGCCAGTCTATGTCTTTAAATTGAAGAATTTAGGCCATTCACATTCAGGGTTATTATTGAAACATGGTTTGTATTCCCAGATATTTTGGTTGATTTTTGACTTTTAACTTGACTAGGTTTCTCTTTTGATTGGACTTTCCTTTAGTGTAGTTCCTCCCTTTGCATATTCTCATGATGTTTTTCATTTCCCCCTCATGGAATATTTTGCCAAGAATGTTCTGTAGTGCAGGCTTTCTTGATGTAAATTCTTTTAACTTTTGTTTATCTTGGAAGGTTTTTATTTCATCATCAAATCTAAAACTTAATTTTGCTGGATATGAGATAATTGGTTGGCATCCATTATCTTTCAGAGCTTGGTATATATTGTTCCAAGCTTTTCTAGCTTTAAGGATCTGGGTTGAGAAGTGTGGAGAGATCCTAATTGTTTTCCTCCTATATGTAATCTGATTCCTTCCTCTTGTGGCTTTTAAAATTCTGTATACCAGGCATTTTCATGATAATGTGCTTTGGTATAGCTCTGTTGTGATTTTGTACATTTGGTGTCCTGTAAGCCCCTTGCATTTGATTTTCCAATTTATTCTTCATGTTTGGAAAATTTTCTGATATTATTTCATTCAATATATTGTTCATTCCTTTTGTTTGAAACTCTATGCCTTCCTCTATCCCAATAATTCTTAAATTTGGTCTTTTCATGTTATCTCATAATTCTTGGATGTTCTGCTCATGCTTTCTTACCATCTTTCTTACTATCTTCACCATGTGGTCCACTCTATTTTCAAGATTATATATTTTGTCTTCATTGTCTGAAGTTCTGTCTTCCAAGTGATCTAATCTGTTGGTGATGCATTCTATTGAGTTTAAATTTGGTTTATTATTTCTTTCATTTCAAGGATTTCTGTTTGATTTTTTTTCAGAATCTCTATCTCCTTATTGAAGTCATCTTTTGCTTCCTATATTTGCCTATGTAGCTCTTTATCAAAATGATCTTTTGCTGCCTGTGTTCGCTCTCTTATACCATCCTTTAATTCACAGAACATTTTAATTATGTATATCCTGAACTCTTTCTTTGACATTTCTTCTGCAGTGCTGACCATGGATTCTAATAATGTAGTATCTTGGTTTGTTTGGGGCACTTTCTTCCCTTGTTTTTTCATGTTGTTTGTGTGTCTTCCCTTCTAGCACTGCAGATCAGAGGTGTCACAATTTTTATCCTATAGGCTTATAGATTCCCTGTAGGGTTTCAATACCTTTCCTTTAAGGGAGAGACCAATATTAACAGATCCCAATACAAACAATATACAGCTTTAAAGCAAATAGCTCCTAATAGGACATTTACAGCTTTGTTATAATATACAGAAATTATGAGTTCAATTAGTATCTAAAATATAAACAGAAAGTCTGAAAACAGGTCTACAATTTCTGCTGGTGGATTAGAGAGAACCAGGGATGGGGTATAGGATCAGATGTTAGGGAGGTAGGAAGTGAAGATATAGAGTTATTAGATCTTAGAAAGTGTGAAAAAGGAATCCAGAAGAAGTTGGCTAGTAGCAGAAAAGAGAGAGAGATTTAAGGAAGACAAGAAAGTAGGAAGAAAATAGAGTACAGAACATAAGAAAACATAAAAATTAAGAAAAAATTTTAAAAAGTAAAAATAGAAGATAAAAGACTATACAATACAACTGTAATATACTAATCAGATATCCCAGTCCTCAGTAGCCTAATGCATGAAAAATACTTGGTTTCACAAATGTTGGGGATGTGATGGTGGGAAAAGAGAGAGAGAGAAAAGAAGAAGAAAAAAGATAACAGAAAAAAAATCTCAAGGTAAATAAAAAGGATTGCTTCTGTTGGAGCTCAATAGTTTTCCTGCTTCCCTTCTTATCCAGTAGGTGAGGTTGTCTGTTGTTTGCTGGCATCTCCCCCCTTAGGATGGTGCAGGTTATTAGGGTATGTGTGTTGGTCTTAGAGGCAGAGCTTCTGGAGGTGGAGTTTAGCGCTTGGCAATCGCCATGGGAAGACTCCACTCCAAGGATCCCCTTTGGGACCCCTTGTGTGATTTGGGTCCCTGGTCTTATCTCCTTATGTTGCCTATAAATCTCAAAGTTCCTGGCCTCTTATTTAGTCTCTAAACTGTATCTCTCTCTCTCTCCTTTCCTACTTCCTAATCAGGAACCTCTCTCTCTGGAGGTCACAGAGAGCTATTTTGTGTCGGGCAGGTCAGGGTCAGGCTTTGTGAGTTAGGGACCGACCATCTAGCTGCAAGCACTGTGCCAGTTTAGTAGCTGCAGGGGAGAGAAGCGAGCTGGGGAACTATAAGTACCTTGATACTGTTTCTGGGCCCCAGCTGGTATCCCAAGCTGAGAGTTACCTCAACTGAAGATGACAATGGCTGTAGTGGGGATAATCTAAGATGGCGATAAAGGTGTCCCAAGATGGAGTCATTTGCTTTCAGAGATGGGGTCTAGGGCAGGCCAGGTGGTGGCATTGGGTGATGTATTTGGAGATGCAGCTCTGTTGTGTGCAGTGTTGTGACAGGAGACTGTCTCTAGACCTTGTGTGGTGTCCCCAGGTACAGGCTACCACGGGAAAGGGACTATGGCCATGTGGTTGTAGTGTTCCAAGATAGAGGCCAATGGGGGAGCCCTTTGCTGGTAGATGGGGGTTCTGTGTGGGAGCTGGGGGCCCGTGTGGGAGTGTCAGATAGGATACCTGCATGGATGGTCAACCAGAGGTCCTGCGAGGTGTGTGGATGCTGGAGCTGGGGTCCTGTGTGGGAGTGGGTCCTGTGTGGGCGAGCAGCCAAGGTCCTGTGCAAACGCTGAGATTTGGAGACCTGTGCAGGCACCCGGCTTGAATTCCTGCATGGGAGCAGCTACCGGGGTCTTCTAATGACTTGCAGAAAAACAGTGTCCCCACTTCTTTAATCCCAGGTCATGGAGAGACTAGGAATGCAGCATCCGTCTAGGCCGCCATCTTGGATCCTTCCCCAAACTTTTTTCTATTGTTCTTTATAGTTGTACCAAATGGTGGAATTTATTGTTACATATTTGTAAATGCACACAATATAACAATATAATTTAGCCAATATCATTCCCCAGTGTTCTCCCCTTTCCCTCTCCCCATCTTTCCCCAGGTTTCTTTCCTCTGTTCTACTCATCTCTTAAATTATCATATCCTTCTCCATCTTTCTTTTCCTTTTTCCTCTCTAGCTTGATACATAGCTATTAAGAAATACAAAATTTTCATTAAAATCTGTCTTTAAGGAGCATATTGAATAATATGAGATTTAAAATGGAGATAGAGAATTGGTAATAGGTTTAAAGTTCTCATTTATTTTTCAAATATGTGTGGTTATAGGTTTGTATCAACTAAGGAAGAGAAACATCAATATCCCCCATGGGATCTGAAAATCACATATCCAAAACCAGAGTAACAAAGCAGTGTTAAAAATTATCTTAATTACCATTTTATCACAAACTATAGTCATCTATATCCTTTAGTAAAAGCCCACAATGCCCTCTATGGTGTCAATAATTTTTGAATACTACTCACAGAATTCAGGAAAATACTTACTATCTAGTTTACTATAAAGGAACAGCTTCCTAACAGGAACAGACAAATGGCAAAAATGCATAGGGAAAGGTATAGGGGAGGGTAGTTCACTAAACTCCATAGTTTAGGATTTTATATGGAGGTTCCATTACATAGGCACGATGGATTAAATCATTGGCTGCTGGTGATTAACTCTATCTCCAGACGCTCTTTTTATCCTGGGTGTGCAGGGTGGCACCAAAAATTCCAAACTTCTAATCATGGCTTGATCTTTCTGGTGACCAGCCCCAATTTCAAAGCTATCTAGGTTTCCATCAGCCACCAGTCAGCTTTGAAGCATACAAGACACTTTTGTCACTCTAGAGATTACAAGGATTAGAGAAGCTTTTGTGTCAGGATGTAGATTTAAGATTAAATATGACAAGAAGATGCTCCAATTTTAACTAATACTTGAGAAATTGCAAGGATTTTAAGAGGTCTGGGCCAGAAGCCAGAATGAAGACTAAATATATAATTCATATTATAGCATAATATCATACCAAGCATGTAAAAATTTTTAAAGATGGGATTCATTACTTCTTGGAGAAATAATGAACATATGAATACTATCTCCAAGCCTCAACAGTACTGGTATTAAAATCAGTATTCTTATTTATATATAATAGTCTCAATGGAAAAATCTGTAATGTGTCTCATTAGTCAGAAAGGACTCAATATTTCAACTTAGAATGGAACAAATGGTTTTTCTTTAGTGCAATGCCCAACATAATGTGAAGGGTAATTCGTATACATTGAAGAAGAAAATCATTTTTGACTTTAGATGAAAAGGAAATTATTGAAAGAAATATCAATCAAATGCTGTTATTGCTATAAAACTGTAAACTTCTTGAAATCCTTTAGAAGAGTTAAGAATTTAAACATGATCATGGCATTTTGATTCAAAAGCTAAAAAGGAAGTGGAGCATATCATTATCACTGTTCATAGAATTATCATTGTTAGTATATTTATAGTTATGCAACCATCCTTACAACCTCATTTTAGATATGTTTCCATCAAGGTGCAAAGAAACGTAATGCTCATTTGTAGTAATTCTCCATTTTCACTTCCAGTCCTGGGCAACCACTACTTCATTTTCCGCTTTACATTTTCCTTTCTAGATGTTTCATATGAACAGAATCATGCAATAGGTCATATTTTGTAGCTTGCTTCTTTTGCCTAGTATGATATTTTTGAGGATCCTCTGTGTTGTAGCAAATATGAATATGTTACTTTGTAAATGCCCCACAGTATTCCATTGTATGGATGTACCCCGTTTTGTTTATCCATCCACAGGTTATGATTGATAGATGGCTGGTTTCCATGTTTTTGCTATTATGAATAATGCTGCTATGAAAATTTTCATACAAATCCATGTGGAATGTGCTTTCATTTGCCTTCATTAGATAGCTAAGAGTGATTACTGCATTATGTAATAAATCTGCATTTAATACTGTAAGAAATTGACAAAGTGTTTTCCAAAGTGATGGTGCCATTTTATATTTCTACCAACAAAATATCAGGGTTCCAGTTTCTCTGCTTCAACATCAATCCTTGTTATTATCTGTTGTTTTCATTTAAGATATTCTATTGTGTGTGATGCAGTATTTTAATGAGGTTGGGTTTGCATGTCCTTAACGAATAATGATGCTGAGCATCTTTTAATGTTCTCATTGGTTATTCATGTATCTATTTGTGGACAAATATCTATCTATATCCTCTGTTTATTTTTAAATGTTGGCATTTGACTTTCTATTATTGATTTGTAAGAGTTCTTTCATATACACATATTTGAAATCAAGTGTATGATTTGAAAATACTTTCTCCCATTCTGTGTTACCATCAGGCTACAAGTAGATTACTTTTGGAATCTTTTAAAAGTCAAAGATGCCCACTGGATAGTGGGGAAGTGCATTAAGGAAATATGTGTAAAACATTAAGAAATCTTCTAATTCTTTCTCTATAGCAAAAATCCTAGAATAGAGCTTAACATAAAGACTATCCCCCTTAGGACTAAATTGAGGTCATTTGAAACAGATCACAAATAAGCCGAGAAGTTGTCTCATTTCCTTTTAGCAGTCTTCTTCCATGGCTAAATATTTTCTGTTATGTTTATTCCCTAAATATTTTCTCAGGTCTATGATGTTAATTGTTTCCTTTCTTATAAACAATGCTGTTTTCTTCCAAACATCACCCTGGCAAGACTAACTGGTCAATTCACTTCTATTCACTTCAAAGATGAAGAAACCCTTAAAGGCTATTGGCTAAGGAATTTTATTTGAAGATCTCTTACATAAGATGCACCTTCCTTTACTTTTAAGAGTGTTTATTTCAAAGGGGAGATATACAAAATATTGAGAGGACACAGTTACTAAATGGAACTTTAGAGAAGACCCGATCCAGCCTTTCACTTGATGAAACTATTCTGTCCTATCAAGTTTAAACCCACATTTTGTTGATAAAGAAAAAGATTAAGGGAGGAGAAATGATGTATTTATATTCACAAAATTAGGATCTGAGTCTTAAACCATTTCTTCTTCTATATAAACTTTTAAGTTTCTTCATCCTCACACCCACCTTCCTTTCAGGGATCTTTACTTCTCCTGTATATAAAAGGTTGTCTTTTCTTTCCTACTAAAACGTTCCTTCTATCTCTACCTACAGGAACATCCCACACTTCCACTCACATACAAGCTGCTTGAAAAGAGATGCAGTGTCTCATTTCTCATTGCCTGTGTGCTATATTCTAGCACGATATATCCAGTAAGGGGATTAAGGACAGGCATGGCGCTGATTCAGACCTCACTGGATCATGCTGCAACCTCAGACACCGTTCATCCTCATCATCTTATTCTCACCCCCTTCCTTGATTTCCTCTTCTAGAAAGTGGGCATTGCTTCCTTTGTTTCCTATAAAAGTGAACAGTTGAATTGAAAGAAGGAAAACATTCATTTTGACCAAAGTCTTAGTGGCATCATTCTCCTTTAAATGCTTTGGCAAATCTGGTCATGTTGCTTTTCAATTGTTTTCTATACTATCCATAAATACCACCAATAAAATTAACTAACCAACTAAATTCAGTTTTATTTCAAATCACTCATCCATTCTTTCATTCAGCAGATATTAATTTAATGAGCTTAGTGCTAGGCAGTATGCCATGAGTGGAGATGTATTTCCAGCAAATATGGTATGACATAAAGAACGCAGGGCTGAAAGTAGGAAAAGCAGTGTTCATAGGCCAGCTCCAGCTGTACCTGGTATCACTTGATTAAAGTCTTTCTTTATTTTTTTTCATCTGTAAAATAGTGAAAATAGTATATATTCACAAATGGCATGATGAAGTTTAAAGTTATGTTTGCCAAGTACATAACGCAATGCTTGGCACTGAGTAGATGCTTTTAAACACTATTAACATTTTGTTTTGCTATTTTTTCCTAAGTGACCAAAAACATCATATTAATTTTACATGCCTTACATATCCTCAGCCCTTTTCCTTTGTCTTCCTAGTGTATTTCCTTTCCTTTTATAAAGCCCATTTCTACTCTCGCCTACTTAGGAAACTTCTTTGCAATATTTCTACCCCTCTCCCTCTCCTGAAAGAATTCATCATGTCTTTTCTTGCACTTCTTCTATGTCTTATAGATAACTTGCTGTTATACAGTAACACAGTCTATTAGTATCCAAATGTGTCTCCCTTAATAGACTGCATGATACTTCAAAACAGCAGCTATGTATTGTGTGTGTGTGTGTGTGTGTGTGTGTGTGTGTGTGTGTATCCCAAACCCAAAATCAGGCTTAGAACCTAGTAGGCAACTCAAGAGTTACTTATTATTGATTCTTTTTTTTTTTTTTTTTTTTTTTGGTACCAGGGATTGAACTCAGGCCACTGAGCCACATCCCTAGCCCTATTTTGTGTTTTTTATGTAGACACGGGGTCTCACTTAGTTGCTTAGTGCCTTGCCATTGCTGAGGCTGGCTTTGAACTTGCGATGCTCCTGTCTCAGCCTCCCAAAGTGCTGGGATTACAGGCGTGCACCACAGCACCCGGTTTATTATTGACTCTTGAACAGGATTGAACCATCCTTATGTCTGAAAGACTTGCATTATACACTAAATACACAGCATTAGATATCACATAACAAACTTTCTGGTTGAATGTTATTTTCTCTACATCTATGTAATATCTACATAATAATGAGATATGTTTATAATTACTATACTACCTGAATAATTCTGCATGTCCTTAGCAAACAAAACAGGTTTCTTTAGTTCAGTGGCTTCTGGATGCTAACAAATACATTTTTCATTATGAAAGATAAATATTTTATATAATTCTTCTAGAGTTAATTATTATATTTTCTGTCCAAATTTCATTTTTAAATTACCAAATGTGTACCCAAGTATAAGGCAACTTGAAAGTCTTCAAGTAAGCTTCTTTTAAAAAATGCATTCATTGAGATAAATATAATAAGATCATTTTACCATATGTTATAATTTTTAAAGCTCAAATATTTTATGTCATTGTTTTAAAATTCAGGCAGTATTTTCTTAGCTGTGATTATGTGCCAAATTAATGAATATCCAGAAATATTGATGTTTAAGCACAGTTATTCTCATTTTGAACATATTACTTTTTTATTGTTTATGGAATATGTCAATATGAAGCTTTTATAATGTCAGTAATCTAAAATAAATGAAAAATATGCTTGGTTGGCAAATAGTTTTAATATACAAATATATACATTAATTTACTGCTGCTTATAATTATAAATGAGGAAAATTAACATAAGGTTTATCTTTTATATAATTTTCATACATAAAAGCCTTATATATCCCACATTCAAATTGCTAACTCAAAAGATATAATTCTCTATTCTAATATTAACCCAACACACACGTGCATGTGCATACATGTATATATATACAAAGAGAGAGAATCATCAGAAATGCAATTGAGAATAAAACATAATCTAAAAAAATGCAAACTGTACATAGCTATTTGTATAATGCAAGGGCTTTTGAACATCCTAAATATCTTTTCATATCCCATAGTTTTAATTGAAGTTTAAGCAATCTACATATAATAATATTTAAATATGCTGCTGTTTAAATCAGCTCTCTGGAGATACCTTTTTTCTGATTTGCAAACCCTGGCATTTAGAGAGGGCAAATTAATAGAGGGTAAAAGATAAACTAGGGATGGAGTTCCAAGAACCAGGCATTGCCTTATAGACAAGAATTCATTTTAAAAATGAATTTAAAAATAGAGGCAAAATGCAAATACTATTCACTTGTAAAATGTTATACAAGAAGACATAAAAATCACATAATATTTTTAGATTTCCATCATAAATGGTGAATACATAGGGTGCTTGTTAATTCTAATGGTAATCTTTATGAAAAGGCAAATTTGGTAGTCTGTATTTAAGAAACGTGATTAAATAGCTTTAAGACTTTCATCTTAACTCAGTGTCTTGAAAGTTCTATGAAAGTAAAACAAAAATTAATAGTAACACGTTAAAATTGATAGTCAATTAGAATAACATGGACTAAAAACCATTATGATCTTGTAAATAGTCATAGTGTCAGACTAATGTAATTTCCTTCTAAGACAAAGTAAACGGTCATGTTGATCAAGATGAAATAATAGACATCACTTATCTGTGCTTCAGAAAGGGTTTTACATATCCGTATATGTCCTTGTAAGAATAATTGATCTCTCATCACTGATTCACAACTTCCATATCAATTGTGAAAGACTGCCACATGAAAGAAGCTGAACATTCTATTTCAGTTGATGGTAACAATACACACTGTCTGTCAACATGCTTTTCCAAAGTTAATAACTCTTTGAAAGAATTGGCATTGTATTAAATACTACCACATATATAATTTTAAAAGAAATGATAGTGTGACTGTTTGTAAATCATTATGGAGCATAAACCCAAAACTTGAGTGGACATTACAGATTCTTGGAACCTTTAAAATAAATCTGAGCCTGATTTCCTGCAAATATTAATTCATATCATATAACTGTTAGGAGTGAGTTAAAGTGGTTCAAGATGGGCAACAGTGACTCCATGATATCTTGGGGAAATATATTAATTAGAATCCACTGAAATTAATCCAAAGACTTACTATTTTAATAGGTTCACTGATCTGAATGTTGAAATTGATAATAAATGTTTAAGTCATATATAGTATATGAATAGCTCCAAGAAAATGTAGAAATAAGAAACAGAATAATCTGGAAGCTTTAGAAACTGATCCATCAAGGTAGGGTAGACTCAGTATAAAAAACCAGGTAGTTGAAAAGCTAATTAATCACAGTTTGATAGAATAACTGATACTTTATGTTTAATAAGAAGTCAATGAATAGTTGTTTCTGATTACTAACAAGAAGAATAGGAGAATAATTGAATATTTTTATATGCAAAGAACAATTTCAATGCTTTAATTCTCCCTTTTTTAAAAATGCCAAATTGGTTTATGTAGAGACACAGACTACATACATAAAAGTATTCTATCATTAAACAACTTGACAAAAAAGTATTCTATCGCCAAAAAACTAAGGGAAATATATCCAAAATCAGGCACCATTTCTGCTATTCTTCTATTACATTCTATCCTACTCAAATAGGGGGTCTACTGGAAGCAGATCAGTGAAGCTGGGATTGTATAGTCTTTTTTGGTTTTTGGGAGGGTACTGGAGATTGAACTCAGGGGCACTCGAGCACTGAGCCACATCCCCAGCCCTATTTTGTGTTTTATGTAGAGACAGAGTCTCACTGAGTTGCTTAGCGCCTCGCCATTGCTGAGGCTGGCTTTGAACTCGTGGTTCTCCTGTCTCACCCTCCCTATTCCATCTCAGCCTCCCTAATATAGTCTTTATTATAAAAGGAAAGCTTTAAAAGATTGAAATTTTTTTCTTCATGGAGAGTAGAAAAATAAAGAGAAACATGATAACTACATTTACATTGTACAGATTTGTCACAAGGAGGGTATGCAATTTAATTTTTTATCTCTGTGTAAAGATAATCACTTGAAATATGCATTAACTGTAGCAATGCAGAGCTTCATTTATTTATTTTATACTTCCAAAACTGATTTGATCCGACTTAAAAAAATCAAATACAATATAAAACTGAACAATGAAGATCAAACAACCTAAATGGAGCGGTAAAGTAGATGTTGCCAAAAACCAAAGTGTAATCATGACTTTTGTTTGGTCCATGATTTTTATTTGGTCTTTTAGCTGTTACTTGTACTTCCTAATAGCTAAAGGGAAAGGGCAGGAAGACATGGCAGTTTATATATAGACTCCATTTTCTGTACAGGAAGTTATTAATGAAAGGAGAGCACACTGCACATCTCTGAGAGACCTATACCTTCTAGCACATGCTTAAGTATGTATGTGGTTTACTAGTTTATTTGGTGATTGATTAGGTTTTAAAGCTTTTTATTGTTGTTGTTTAATTCGGTTCTACTATTTGCCTAGCAACTGAATTATTAGAAGGTGAAATTTCTAGCAATATGCCAGCCGAATAGAACATTCTGATATTTTTACCATACCAATTTATTTTCTGCATTTGGACCTACTTTGAAACATTTAAAGTACTAGATATTTTTATACTAAGATTCTTTGAATTTTGAAGTGTAACATTCTGAATGTTATTCTTTATTTCTGCCAGAAGATTATATAATAACATCTAAAACTGTGACTTTCTGTAGAAAATAAATTTGACTCAATTTTAAAATTCTGAGCACAACTTACTGTCGACCATGCCAAAACTTGTTCTGTCTGACAGATGTTCTTTGGAGTCTAAATTGATTTAATTTAAAAGGACACTTTTAACCACTCAACTTACTAAAGTGATCTCATTTGTACGTAACTCATTTTAAAAGATCTATCAGTATACAGTTCTCCCAAAACCGGTCACTCTCTAAGAGACATTCCATTTTTTTTTTAAAGTTTAAGGTATACTAATATTGGCTGGCTTTTTTTCTGGTTAAATTTCTTATAATCTTTTAAAACCTAGAGCTCAATATTCTAATTTATGTATTGGTCCAAGTTCTTAAAATTGTGCTCACGGCTTTTTTGAGTAAGATTTTACCTGGGAGGTATTTTAGTCTACTTTTATGAAAAAAATAGATGATACTTTCATAGTGAGCAGATAGACAATAATCATAAATGTTTCTAGTAAAATATTAGCCCTGTTGCCTGAATTTTCCAGTTTTAAAACAAGAGTGTTAGACTGGGAAACATTAGACCCACATCAAATCCCAATCTCATGGTCACTATCTGACCTTGGCAATCACCCATCATCTGTGATGTTTAGCTTTGTTGAACCTACATTTTCTTTTCTATGATACAGGCAGTTAAAATAGAAATGTAAGAATCTGTTGTATGCAAAGTATCTGTGCATTGTATATTTATTAGAGAATATTTGATTTCAAATTATGAAACACCTTCAAGAGGGTATAAGTAAAATGTGTTATTTATTGCAAGAATACAGTTGGAAATCTCATAGGCCAAAACACAATTAAACCATAGAGAAATTGAACTGGAACTGGGAAATCAGCAAACAAATCAAAATAACTCGCTCTTTTTCTCAGTGGTTGTGTGGTTACTCTTTATTTCTACCTCTCTTGCTGTTTTGATTGGTGTCCTCTGCTTGCTCATGAACAGACTTGGCTTCCTGTTTCATCTCTAGAACACTCAGAGACCACATTCTCTCAGCATTCTTCCTTACATTATTTTACCCCAATTTGGAGCCCTGTTATCTTGGTGAAGCTAATAGTTGGTCCCGCGTGATCAGTGTCCTCATATAAACTATCAGGCTATGGCGATGGGAAAGGGATGGGAGAGTCATGTGGTGCAAACATAAATGTTTATGTTCATCTTTCAGTACAGATTACACAGGGAGGACAATTGTTTAAAAGTGGCTAGGGCTGGGTAGGCATCTAAAATGTTTCATTTTTTAAATGATGGAAGGATTGGAGTTCATAGAGATCAATAAGGTTTAGTAAGGACTAGAATCAAATTTTGAACCTGGGTATTCTCATTCTAAATTGAGTGATTTCAGAATGAAACTCTTAAAGTAAAAGAATAAACTTCTGGGTCAGAAATGATTCCTTCTATTCTAAATTAATGAAATCATGGAATCAACTCTAATAACCAAGTTAATAATTGCATGAATGAACTTACTAACTTAGATATCAAAACCTTGGTTTTGACATTTGTAAAAGCTGTCTTTTTCATCCATTTTTGTATGTGTGTTTCTCAAACTTACTCATTAATCAAGTGTGAGCTCCATATTGTCATCACCAGGACAAGTAGTTTAAAGACAGATTACAGGTCCAAACTCAACACTGAAACAAAATCTTGGAGTGGGACTTTCAACTATGTATTTTCACAAAATTCTTCAGATTGTTTCTATGAGTGCAGTGGTTTAAATTCTGTGTTTTGTCTCTACCAAATAAACAACAAACAAAATGCTATAGTATTTTAGTTCACCAAAAATAAGTCTTCACTTCATTAAAATTAGCGTTACTTTCTCAAATTCCACATAAGGGAGCAATCTGTTATCTAAATCAAGCTAAAAATTTATATTATGACTCTATGTTTGAGTTCCCTTGATTTGCTAGTAGTCTGCGTGTTAGAACGAGATGAGGCAGAAAGATAGTACTGTTACCACTGAGCAGACGACCAAGGTTAAGTCATTGATTATGAATTCAGCCAGTTATTCATTCATTCAAGAAAATTTTACTGAGTACGATGTGGCACACGTTTTGTCCTAATATGTCACATAGAATGATGATGCTTATAATTCCACGAGAGTTGGAAGAGAAACATAGGATCCTGGAAGTTCAATTGATACAGTTGTTGTGGGATCTTTGGACTATTTGCCTTTTTCCCCAATCCTAATGTCTTCTCTGTCTTCCTTTTTGCCAGAAAAATAACTCAAAAGAAAAACAATTGAACAGCAGCAAAAGGGTCTGTACTTGCCTGTGCGGCCAGCAAGCTAGATCAGTTTATGCAAGTGCTGAGTAATGCCTTGCCTGCAAAGCTAGGGGCAGTTGGCCCCTTTCCTGCAGCTTCTGTTCACCTCCTCTAGCAGGGCTGTTTAATCTCTCATGTTTTTTATAGCCCCGTGTCTAAACTCAAAATGAACCTCAAACTAAATAAAGCATACGATGCATGCATCAGAATTTTCTTTATTCAATTCAGTAACACCTATGTCTCTTCTGTAAAGATGCCTTTCTTTACTTATTAGGTAGATAAAAATACTTAAAATTACTATGAGGATCTCTACTTTCTAAAAATTGCTCAATGATTTCCTGAGCTAAATATCTTTCTTCGTACTTAGTGCTTAACAGAACTAATACTAGGCTAGTTATGTGAGTTTTTAAACAAAATTTCCTTTTTGACTCAGCTAAAAACAAAGGAGCTTGTCCAGAAGGGAGTGATGTTGATTTTCCAGCTTTTCTGCATGTCCATACTGCATCAGTACGTTGCTGTGAATCTGTACGTGGTGTAACTCTAACCATCAGTGAGCCAACAGTGTAATTTTTCCAATAAAAATCATTGTTCCAGAGGAAGGAAAAAAATAAAAATACAATGAAGTTTAGTTCACTACATTTTGATATTAGTTTCACGTGGATTGTGGTAAAATAAAATGTTGATAGTTGAAATAGAATGCACTTGTGGTTTGGAATCATTTTGACCAATGTGTCATTTTCAAACATAGATTTTAAGAAAATGAAATTTTAACCTTCAGATTATTTGGTTAGGAGTAACAAATAGGAATATGAATAAGCGGATACACAATATATTAGATTTTGGAATTTAGATTATGTTTTAGGAGTTTGCTTTAAATATATTTCAATTAACAATTATTTATTAACCAAAAATTATGGGAAGTCTATTAAGGACAGTCTTCTGGGTGTTCTTCTTGGTTAGTAATAGGGGATTTGTAATTACAGTGAATATGCAACATATTAGTTAGATTTTATGCCAGGTGAATGGTACAATATAGGCTGTGAACTGTGGTGAATGGGAAGGCGCTATGGCGTGGCTTCTGTTTAAGAGAACTAACTGTTGCCAAATTCCCACTTATCTTTCACTTTTGCTAGGAATATATTGCATCACTTCTAACATTGAAGGGAAAATAGAATTAATTTATTTCTCAAAAGTTTATAGTTTATGATGCAAGTGACTGTTGTCTTTGTCATTGCCGTTTTCCACATGCAGCAGTTTTATCCCTAGTGGTCTGGATTACCTTTTTATTCTTTCCTTGTTGGGTTTTTATGTGGATGACCTATGGCACTTTGAAAATTCTATCAGAAAAGCCCCACTAAAATTACTTTATTGTCAAGTTTCATTCTCTTGAAAGGGGCAGCACCAAGCCCACCATGCATTTCACCTCTTCCCAGCAAAAGAAGATCTCCGAAACCTTCAATCTGACCCACTTTGATGCTGAGAAATGAGTTAGATATTGAGAAGCAAGAAATCTCTTTAAATTAATTCACATTGATGCATGAACAACTCATCTACTTTCAGAGATAACGGTCTTTATAAAGAGAATGCTTATTAACTGAATGGAAGATGTAATTAATTAAATTTCAGGCAATTTTGAAGAGAAGAATTTATTTTTAGCAGAGCAGCCTTTTTTCAGAGTTAGGGCTGCCAGGTTTGATGAATAAAAGTGAAGACGTCCAAGTTAAATTGGAGAGTCAAATAGACATTATTCAATGTTTATTATAAGTGTGCCCTAAACATCATGTTGGATATGTTTATACTAAAAAAAAAAAATCTGTTGTTTGAAATTTAAATTCATTTTGTGTGTGTTTTTTTCCCCCTCTGGGCAACCCTAGTAAGATTTCTCAAATCATCATGGTGGTTACTGGTATTTGCCTTGGCATAAAGCTGGCCTTGACTTGTCTGACCTTGAACCTGCTAGTCCAGCCCCAGCTGAAGAGTTGGTCTTCAGACACCATTATATTTCTTCTGCCTATCAGTCTACCCAGAAACCGCTGTTCAGCAGTTTTCCCAACAAATTCAACACTCTTTTAGTCTAACTTTGTAACAATTCCAAAACCAAAACAATAATGCCCTGCCTAGCATAGAGACTGGGAATTTATTGAAAGTCAGGGTAGGGTAACAAGTGAGATATATTTGGGACTTCAAGCAGAATGAAAAATAGTTTGAGTGTGGTTTTTGATTAAAAGGGATAATAGTATTTAATTTATTTACAAGATTTTATCAAGCATACAATTGAACATCTTAAGCTGCCACCTGTTATTGAGCATTAAAAAAGAGGAAATTTCTTAGCGCTGAAGACATGTTAGAAAACATGTTGAATAGAAGAATAAACATGGATCAAAACAGCATGAATTTTTTTCTTAGAAATTTTTCTTTTAAGTGTATTTCCAGTAATTCATCATTAACTCCTGAAAAAAGGCATTGTACCACAAAAACAGGTCAAAAGAATGCAGGATATGCATTGTAATTTATGTTATCTTGTCTATCATGTTTATCAATATTCAGTAATAATCTTTAAATGAGATGAACCCTAACGTGTGTTTCTAGATTACAGAAAAATGACTATGTATGAATATAATACAGGTTACATCATGGTTTTCCTCTTATTTTATTATATTCGTTTTGCTTTTTTCCCCCTAGTACTAGGATTGAACCCAGGGGTGTTCTACCACTAGGTCCATCACCATCCCTTTTTGAATTTTTTATTTTGAGACAGAGTCTTACTGATTTTCCCAGGATGGCTTCAAACTTGGAAACATTCTGTCTTAGCCGCTTTCACAGCTAGGATTACAGGCATGTGCCACTGCTCTTGGGTTATGCTGTTATTTAAAAAATGATTTTATGCTAATTTATGATAGTGGTGCAACTTTGTGTTTGTGTGTATGTGTGTATGAATACACACACACATACACATGCACACACTAACTTGTGGGGTTGAAAGAGATTTTCTGTTTTCGAAGTCAATATTGTAATGTCCAACCTCCTTTTCCCTCTATTCTGGTACTTAAGAAATGAGTCCATAAAAAATCAGAAATACCTAAATATCCAAGACAAAGTCCAAGTAGCCTAAAATCTATTTCATAGAGCAACTTGTAAAATGAATTTACTTACTTTCCAGAATTTCCATATTATTCTTTTCCACTTGCCTACTCCAGTGCCTTGTACATGGTATATATTCAATCATTATTTGTGGGATGAACAAAATAGATCTGCATATACTATATGTCATACACCCAAACAGGAATAGACTTGGATCTGCTTTGACAGATGTACTGTGCATCTGGGTAGTGTCCAACCAGTACAAATCTGTGAAACTCATCAGCTGGTGGGCATTCAAACAGAAAAATATTGTAACTGTCTCTCAGTGTCTCTAACCCTGGCATATATACCACAAAAGAACATGGAATGACTGACATCACAGTGTAGACTCAAAGCTAATTTAATTTTATATAATAAATTAATTTTTATTATAAACAAATAATATGTAGGGAAAACTTAATATGGTGAATTTTGGGGTCAGGAAATTACCTCTGCCTTTCAAGACCCATTTTCTACAAATTCTTTCAGCTTACTCCCTAACAACGTGATTCTACTTTGTTCAAGAGTCTGTAGTAATAATAGAAATATTTTTTACCTAGAATTAAATGTTCAGTGTCCAGATTTTATACACACCGAATCTTTATGAACTGAATTTTTACATCTCTAACGAGTAACATCTGAATCACTCCTAATACTTTCTTTCTTTACAGTTCTATTCTGCTCCACCCATCTGCCCCTGGCTTCTATGCTAAATTTCTTCAAGCATCAACTATGCCCCTGGCAGTTTTGCTTTGTGATAAGGTGGTTTCACAGGAATTTTTAAGAGCCAAGAGAGCAAATTTAAATTGACTATAAGCTGAAGAAAGACCCCCTAAGGAGAATCCCACACTGCAGGACTTAGTGTCACAGAATTTAAACATCTTCTGACTGGAGCAGTTCCAGGACTTCTTCAACCATTTTACATCCTGAGCTGCCCAGGCAACATTCACAAGAGTGAAAGGTGAAAGTCATTATAAAAATTAAAATAACTACGAGTTTTTAAGAACATAAATACCTAGATTCTAGTAAATATTCTACCAAAGGGACATAGTGTGTCTCTTAGGAAAACCTTCTAATCATGCCATGAATCCCAAAAGGATTTTCATACTGATTGAAAATGCTGTGTAATTTCAGGGAAGTGGTTATCCAGGCAGATATTTGCAAAGTAAAAGTGTAACCATTTTCCCCCAGCATTTTTTGTTTGTTTGTTTGCTTAAATGTTAATGTTAGGTTGGATCAGGGTCCAGGATCAGGGCAGCTACAAAAACCGAGCTGCCAGCCAGATGCTGGCGTCACCAGTAGACACGCCTCCTGTCAATCAGCGGGTTTTTCCTGACCTATCCAGGAAGGACTCTGGCCTTCTCTTCCTGCCCCCCCCCCCCCCGCAAGCCCTCCCCTTCCTGACCGGGCCTTTTGAAAGTCTCTCTACACCGGAGCCCCAGCGCCATTTCTCCTGGACACACTCTGATGGAAGGCCTGAGATTGTATATTTCCAATAAAGCCTTTCCGAGCAGCTTTAATTCATCTCCTTCTGGTAATCTAGTCTTTACAGTTAATGCTTCTTTTTTCCTTCCAAGGGAATAGTACTAAGTAAGCTTGGTTTTTGTTTGTTTGTTTTTTCCCCTCCTATTATGATCTCAGCAATAAAAAGACAAATGCTGACTCTTAGCATTTCCTCTGGTGGCTACTTGTAACTACATAGTTCCCACCTTTACCAGCGACTTTGGCAAAGCTGACCTGCACCGCCTGAGAAAGAGAGAACAATGGCATTCATTTGTCTTCTGGAATGTATATTAAGTTATTTTTAGATGGTAGTTTTTAAATACAACTTTGTTGACTCCTAACACTTGTACAGTCAGGGTAGGGGGTAAGAAAGGGAAGGGTGAACAGGCTTACCTCCTCTAGGTTTTCTCCTCTCCAAGTAAGTCATTTTATTCAAAACCTACCACACAGCCAGGCACAGTGGTACACACTTGTAATCCCAGCAGTTTGAGAGGCTGAGGCAGGAGGATCACGAGTTCAAAGCCAGCCTCAGCAACAGCGAGGTGCTAAGCAACTTAGTGAGACCCTGTCTCTAAATAAAACACAAAATAGGGCTGGGGATGTGGCTTAGTGGTCTAGTACCTCTGAGTTCAATTCCTGGTACCAAAAAACAAAACAAACAACACAAACCTACCATATACAATCAGGCTTTTTAGGCAGTGTTTCCCACATCCTCAACTAACCAGAACCCACATTAGGCTTTAGTGCCTGTAGCTCACCTCAAACTGCAACCACAAATACAGTCACGAGCTGTTAGACTTCTATTTTCTAGATTTTCTGAAATGTCTATGAGCAGATAATTCACCACTAGAATAAGATTATTTATTTTCTAACATGGAAGTCCTCTTTAGTATATGCTTTTATGCAGATTACTTACTGTTTGGTTTTTTTTTTGTACCAGGAATTGAACCCAGGGGCGCTTAACCACTGAGCCACATCCCCAGCCCTTATTTATGTCTTATTTAGAGACAAGGTCTTGCTGAGTTACTTAGGGCCTCACTAAATTGCCGAGCCTGGCTTTGAACTCACGATCCTCCTGCCTCAGCCTCCCTAGCCGAGCCGTCGGGATTTCAGTCATGCGCCACAGCACCCAGCTCATCACTGTTTTCTTGGTATGAATTAATCACAGATGTTTAAATGAATTCTATATCTTTCCATCCTACTTCTAGCCAGCTTCCCTGGTTGCTTGGCTATATTTCTTCACACATCAACAACACCATGGGCAATTTTGCTTTGTGATGAGATGATTTTACATGAATTTCTAAGAGCAGGAAGAATAACTGTTAGAGTTTATGCTAAAGAGAGACACCCATGAGCAGAATTCCACACTCTACGACATTCCCTGTGTCACAGCCTTTAAATATCCTTACAGGAGCAGCACCAATAGGGCAAGGTTACAATTCTTTGGGTTTTCAGAGAACATGTGTGATCAAGCTGATTTCAATGTATTAAATTAGATATAAGATTTAGTATATTAGATATACTTTTCTTTCTTTTCACAATCATTGAATACTAACTACCTCAGATATATTGCCAAACTGGAACTATATTCCAAAACAATACCAGTTAATGAGATTAGAAATTAGGTTTTCTAAGATTTTATTCAATAAATTACATGGTGAGACAAAACTTTATTAATTAAAAATACTTAATTTAACATTTAAATATTTCTTGATTCCAAGTATGCCTAGAATGCAATATTTTAATTTAGTTCAACACAGTGCTTTTTTTTCCCCATGATTTTCCACCTTTACAGTAGCATCAGAAGTAAATATAGATTGTGTATTCAACAGTAATAAGTGATGCAAATTTTTTTAATCAACAAAATTAGTAGTGGATTGAATGAGATCTGCATTTCTTCCTTTATTATTATGAAGTTCTGAAAAACACCCTTGAAATATATATATTCTGGGGCTGGAATTGTGGCTCAGTGGTAGAGCACTTGCCTAGCATGTGTGAGGCACTGGGTTCAATTCCCAGCACCGCATATAAATAAATGAATAAAATAAAGGTCTATCAACATCAACAAAAATATTAAAAAAAAAGAAAAATACATATTCTTTCTTTAAACAAAAGCATAAAAACTTCAACCTGAGAAGACATAAGTCTGTTTATTTAGTTCACTTGTCTATTGTTTAATCCTTTGTCCCTGTAAAGGAGTTTCAGGATCAGACAGAGCATAAAATAATGGCAGTTATTCTAATGGATCATAATGCTAGCAGTAGAAACTAGAAGGAGAAAAATGAAATTTGTTTTATCAAGTTGGGGTGGGGGAGGTCAGGAGAGTGGGTAGGAGATTACTTTCAGGTTTTAAAAACAACATGGACCTTCAGGACATTGTTGAGCAAAGAAAATCTCATGAAAAGTTACTTCAGCTGTGCTATTTCTCAACTAAATCCATAATGGCATCACAATGTGAAGGTACGGGTATCGGGCCTCAGTTGGAAGGGAACATTAGATAAGATCCGTTTTTCTCACCCTGGTTCTGAACCAAAAACAGGGTACAAGTAGTTAAGGGCAATGGAAAGGAAGAAAAGGCATAGTGGGTAAGTTTAAGAGGACAAATTTCAACCACAAAGCACTTATAAGATTGACTTCATGTTTAAGTCTTTTGTGTGAAATGCTATAGTAAAAATAAAATTCTTCATTTTGAGCTATTGTAAATATTTCTATTTGGTTGGAGAAATTTATATGCCCAAAGGCTGAACTATGAGACTTTATGAGTTAAGGTTACTTTAAATAAAGCTCCTCCATCTGCAAATAAGCAGAACCAAACGGTTTACCAGTGCTAGCCATCTCACTTGGAAAATCTTTTTACTTAAGTCCACTGTGTCATACATGTGTCATCTTCTATGGGAAAGAGAGATATGTAATGTGCAGAAGTAAAAACTTCAAAGTATAGTTGAACATTTATTATGTCATGTATTAAATTAGATATAAGACCACAAAATGATAGACTTTAGAAACAACTATATAAAGAGCATTATAGAATAAATAATTAAAAGTAAATTAAAAACTTGAATTTTACATGTACAAGGAAAAAATATAAGACTGCATATTACTAAAATGTAGTTCTAATGGTACTGGTTTACCCCCTCCTTTTTTCTACCAGTTAGATATGACCAGAAGTTATACTATAATTTTAAATTTATTATTGATACATTCTAAAAATTTTTCCCATCTTATTCTTCTTTCTTCCACATTAATTAATATTAGTCCTAAAGCTGCTATTTCTTTATCATTATTATTTTATCATTCACAAATTCCATTTCATTTTATTAAAAGATTTTTTGTTTTCATGATCCCTCACTTGCATTTCATTTTCTTTTGGATTTTTTTCCTATTTACTTTAGAATGTCTTATCTGATTGGCTTCTATTTTTGTTTTAGTTTCTTTTAAGGAATCAATATTCCATATTGTTATTGTTTCATACACTATTTATTCTAAATCTATTTCTAAATTTATTCAGAATTGTTGTCCAATAACATATACCTCATTAGGTTCTTCTTCCTGCCTATGGTTGCTTTGTTGACTTTTTTATTTCGTCTAAGAGCGTATCCACATTCATTTTGAAAATTTTGTCTATCTTTTTTTTTTTTTTTAGTTGTTGATGGACACAATGTCTTTATTTTATTGCTTTGTATGTGGTGCTGAGGATAGAACCCAGGGCCTCACGCATGCGAGGCAAGTGCTCTACCGCTGAGCTACAATCCCAGCCCAATTTTGTCTATCTTTTGGATGTCTTTTCTCACCAGGAAAGTTTTGCTGTCTAATCTTTAGAAAATAGCAAGGTTTCCTCTATTTACCCCAAAACATATTTAAATGCTGATTATAATGTAAAAAAAAAACTGTCAAGTCAAAACCACAGATGCTGTGGGTTATTACCAATATATCCAGTATATGTTTTCATAAATCAGGAACATTTTAAGTAGCAGTTATAAATTTTGAAGTTAGAAAGTCGAAGTTCTCTTTCAAATAAAGGCTTATTTATTTCTGAACTTTGGGCAGGGCAAATAGAGATTTCAGGTATAATTATAAAATTTATGAAATAATATTTCTGAAAAAATTAATAATGATATTTGACAGTTTTTACATATTTCATAAATAACATCATGAGATAGGTCATAATTTTTAAAATGGGTTTATTCTTTTTTTTGTTCTAATTAGCCATACATGATAACAATGCATTTAGGTTCATCATACATAAATGGAGCACAACTTTTCATTTTTCTGGTTGTACACGTTGTAGAGTCACAACATTTGTGCAGTCGTACATGTACCTAGGGTAATGATGTCCATCTCATTCCCTCATTCCACCCTCTTTCCTACCCCCATTCCTCTTCCCTTCCCCTCCCTCGCCTTTGCCCAATCCAAAGTTCCTCCATTCTTCCCATGCTTCCCCACACCCCACATTGTGGATCAGCATCCCCTTATCAGAGAAAACATTCAGGCTTTGGTTTGGGGGGATTAGCTTAATTCTTTTAGCATGATATTCTCCAACTCCATCCATTTACCTGCAAATGTCATAATTTTATTCTCTTTTAATGCTGAGTAATATTCCATTGTGTATATATACTATAGTTTCTTTATCCATCTTTTGAAAGGCCTCTAGGTTGGTTCCACAGTTTAGCTATTGTGAATTGAACTGCTATAAACATTGATGTGGCTGCATTACTATAGTATGCTGATTTTAAGTCCTTTGGATATAGACCGAGGAGTGGGATAGCTGGGTCAAATGGTGGTTCCATTCCAAGTTTTCTAAGGAATCTCCATATTGCTTTCCAGAGTGGTTGCACCAATTTTCAGTGCCACCAGCAATGTATGAGTGTAACTTTTGCTAAAATAGGTTTGTTTTTATAATTAATATCATATATGGTTTATTTTTAGGAGTATTTAGATATGAGGTCTACTTACAGTTGAAGAAACACTGTCTCTAAGCTCAGGATTATCTAACTATAATATAGGTTAAAATTCTCACAAATGAGTATATTCCTATACCTAAACCAATTTATAACTATATGTGATACATTTGAATTGATAATATTCATTAGTGGTACTTGCCCTTCTTGTTACCCTCTTGGTTGTTTACTTCTTTAATTGGCACTGTCAGCTAATGATCAAGGAGATTTTCTTGGAGGACTTTTCTCAAATGGACTATTTCTGTAGAATAGGAAGGCTTTAGGGAACTATTTCTGTTCTATTCATACAGCTTCATGGACAATGAAGTCTAGTGTGGCATTCTCTATGAAAGGCAATAATTGTCCATAATAATTACATGTGTGTTTGTGCATGTGTGTCTGTGCAAGTTTGTGTGTTTGTGTGTATGTGTGTGTATGGAGTGAGAGAGAGAGAGAGAACACCAATTACCTGTATACAAAATCTAAATATATGTGTATTAAAGAAAATGCTAAAGCTGTGTAACAGAAAAGATGAAACCAAGTAGACAAAAGACATACAAGATAACTGCAAAGAAAAAGAAAGTAACAGTCACTGTATACTTCAGAGGGAGAGAAATCAAAGTCAGCCAAACAAAGGCTATTTAAGGAAATACAGTTGGGTTGCGCATACTGACATTTTGTTCAACAACAGACTGTATATGCAACAGTGGCCTCATAAGTCTTAGCTATCCTAAAGTCATGACACGGTGTATTACTCTTGTTGTATATGGTGATGAGAGTGTAAACAAAGTTACTATGCTGCTAGTAATACAAAAGTATAGCAGCAATACAGTTATGAATAGTACATAATACTTAGTAATGATAATGACTATATTCCATAATGCCTATATTACTGGTTTATGTATCTACCATACTTTTGTCATTATTATAGCATGTGCTCTTATTTATAAAAAAGAGTATGCCATCATATGCTGGCAGCAGCCTCAAACGTATGTGTTTATTGTATTTCTTTATGTAATAATGTTGAGTGTCCTGTACCGTCTAGGTCTCTAAGTACACTCTATTATATTGGCCCAAAGAGGAAATCATCTAACAACACATTTCAAAAAGCATGTCCCTGGCATTACATAACATATGACTGTAAAGGATTCAATCCACTGCAAAGACATGATAATAAACATTGTCTATACACAAAATAACATAGCATTGGAACTTCTAGAACAAAAAAGAAGAAGCTACAAGAATAAATAGAAATCATTAAAAATAGACTTGAATTTACAACTCCCAACTCATAACAATTAAGTAGAACAGAAATATGTGTAGATATGGAAATAATATGTGATAAGAAATAAGGTAAACTCATTGAGATGTACTAAATACTGTTGCTTTAAAATAAAGAATAAGCTTCAGTGTTTTTATAAAAGTTGTTTAAAAAAAGAACCTCTTTTAGGACAAAGAGAAAATCACAATAAATTGCAAGAGACAGAAATGGCACAAATAAAATCATCAGATCATAATACAATGAAACTAAACATAAATTAGGGGGAAAATTTGGACATGTTAAATATATTCTCTTAAACAGCTCTTAGATTAGAGAAGATTTTGAAGTCAAATTATTTTAAGAATTTTCTGGATATGTTTTATTCTTCATTTGTTCATGTGTAGGATCAAATATGATTTTATAATCCACCCTGGCTCCACCTCTAGTCCGTCCCTAGTGACCCTTCCTTTGTTAATATTAATACACAATATCAAGGAGCTGTTATCTTTCCCACTGGAGAAAGCCCATATTCTTCATTTAGTGTTTATTCCTTGCTTTACCCCAAAGGCATCTCTCTCCTCTCCCCCTCTCTCAATTGCCTTCATTCTCCCTTAAATATGTACCTACTTTTCTAAATAAACCACTGTTAATACATGTTGAAATTCTTTTCTATCATCTATGCCAACAAACCTGCTGGTCTTGAGTCAGGTTCCTGCTTCTCTCTGTGAACTCCTTAGACACTCCTTCAGAGACATCTCTTCCCCTTGTGACAGATATTTATCTACCCTTCCACCTACTGAAGGATATCTTCATTGTCTCCAAACTTTGGAAATCACAAATAAAGAGACTACAAACTTCTTCATGCAGAATTTTTTGCGGACATAAGGTTTTAACTTCTTTATGTTAAATATCAAAGTGTGTAAGAGTATGTGAGTTTTGCAACAAAATGCTATACTATTTTCCAAGTAGACCTACCATTTCGCCAATCATAATGAGAGAAAATTTCTATTGCTCCAAATCCTTGCCAGCATTTAATATTATCTGTATTTTGGACTTTATTACATGCCCTTTCTAATTGGCATGTAGGGACATTCATTATTATTTTAGTTTTCATTTCACCAGTGACATAAAATGCAGAACAATTATCATGTGTTTATTTACCATCTGCATATCTCGTTTGGAGAGGTGTCTGTTCCTGTCTTTTGTCCCCTTTTATTCTAAATATTCATTTCCTTAATATTGAATTTAAAAAAAATTCTTTGTATATTTCAGGAAAGAGTCCTTTATCAGATATACCTTTTGCAAATATTTTCTCCCAATACTTGTCTTTCTCCCATGGCTTGTCTTCTTATTTTCTTGACTTTGTCTTTCACAGAGCAGATGTTTATAATTTTAATAAAGTTCAGTTTATGAATTCTTTCTTTCACGGGTCATGCCTTTGGTGTTATATCTAAAAAGTCATTACCAAATGCAAAGATAATCGAGCTTTGCTTCTATGTTAGAGATTTTACATTTAGGATTATCATCGTTTTTGAGATAATTTTTTTAAAGGGTATACGGTCTGTCTAGATTTATTTAATTTATTTTATTTTCAGCATGTAGATATCTAGTTATTCTGACAATATTTATTTAAAAGATCGTCTTTTCTGGGCTGGGGTCATGCATGGCTCAGTGGTAGATTCTTGCCTTGCACTCGTGAGGCACTGGGTTCGACCCTCAGCAACACATACAAAAAAAAAAAAAACATAAATAAATAAAGGTTTAAAAAATAAATAAATAAAAGATTGTCTTTTCTCTGTTGTGTTATCTTGCTTCTTTGTCAAAGATCAGTTAAATGTATTCATGTCGGTCTATTTTTGAAATGTCTTTGCTGTTCCATTGATCAATTTGTGTATTTTGTTTGTTTTTTGCTTTTTCACCAGTCTTACACTGTCCTGATTACATTAGCTTTATAGCAAGTTCTGCAGCTGGCTTAGTGTCAGTCTTTGACTTCCTGTTCTTTTTCAACATCCTGTGGGGTGTTCTGGGATTTTGCCTTTCCCTCCTAGAAACTTTAGAATCAATTTGTCAATATCCACAAAATAACTTGCTGGGAATTGAATTGAAATCACACTGAATTTATAGATTAAGTTGGGAAGGACTGATATCTTGACAACACTGAGTTTTCCAACCCACGGACATGGAATATGCTTCATTTATTTAATTCTTTTATTTTTTTTCATAGACTTGCATTTTCCTCACATAGATCTTATACAAATTGTGTTAGATTTATGCCAAAGTATTTCATTTGGGGGGATGCTAATGCAAATAGTATCATTTTTAAAAATTTCAAAGTCTATTTGCTCATTGCTGGTACAGAGGAAAGGAATTAACCTTTATATATTAACCTTCTTTTCTGCAACCTTTCATAGTCACTTATTCACTCTTGTCAGTCTTTTCAACTTTTTCAGGTTTTCTATATAGACAACTATGTTATCTGTAAAAAGAATAAAAAGACATTTTTATTTCTTCATTCCCAATCTGTTTGCCTTTTATTCCCTTTTATTTTTTATTTTAATTTTAATTTTTGCCTTACATTGTGAGGAATTTCAGTAAAATTGAAAAGAATGGTGAGTGGGGATGTGCTTGGCTTGCTCTGATCCAGTGGGATGTCTTCTAGCATTCCTTGTTGCATTTTAAATGACTATTATTCATATAAGGAAACTTTGTTAATTTTTATGTTAATTTTAAACCTACATCCTTTAATTATTTTATTTCTTGTAGGAATTTTATAGGTGTTGCTATTGAACTCTCTAGACATAAAATAAAACAATATATAAATACATGGGATTTTACATTCATTATTATTATTGTATAATGTAATTATTTTATATATTTAATTGGATTGGTTTGTACTTTGTACCTACAGAAACTTGTTAAATAGCAGGGTTGATTTATTTTATTAATTTTAATAGAAATGCATCCAGATTACTTTGTCAAATTTTTTGCTTACTTTTGGGGTCATATAAATATATAGAGAATTATATTCTGACATTCTATGAAAATTACTTTGTGTTCCAGGAAAAGGGTAGTTTATTCTGTAATTTATGCTAGAATAACTGAGTAATTTAAGGGGAAAAAAAATGGATCTCTACCTCACTCCAGGTAAAAATCAAATTCTGAATATAAATATCAAAACTATTAAATTTATAAAATTAAACTACCAAAATGGTAAAATTGCAAGAACAAAACATGATTGATATGTGTATGTCTATTTATATATAATCTTTTATCTTTCCTCCCACCTTCACCTGCTCACTCCCTTGGATGCTTTTCTAAGAATGGCAAAAAATCCAGAAGCCAGAGAAGAGTTAGCTAAGCATATAAAATTTTTAACATTTTAAATTCAGTTTGTTAATCTATAGCGCAAAACAGTGCAAAGTCACAAAACATGATTCATTCTTCTAAAAAAATCTACATATCACAAAGTCACATGGTTAATATTATACCTAAAAAGATATCATACTTATAAAAAAACAACAAAAGAAAATAGGAGTGCTTTAAATAGGTAGTCACGGAAAAGGGGAGAAAAAAGTAGCTCTTAAATATATGAAAAATATGCTCTGCTTTTCTTATATAAGACACGTGTAAGTGAAAACTATAATATACAGGATCCCATATGAGTCCATATCATGCTGGAAGTATTGAAACTCTGATGCATGTTGTGTATGTTACATAGCAGTCAGGAGAATCATCCCAGAGAGAGGCATTTTACAATAATAATCAACATTACATTTTATTCTTTACATAGCCAAGTTCACCTTGAGAATTTAATCCTATAAATATCTCTGCATATATGGTAAATTATGTGCATAAAATATTTTAACTGCAGCTTTGTTTATAATAACAAAAGATTGGAAACAACCTGAGTACTTGTGACTGGGGAGTTGGTTCAGTAAATTATGGCATAATAATATGGCTTATTATTATGTAGCTTATAATAAGAATGAGTGAAATCTATAAAAACTGAGATGGAATGAATTCTATTGTTTACTATTAAGTGAAAAATATGAGGTGCAGACAGCTTGTATAGTAAGTTATTTGTATATGTGTTTTACTAGAATACATATGAATATACATATACTCATGTCCCCCAAATACATATTACATACCTGGAGAAATATATGAGAGACAGATAAAGGAACAAGGTGGAAGAAGACTTTACACTTTTTTCTTTCAAATGTTCCAAATCTATATCATTAGCTTGGGCCTGGCAGAACAGGCTGCCTATAGAACAAAGGAAAAGGAACTTATAACTTCTATCAAAATCTAGTTGAAAAATAATAATAATATATATATCCTGATATATATATGTCAGAATACTGACATATATATATTCATTTTCTTTATAAGAAAATGAATCATATTTGTTATCCCTAAACTTTGTTTTCCAAATAAATAAAAGTCAGTATTATCCTGGTACCTTATGGGTGAGCTAGCATTTTTAGACAAATCATTCCTTTTCCTTTGTTCTATAGGCAGCCTATTCTGCCAGGCCCAAGCTAATTCTAGATTATAACAGCTTCCAAAAAGTTTACCTAAGAGATCGAAGGTACAACTTTAGACTTAGGTCCTTCCTTCTTCCTGAGCATTCACTGGAAAATATGATTAGAAACCTCACAGCAATTTCAGTGAAATTTGAGTTTCCTTGGGGATTCCTCACAAAATAATTATACCCCGAATTTTATTATTGCTTATTGCTTTATTATTATTTACTGTATACAGTAAAGCTGTAATTAACTGTATGATATCTTGCTGAGCTCAATGAGTTAATGCGGTATCCAAATAAAATTCGATCCTGAACTTTGGGAAGTTTTGGCACAGTAATATCTATGAAATTTGAGTTCATATTAAATATGCCTTAAAACAATACATCTGGGATTTGTCCTCTGGCATCAAATCAGGTCTGACTCTGCTAGATGGAGCTGCGAGTTTTGCCTCAGGTCCTTTTAATACGTTTAGCACTATTGGACTATAGAATCAGCAAGAATATCGTTATTGCTTTAGTGAAGAAAAACACTTCAGTTCCTATTGAGTTTATAGCACTGTCTTCTCTTGAATCTTTTTTCTTACAATAAGAGATTCCTGCTGTATCCTGTACCTACCTATCTTCTCCCATCCCAGCCCCAATCTAGTGATTTCCCAGCCTACTTTTTCTCTCATTCTTAATCAGTCACATAAATGGCATTTGTCCAACCTTAGACTGTGTTTTCCTAAATGTGTTTAGGTTGGCCAACCCTACCGTGGTTAGTGAAGTGAGCAGGTCACAGTTCCAGTCATCTCAAATCTCAGAGCAGATGCAGGGCCACTTAGGACCCCAGTGACTATTTGATTGGTCATTAAGGCTGACTGCAGCAACCTGTTCTAACCTGCATGGCCAAGGGTGAGTTGTCAAGGGTTGGATGGTATGTCCTTTCCACTTCATCCTAGTCGACATGACAGCACTATCTTTCGTCGCTGTAGATGGACCATCTCTGTCTTCTGAGTGAGTTTCAGAGTGAACAGCCCTTTAGTGAAGTGCAATTAGCCAAATATATCTTGGTTAGAATATATTTGAATACTTCTTGAAGTGGCCCAGTTCCTCTATCAGTAAAGCACAAGAGTTCATAAACAGAATGCCTAACAGAATGCTATATAGAAAACACATTTGTTAAGAATTTTTATTAGAAAATTACTTTTCAATTTGAGGAGAAAACAGTTAAATTCTCAAGGTCATATTTCATGACAAGTATTGTACAACTCAATCTTCTCCTTAATATGTCTGTTTTTTCCTTAGGAATTTCATATGCGGAGTAAATGGTAATTAAAATGTGCAGGATGACAAGATGGAGCAAACAGTGCTTGTACCACCAGGACCTGACAGCTTCAACTTCTTCACCAGAGAATCTCTTGCGGCTATTGAAAGACGCATTGCAGAAGAAAAGGCTAAGAATCCCAAACCAGACAAAAAAGATGATGACGAAAATGGCCCAAAGCCAAACAGTGACTTGGAAGCTGGGAAGAATCTTCCATTTATTTATGGAGACATTCCTCCAGAGATGGTGTCAGAACCTCTGGAGGACCTGGACCCCTACTATATCAATAAGAAAGTGAGTGTTTTTTGTTAGGCATATTTTGCTGCTAATTGCCTACTGCATGTATTGGACCATTGTAGCAATCCCATGCTAAATTAGCACAGGCTTAAGTATCCTTCTATTTAGAAATGAGACACATTTGTGTGTGTTTTATGCATATGCATGAGAAGTAAATCAATTATTACATATGAAGCTGTCCCGAATGCACTATGACAGATACCTAAAAATAAATGTTAGTTGTAGGCAGCTAATCTAATGAGTAATTTTCCCCAGAGATAACATTTACTATGCAATTTATGTACTTTTTGCACTTGGAAATCTGGAAATCATCATGAGTTACAAGAATTTAAGAAGATATTAGTATTAATTTCTCATGGAACAAAATTCAACACTATCAACTTTCCAATTTCTGTATCATTATAAACAATATATCAATCAATTTCCTGAAGAATCTTTTCCACGTGGAAAATAACTACATCAACTGCAATTTTTAAATTAGTTGATATTTTGGTAGAAATGTTTTGACATTGGTAAAAATTAGCAAAAATATAATATTCTGAAGAATCACTCATAAATGAGATTTGAATGCATGAATTTTTTGTATCCATGCTTGAAATGAATATCTCGTATTAAGCACCTAATCTTTTATTATCACCATAGTTTCACCAAACCAAAAACAAAACACAGAAAGAAAATCAAAAAAGATTACTACATTGATTTTTAGTTAAAATTTATGACTTTGGTTAATTTGCCACATTTTATTATCTTTTTACCAAACAATATATTTAGGAACTCTGGGTGAAAGGTTACAAAACAATGTGATTAAACAAATAAAAGATTTAGTTGGACATGGGCCTTCAAATACTCCCAGAACTTTTAGAGATTTTTTATTGATACCACAGTTTTGTTCATAGTCAGTCTTTGTTGAGTGCACACACAAGTTTGGCAATTCTACTATGTGAATTCAAGATGGTTTGTTAATCACTTCTAATTGACTTCTAAAGTTTCAGAGGCAAAAACATGACAAAAGATGATTCTCTCCATGTGTACATTTTTTAAAACTTTTCAAGATATAGCCACATTAAGTGTAATATACTTTTCTTTTTAAAAAACTGACAAACCCAATTTATGGTAGAGACAAAGAATCATTTTCCATGGATTTCATTTTGTTTAACTTTGCTTTTTTTTTTTTTTTTTGGTACTGAAGATTGAACTCAGGGGCACTGGACCACTGAGCCACATCCTCAGCCCAACTTTTATGTTTTATTTAGAGACAGGGTCTCACTGAACTGCTTAGTGCCTTGCCATTGCTGAGGCTGGCTTTGAACTCGCGACTCTCCTGTCTCAGCCTCCCAAAGTGCTGAGATTACAGGCTTGCGCCACCGCGCCCAGCTTCTTTAACTTTGCTTTTTAAGACTGTATTATCAAATCTTAGTTTGTAAGAGAGATTATCCATCTCATGATTGCCATTGAAATGATGAGAGAATTCGCAATTTGTCCTCAAATCAGTTCTTTAAAAATTACCTTAATTTGATATCTGAAAAACCAAAGCTCAAATTAAGCAAACTGTGAGAGTTTTATTTGTATAAGGATTGTGAAACTGCAGATAATCCAGTTATTTAGCATCCCATTTAAAATTCTTTCATTATTTAAGTAGACTTTGATGTTTCCCACTCAGAAATCCATTCAAACCATGTAGATATTATTTTTCTAATAGTCATTGGATATATCAAGTCTCCTCAGAGGCTGCCCTTATGATGGGTTAGAGGACTCCAACCATAGCAGGCCTGTAGCTACGCTGAGACATCCAGTTCCCATTCTCTGGTGGCAATCACCATCTAAAACTTATTAAGGCCAAAGATGTCCACCCCTTCATCACATAGGGTAAAATCTAGCACCCCATCTCCTATGCTGTGTCTTTATTTGTATAAATATAAATGAATGTTGTGAGAGAAACTAAACTTATGCATGTTGACAAGGTAGTAATTCTTTATGTGGAAACCAGAGCATCCAATCAATCTTTTCTTTTAAATTAAAGAGCTTTCAGTCTGATAAAAAGGTATTGTCTTGAGGGGAATTCCGCCTGCCCTTGAAAAAAATAAATCCATAATAAATTACATATAACAAAGGACATAAAGGAAAACAAAATAATGCAAACCCTTTAAAAATACCTAAAGGTCTTAAAACTGGGGGTAAAAGACCATCTCTGATGAAATGACCCGTCAACCAAACTTTGTTAGGCTCCCTTCTAAACGTATCTTTAATATTGTCCACCCTTATCTTCAAACACATATTGTTTGAGGAAGAAAAAACATTCTGACATTTTGGAACAAATCACAGTGTGTAAGCAGAACAACCTGATAAGAGAAATATTGTTATCAGGAAGGAGTTTTCCCCAAGGTAAGGTACATCTCTTGCTTTCACATTAAGCTGATATCAAGCAAATCTTCAAATGTAAGTCATTTAACACTAAAGCAAGCAAAAGTTTTTGCAGGGCTGAAATCATTAAAAACCAACATGGCGTACTTTATGCTCATGATTGACCTATGCATCTGACGTTTCTTTCTTTTACATTTTTATGTTTTAAAACTTCCTGTAAATTGCCTACGTACTCTTTGCTAGTCTTAATTTTACTTTTATAATTCAATTATTTCAGTATTGAGGAATACCCTTCCTCAATTCTGAATAAATTTTTTCTTTTTAAACTTGGAGTTGCTTAACAAAATTTCAAACTTTTAAAAGTAATATTTCTTTTAATATTTGGTAACTAATTTTATTTTAGAGATTTTATTTGAGATTAGTATTGTTCTTCATTAAAACAATGCAGTGCCCACACAGTATTCTTGGTGCAGCTGAAGGGTCAAATGGTGAAAAAATCAGTAAATAAAATGTTTCTTGGGGTGAGCCTTCCCATGATTGATGATATTAGGGGTGTAGATCTGTTTTCCAAACTGGGTGCAATATGCAAATAGCAGTTAGACCAGTGACTTCCTTAAAACTAAACTCTAATACTAATGTGTCATTTGTCAATATATAAAGCATCTGGTTTCTTTCTTAGTATCATATAGAATAAATAAAGCAAGATGACCGTTTTAGTCCCTTTGTGCTACTATAACATAATACCTGAGGTTGGGCAATTTAAAATGAACAGAAAGGGCTGGGATTGTAGCTCAGTGGTAGAGCACTTGCCTCACATGCGTGAGGCCCTGGGTTTGATCCTCAGCACCACATACAAAGCAATAAAATAAAGACACTGTGTCCATCTACAACTAAAAAAATATTAAAAATAAAAATAAAATAAACAGAAATTTAGTAGCTCACAGTTCTAGTGACTGAGAAGCCCAAGACTGAGAGACTGGCACTGAGGGAGACACTTCTTGCTGTATACTTACAGTGTGAAAGGCAGTAAGTGTAAGGCAAGAGACAGCAAGTGGGGCCTAAATTCACCCTTTACAATGGCATCAATCCTATCCATGCAGGTGCAGCCCTTATGATCTAATCACCTCTGAAAGTTCCCACCTCTTTTTTTAAATTTTTGTCTTATATATTCTAATTAGGTATATATAACAGCAGAATGCATTTTGAATCATTGTACACAAATGCAGCACAACTTTTCATTTCTCTGGTACACAATATAGAGTTACACTATAAGTGCAGTTATACATGTACCTAGGGTAATGATGTCCATTTCATTCCACCATCTTTCCTGCTCCCATGCCCCCTCTCCCATTATAGATCAGCATCCACTTATCACAGAGAACATTTGGTCTTTGGTTTTTGGGGATTGGCTTACTTCACTTTGCATGATATTCTTTCGGCTCCATCCATTTACCTGCAAATCTCACAATTTTTTCTCTTCTAATGCTGAGTGATATTCCATATATAACTGTGGTATATATATATACCACAGTTCTCTTTATCCATTCATCTATTGAAGGGCATCTAGGTTTGTTCCACAGTTTAGTTTAGCTATGGTGAATTTGAGCTACTATAAACATTGATGTGGCTACGTCACTATAATATGCTGATTTTAAGTTTTTTGGGTATAAACTGAGAAGTGGGATAGTTGGGTGAAGTAATGGTTCCATTCCAAGTTTTCTAAAGAATCTCCATACTGCTTTCCAGATTGATTGCACCAATTTGCAGTCCCACCAGCAATGTATGAGTGCCTTCCCCCCACATCCTCACCAACACTAACTGTTGCTTGTGTTCTTGATAACTGCCATTCTGACTGGAGTGAGAGGAAATCTTAGAGTAGTTTTGATTTACAATTCTCTAATTGCTGGAGATGTTGAACATTTCTTCATGTATTTGTTGATTGATTGTATATCTTCTTCTGAGAAGTATCTGTTCAGCTCCTTACCCCATTTATTGATTGGGTTGTTTGTTTTTTTGGTGTTAAGTTTTTTGAGTTATTTATATATCCTGGAGATAGTGCTCTATCTGATCTATGTATGGCAAAAATTTGCTCTCAGAATGTAGACTCTCTGTTCACCTCCTTGATTATTTCTTTTGCTGAGAAGAACTATCTCAATACTGCAACAATGGTAATTACATTTCAACATGAGTTTTAGAAGGTGCAAACATTCTAACAATAGCATTGACTATAAAAATGGTTTCAGAATCCAATCTTTATATTTTGGGTCTAACTGCAATGGCATACATGCAAGGACTTTATGTGAACACAAATGACATAACACATTAAAATTCGCTATGATCTTTTACAAAGACAATGTCTATGAGCTTATGGAAATGTCACTGCTGCTGAAGTATTTTCCATTGACATATGCCCATATATTTTTATCCTCTATGCCCCAGTTTCAAATGTGCAAATTATATAATATTCAAATATTCTACTAAAATTGTTAAAGTAGTCGAAACCATGATCACTGATACTATAGTAATAACTGAAGAAATAGTAGTAACCATCTCATGAACATTCCTAATGCAGGAAGCATTAGGAGCTTTACAGACCCCCAGATGTTTTGAGCCTTCAGAAGTCCTAGGTAAGAACTAAGAAAAAAATGCTATTATAATAAAGTCACAGAAATTTTCTGTAATTCATTTACTTTGAACAAATGACCTTCAGAACATGATTCCAGATTGGGTTTTTGTTTATTTGTTTGCTTACTTTAGCTGTGTGACAGGTACATTTTGTTTGCAAACACATTTCTCCCCCCTTAGGGGATGTTTTTCAGTTTCCTTTCATAGCTTGTGTTGATGTACCATTTGCCTATACATTCAAATTCTTCACCTACTCTTTATTACAGAAAATTCCTCTGTTCCCATGTCCTTAAAATTACAGATGACTCATTAGTACCATGGGAAGAAATATCCTTTTGACAATGTGGCAGTTTACTGGAAATAGAATGAGACATTTTAGATCTGCAGGAAAAAAAAAGTTTGTTAATTATGCAATGTAGAAATGTATTCACTTAAAAACTGTACTGTGTCCTTGATTGTCTCCTGATTGTCTTGTGGAGAATTTAAATACAACTTATTCCCTGATCAACTTCCTAAAACTGTATGCACTCCCTCTATACTAAGCCTGCATTAGAAGACCTGCATGAGAGGCTACAAATTCATGCCTAGTCTGTCATTGTTATTGGAGTTATAATTGTTATTTTAGAGTGGGGGGTTATTTGTCTGTGTTATTTTAAATTGGCATTAGGAAGTTTTTTCTTGCAAAAGTAATTTAATAGAAAAATCAGAAAAATAATTGATAGTTAAAAGCTTAGGGTTCCACGAATTGTCATATAGACAGTGTCACATTTACAGTTGTTCTTTTTATATCAGCTCCTCTAAAACAGCCAGTCACCCACCCTCTCCCTTTCATCCAAAGCACTGCAGCTGACTTCTAAATCTTCCTTTTTCCTGTATATCATTTTTTCTTTATGCCCCTTTCTTTTCTGTCACCTTCCAGTCTCTGTCCCAGAAAGTCCCAAGATGAGAATGTTGGTAAATAAGATGATAGTTAACATTTATTGGATACCTTTCATATTAGTCAGAGATCCTTCTTCAGATGAAAGTGACCAAAACCAACAGAAACTACTTTCAGGGGGAAAAAAAGGAAACATAAAATGTCTGGGCTCAGTTGGGATTTACTATGAAAAGACTCTACCTAAAACAACATTTTCAGGACAGTCCTTTTCCGTTTTGAGCTCTGCTTTTACCCACACTGGCTTCATTTATAGACTGGTTACCCCACAAGATGGCAGAAGTTGCCACCAGTAGTGCTAAGATAACATCCTACAGCCTAGTAACCCCAAGAAAAAGGCTCGTGTTTTCTTCAAAACCTCTAACAAATGTCCTAGAATTCCTTCTAATTAGCCTACCTGGTACTCTGAATCAATTACTGTGGCCACAAGTACATGAGAGTGTTTTTGGCCCAGGTTGCTGAGGAGTGGGTCATTTCCACTTGACCTACATAAGTAGACAATGGGACATAGATTATTTTTCTAAAATGAAAAGAATAGGAACTATTAGAAAAGTCATGCTAGACAAGCCAAAGCAACACCAATGTATTCTATATACTATGCATCAAGATATTTAAAGTTCTTATTTAATCCATGTGTCCTTCCAACACAGCACTTGTCTTTATTTAAAACTAATGAAACTGAAGTTAAGTAATTTTCCTCTGACCCAAAGCTAGGTTTAAAACCAGATCTATGAGGTCCTATGGCCCCTTTGGGTTTGTAGTTTTAGCACTAATGAGATCAGTGGAAAAGAAAAGTCAGTGCTAAAATCTAAATAAGCCTGCAGCCACTCTCCTGCCCCTCTACTCGCACCACTTTGCAAACCATAAGTCATGTATCCCGGGCTGGCAGTATCTTCAAACCCTGACTGTACACTTCACTGCCTGAGCATCTCCTTCCTTTGTAAGAACTAAAATCTTGGTGGCTCAGTGGTCTGGCCACTTAAAAACTGGACACTTCACTGCCTGAGCATCTCCTTCCTTTGTAAGAACTAAAATCTTGGTGGCTCAGTGGTCTGGCCACTGAGCCATCTTGTGGGATAAGATATTACACCTGAAAATTCCAATGTGAGTCTCTAATCTCTAGCTTCTAAGAGATTAGAGAATTACATTTCCCACCAGATTCTAATAGGGCGCTAAGCATCTTTTTTCAAGGAGAATCAGTTCAGGAAACTTAAATTGTGTGACTTCTAAAAAAAATAGCATTTGAATTTGGATCTGAAGACCCAAAAGGAGGACAGAGATGAGTCTTCCAGGAGAAGGGAATTACATATAAGAAGTCATGTAATAGAACTGAGCCATGAAACATAAGCAGAATGTAAGATGAAGTTAGGGAGGGGGCCTGGAAGATAAAGGCATCTTTTAGTAGATCTTGAAGAGTTTGAAATGTATTTTGAAAGGGAAATGAATTCTCTAGAAGGTTGTAAGTATAGAAGTGATATGGTCAATATTATGTTGTTAAAAATCACTGTAGCTTCTCTATGGAGAACAGATTGAACAATTTAAGAAAAGAAAAACAAGTTGGGAATCTTTATGGAGGTTTGATCTAGCACTGTGACAATGGAAATTGAGAATACTAGATAGACACACAATGTGGTTTTGAGGTATAATGTTTTTGTTTGTTTCTTTGTTTTGGGGGGGTACTGGAGATTAAACTCAGGGGCACTCTACCACTGAGCCACATCCCCAGCCCTATTTTGTGTTTTATGTAGAGACAGGGTCTCCTGAGTTGCTTAGCACCTCACCATTGCTGAGGCTGGCTTTGAACTCGCGATTCTCCTGTCTCAGCCTCCCTAAGTGCTGGGATTACAGGCTTGTGCCACTGCGTCCTGCTTGAGGTATAATGTTTAGGTGTCAGACTGGAGAAAGGTGATGGCACCATTTTCTGACATATGAAGTTTGGAAGGAAAGATATTATACCTGAAAATTCCAATGTAAGTGGGGCGCGGTAGCACACGCCTATAATTCCAGCTCTTTGGGAAGCTGAGACAGGAGAATCCCGAGTTCAAAGCTAGCCTCAGCAATGGCAAGGTGCTAAGCAACTCAGTAAGACTCTGTCTCTAAATAAAACACAAAATAGGGCTGGGGATGTGGCTCAGTGGTCGACTATTCCTGAGTTCAATCCTCGTTACCAAAAAAAAAAATTCCAATATGAAAATTAGCATTGCTTTGAGAAATAGAAACGTGCCTCTCCGTGTACATCAGATATATAGAGACACACTACTAATATTTTAACTTTTGTATTTATATGATAATTTAAAATTTGCTCAAGATATGGAAGTGTTTTATTGCATTTCATCCTCAGAACAACCCTAAGGTTGGTATTATTACAGTTCTCCCCATTGACATGGAGAAATCCAGGGGGAATAATTTGTTTATTATTAAAAATTTGAAATAATTTACTCACACAGCACATTTACAATCAAATTGGGACTCAAGTTTGTTCAGAATTTCCAGTAAAAGACTGAGCATTTAATAGTGTATGAGACTCATCGTATGTTCTGATGATTCAGAGCTGAAAAAATATTGCACTTTCTGATTTTATCATTTTATGTATGGTTGATTTCTCCTGTCCACTGAGGCAGAGGTCAAGGCATCCATAGCCCTGGCTGATGAGCTCTAGCCAGGAACCTGCACCATTGTCTCTTCAACAGCCCAACCCACTCTCCCACCCAGCTGAAGCACAGAGATGAGCCATGTTATGGGCTCTCTTCTCCGGGTACAAATTCTATTCTTCTATATGAGTTTATAGCAGAAATTTTTAAAAACTGACTATGAGACATTGATTCCACAGATTTTGTTAGATTCATACAATATTGTTAAAATTTTAAGATTATTTTCCAACATTTATAAATCAGGAGATCTCCCTTGATCTCTCTCTCTCTCTCAACCTCTCTCTCTCTTCCCCTCCCTCCCTCCCTCTCCCACACACATACACACACACACACACACACACACACACAC
>CM053402.1:100915787-100962870 GCA_028644305.1 Xerus rutilus | reverse complement strand
TTTCCATTCTCCAGTAAGCCAGAGAATGAGAGAAATCTTTACCTCAATTCAAATGTTATAGTAAGTTGGGCAGCAAAGCAGGTAAACCATTTAAAAATTCTCAGGAAAGAAATGGAACTTGATGCCATGGTATTGGTCCAGAATGAGGAATGTCCTCAGAGATGTGCACTAACAGGTATCTCTTGATCTTCTATACTGTTCTTCATACCCAGAACTTTAAAGCATCTTTTTTCTTGCCACATGGCTCTCATTTTTCCCTACTTGCTAGATAGTCTTCCCAAGCTAGAAGTATAGAGATGGGAAAGGTGGATTCTACCTATTTGCAGGAGCTAGAGCCACATTTTCCCAGCCTGACTCATAGGACTGTCAAGAGAGATGTGTATCATGTATCCCAACTTAGAACTCTGTTACCATTTTCAGGTGCTACTTTCTTATACATAATGATAAAATTAATTCAGAATTATACTATACTATATTAGTACTATTACTATACTATATTAATTCAGAATTATATAATTCATAATGATAACCCTTAACTCAGAATTATACTTCATTAATACATAGGGCTGGATTGTAGCTCAGTGGTAAAGAATTTGCCTAGCCTTTGCAAGGCCTTGTATTAAATCCCCAGCATCTCAGAAGAGGAAAAAGAAAGCATTACATAGACTTTGGGATCTGGAGAAAAATTATATATTTCCCCCTTGTTGGAAAATATGTTCAAAGTTCAAAGTAAATGATTTCAAAATTTTTGGAATAAAGCTGGGAAAAAAACCATTAAAAATATAAACTTTAAGGCCAAGTGATAAATGTAATTCACCATATTTGCTACTTTTTAATACTGTTCATCATAATAGTTCATTTTTCTGTGTTCCTTCTTTCTTTTGCCTGTAGATTTATTTTCAGTTAAAGCAATAAATTTGGAGTCATTCCTGTTATTTGGCAATTTTCTTTTTTTAAATTTTTTTTAGTTGTAGATGGACACAAATATCTTTATTCATTTATTTATTTATTTTTATGTGGTGCTGAGGATCGAATCCAGTGCTTCCTGCATGGAAGGCAAGTGCTCTATCACTGAGCTACAATCCCAGCCCAATTTTCTGATAAAGTTTAGATGAAGCACAAAGTTAGAGTTTATGTTTTAATTATGTATTTTTAAAACCATGTGGTCTACTCCATGAATGTATGATATGTCAAAATACATTTTACTGTCATGTATAACTAAAAAGAGGAAAGTTTTACAAATAAGGGGGAAAAAGAAAGTTGCCGGTCAGTGGAAAAGCGCTTGCCTTACACGTGTGAGGCACTGGGTTCAATCTTCAGCACATCATAAAAATAAATAAATAAAGATATTGTGTCCATCTACAACTAAAAATAATATTTTTTAAAAAATATACAGGGGACTGGGGTTGTGGCTCAGTGGTAGAGCGCTTGCCTAGCATGTGTCAGGCACTGGGTTCAATTCTCAGCACCGCATATAAATAAAAAAAATAAAGTCCATTGCCAACTAAAAAGGAGTTTTTAAAATCTATCAAAAAAGATACAGGATATTATGCATCAAAATTTGACCAACTGAATTGGAATCACAACATCTCTGCCAAATAAGTTCATTTATTTATTACTGTTTCTCAAATGAGATAACTGAGACCCAGAAAAGTAAAGTCCAAAATCTCGCTCTGGAAGATAGCAGAGCCAACTTTTGGACCAGATATCTAATGCCAAGGTCTGATACTTAATGAGAAAAATTCTACTTAAGTTTTCCAGATCATTATATTGTTGACTACCAGGGGTACTTATCAGTTTTTCCACATAACCACTTTCTTGTGTTTTCTTTAAAGCCAGAAATGTTTTTAACTTGGCAAAATTGCTGAAGGGAATCTGACCTAGCTGAAGGGTGGCTGGCTGAGGTCTGGGTGTATGCTGCTAGATAGAGGTGACATTAGCCATGTGTGGCTATTGAATACTTAAAGACAGCCAGGGCAGATTTGGAAGATCTAAGATTTGGTACCAAAAAAATGATGTAAAATAACTCATAATTTTTGACATTGATTTCATTCTGAAGTGATAATATTTTGGATATGTTGTGTTAAAGAAAGCATTGTTCCAATTTATTTTCATGTGGCACTTACAAAATTTAAATTAGTATCTGTAGCTCAGATTTGTATTTCACATTATATTTCTTTTAGACAGTACTGATTTAGGTAAACCTCCACTAACTCTTCCAATTTACTTCTATTAGTATAGATAGTTGAGCATTCCCTAGCTTATAAATTTCTTAGTCATGACGTGCATATCTTTGTTTTCTTTTTAGTCTGTAGCACAGGGCTGTGCAAACATTGTACTAAACAGTTCATGTGTGTCTTTTGTATTAAAGTCAGCAATTGAACTGAAAATCAGGTTCATGCTACTTTACAGGTGCCTCCCTTGCTCACATTTATTAGCAATTTATCATATAGGTGCTTGATAAATGTTATTTGATTTTGGCAACTAAGAGAAAAATGTGACAAGCTATAATAACCCCTAATGTGTGCAAGTTGATACCTGCAAAAACATCTGTCAAGTGATTTTTCACATACAAAATCTAGTTTTGAATTTAATCACAAAGCTATGTTTCAAACCTGTTTCAATCATACAATTATTCATATGTTAAATGATGTCATGAATTTCTTATATTTCTATTCTTTTGTGGAATGCGATTAAAAATATTTATTTTGGCCCCATAATAGATGAACTGAGGGACAGATTTTAAGAGAGTCATGGATGTGACTGAATTTTACTAAAAGGCTCACTGTTGGTGCTGGTAAATGGACCAGTCATGTCAATATTCAGATTAGTCTTGGAGTAGAAGGAGAACCCCATTTCAAACCAGACGCTACTATATCCACCTTTTCTCCACCATCATTTTTGAACTGTTTGTTTTGTATTGAAGTGAGTAAATGAAATGAAAATTATCCTTAGGAGTTGTGTAAATGCACAAAGTAGATTTAAGGGATGCCAAGATACTACTATGTCACCCAATATGTTCTTTTGCAAAGTAAAAAATCGATCCTCAACTGAATAGTTTATTTGCTTAAAGCACAAAATATTTGTTTATAGTTTAAGGTATGGTGATATCTTGGCTAGTCTTTGGAACTTTTCCTCTTAGAGCTCTTTTCTATGTTTAAAATACAGAAAGCAAGTGTTCATACGTCTCAAAATCCTGGAGTTACTTATTTGTTGTAAGTAAACAGTGTCTTATTCTGACTCTCCTCATCCTTCAAAACCATCAATACCACTACTTGAAGAAACATGTGTCTGAGTTTCCTTGGGTACAAGGATCCTTTTGTTAATTCTTAACACTCTAAACTGAATGGTTGACTTCTTGGCTGTGTAAGAAAATGTAAAGAGGATGAATACAGATAGATGAGGAAATAAGCATCAGATAAGTTACAAATAGTAAATTTGAAGTTCCACATAGAACTTACTGACATAAAAATGATAACATTGAAATTCTGCATATTGGGTTATTGGAAAGTAAGTCTGGAAAGTTTTGCTTTATTGTGAGTCTACTGAAAATAAACCCATGAACACTAAAAAGTGGCAGACATGAAGTTTGTACATAAACATATACATTTCAACACTTGAAAAGCAGAGCTCTCACAGAAAAATATCCTATGAATATCATCTTTTTTTTTGGTATTAGGGATTGAATTCAGGGGTACTTGACCACTGAGCCACATCCCCAGCCCTACTTTGTGTTTTATTTAGAGACAGGGTTTCACTGAGTTGCTTAGTGCCTCGCTGTTGCTGAGGCTGGCTTTGAACTTGCAATTCTCCTGTCTCAGCCTCTCAGAGTGCCAGGATTACAGGTGTGTGCCACCGTACCAGGCGAACATCATCTTTAACATTGGCATTATCATCACCTTCCCGGGTAGTTCTAGCAAGAATGTCTTGCTTATCTGTATATCTTGTGAAAAAACAAAGCAGAACAAACTTTGTGTAGTAGAACCTCAGTAGTCCATTTATAAAATCAAATTGTAACCATTTACACAATGCACATATAAGTTTTGTAAATATCAGTTTATAAAATAATCTCATATACATTTTTAAGTTTAATAGATAGATAGATAGATAGATAGATAGATAGATAGAAGATAGATGGATAAATAATCCTAAAATCAGTAAAAAGTTTCCAACTAAGGCTTGAACAACTAATAATTATGTCCATTGGCCTTTAGCTTTTATGCCTAAATTAATTCATCTGTCAAAGAACTTTGGGATGAAAATTACTTGTCAGCATTAGGGATACAGAGCTTTCATTAAATTCAGAGTTTTGAATTCCACCCCTTCACACTTCCTTTCCAGGCCTTTCTCTGGTAAGTTTCTTTGTTCTGCCTCTTTGACATTTTTAGTGCTCAGGGAAAACTTTTCTTTCTCTTCCACCTCTTCTTTGGCTTCTCTAGCTTTGCCTTTTGCTTCACTGCCTACTTTCTCATTTCTGTTTTCCTCCTGTATTTTCTCTGCTCATGGGTGACCAAGGAGTAGGAGGCCTTCTGAGCTGTTATTAGAACCACCTTGAGCACCCTTACCCTATAGCCCATGATTTGGGCTACCTGTGGGGTTGTAATTTCTTCTTCATTGTCTCTTTGTACCACTGTATCAATCAAAATTAGCTTCTAATATTATTTGAAATGAGGAAATTCTTTGGTTCAGAGTATGTGTTCTGTGTTATACTTTTACTGGTTCTCCTACTCTAGACCCCATTATTTCTATCAGATTTTGCCTGGGACGTTTCTGAGGAAAGGAGATATGCAGTTGGTGTGAAAGGTGGACCCTAGCAATCAGAGTTAGCTCAGTTTTGCTCTTCTGTGCCCTTGCATGCTAAAGGCATTTGCATCCCACAAGTCTTCTCATGGTTTATGATGATTTCACAATGTCATTTAGGGACAAAAGCACTGAATGAATCAGACAAAAAAGGGGACTAAGAGCAGCACACAGGTGAAACACCCCCACCCCCCAGCTGCAAACACACTTTTTGTAGTGAGATTTTCTTTTGTTTTCTAGACTTCTTCACAAAGAATAGAGGAGGGGTACTCAGCAGTTGGGCTTCAAGTGAAGATTCTCTAACTGTTGTGAAAGGGCAGTCTCTTCTATTCTTCTATAAAATGCAGTAAAATTAATTATAAAAAATCAAAATGAAACTGATGTACAAACTACAACCTCCTCCTTTTTAATTATTAGATTCAACAAACACACAATTTTATCAAATTTTCTTATAAATTTCTAAACAAGCTGCACTCTCAAATATTTGTATTTAGCTTATCTCAGCTGGATTTAATGATCAGCACTAGTTGAGGGACCATACTTACATAGAAGATTTAAGATATTTCTACCCCATCCAGTTAGGATATCCTATTTTCAAAGAGGAATTTGGTAAATATTTTGGGGTGATTATTCATTTGAAAATCTTACTCTATTTGAAAATGGTAGAGGGAAAAGAAATGAGAAATCTATGATTGACCTGAAGACTAATTTTGAAGAAAAAACCATTATTAAAGGTTCTTAATAGAAAATAAATCTGAAGTTACAGTGCTATGTCATTATAGGCTCTATGCAGATATGCATCCTAAGGCTACAAAGAAAGTTTTAGTGGATGAATTTACATTTTAAAAAAAGCTGGGCTGGGATGTAGCTCAACGGGCATAGCACTGGAATGAAGCCCCGGATTACATAAAAAAGAAAAAAGAATACTTAAAATTCTCTTCCTATAATTTGTTCTTCACAGAGAAAACAGCTTTCTCTTACCTTTGGCTTTGACTAAATATAAGTAAATGCCTTTAAAAGCCCTGAATCATAGTCCTTTATACACTATTGTATATTGTTTCTTAATTTTTTTCTCTACACGCTGCCAATTGTGATCAAATAAGTCTTATTTTTGAAATGAAATTCCATTCACATTCATGGATCCTGGGTTCTTTGGGGACTTTGAGCTTTTCTTCTGTGCAAAGAAATCACTACATGCAATAAAGTCAGTTGGGATTAGAATTCAATGTGTCAGCTAACTCAGAAATCCCAATACAGAATTTAGCACTTCCAGTCAACAGATACTCTCCAGGGAACTTGGCCTCCAGAAATCAATTATTGGATCACATCCATCTAATCCGAGTGGGTTTGAGGGTGACTGCTTTTATTTTCATTTACCAGTAGAGTGGTAATGTTTATTTTACAAGCAAGACGGTAAAAAAAAAATATTTATTTCAAAAATAATATCAGTTCTATTGAATGATTTTGCATTCCACAGGATTAATTTTTCAAGAATTTTAATTGTGAAAGCTGAAATCATTATAAAAGGAATGTAGTGTCTTAAAGACTTTTAGAATGAAAGTGAAATGTGCACTTATTTAAAGAATTCTATTTAAATCAGACTTTTAAAATATTAAGAAAATAAATAAATTCTCTTGGCTGAATATCCTATGCACGATAAAATTGCAGGTAAGTATTGGGCAAAAGGTAAGTGATGTCATCAAATTTCCTCTCTAGTGAAGAGATCCAGTAATGATTTATCTTCATGGTATGTATCAAAAGTTACAATCATCCTGATTTCTTCTGCAACATTGGAATTACTCATTATAGAAAATAACCGAAAACAGGTAATAAAGTTGAAATTGTTTACACTTTTATACTTTTGTGTTCTGTTCCTATCTTACAGACTTTTATAGTATTGAATAAAGGGAAGGCCATCTTCCGGTTCAGTGCCACCTCTGCCCTGTACATTTTAACTCCCTTCAATCCTCTTAGGAAAATAGCTATTAAGATTTTGGTACATTCATATCCTTTTCCAAGTGATTAATATTAACTATTTGTACATAATGTGTAAGTGCTTTATAGCTAAATATAAAATTAAGTTCATATTCTACAGCTTTTATCACTTATTTTGTATCTTTTGTCATATAAGTCTTATTCTTAAAGTTGATTAAGCACATAGATGTCAAGGAAACTTACAAAGTCTTTAACATTATATATACGTATACATATGTATGCATAGTTGTTATCTTTCTAAAATACTTGTATGTATCGAGCCCTACAAATCTAGTGCAAAAGAACTACCTTTATCTTTACCATCTTTGTACAAAGATGTGTAAACTTTTCAGCGAATAATGATATAACAACAAAGAAATCTACTTCCAGAGTCAGGATTAGCCATAGCTATATTCTAAAACACTTTAATGTTCCATAGAATAAATGTGTAGGTATATTTCCATAGGAGAATATTAGAAGATCTTGATCAATACTTAATTAGTTCTTGAACTTCACTGATAACTTTTATAAAGGAAGAACTGGAATACTGGCTGAATTCCAAATTTAAGCCACTGAATTATGACTCGTTTATGTAAAACTGATTGCTTAACAACAACTTTGGAAGTTAATGAAAGAAACTGAGATTATTTTTCCAAATGCTTAGGATGTTTGACTTTGTGATTCATACTGGCTTAAAAAGTCCACTGCAACTAAATTCATCTGTTGATATTTATCAGTGAAAATTTCATTTCTTGTGTTTCATTTGGTGGTTTTCGTAATAACAAATACAGAAGTACTATTATAATTATCATAAGCCCATTCTGATTTTTTTAACTTGTTTCTGTTTTTAAATTGTTTGTTTGTTTGTTGGTACCAGGGATTGAACTCAGCAGTACTTGACCACTGAGCCACATCCCCAGCCCTATTTTTTGTGTTTTATTTAGAGACAGGGTATCACTGAGTTGCCTAGCACCTCGCTCTTGCTGAGGCTGGCTTTGAACTTGTGATTCTTCTGTCTCAGCCTCCCAAAGTGCTGGGATTACAGGCATGCGCTACCGCATCCGGCTTAATTTTTTTTTTTTTAAAACACAAATGGAGCACAACTTTTCATTTCTCTGGTTGTAAATGATGCAAACTCACACCATTTGTTCAATCTATCTGATTTTATCAAAAGATTCTAAAATCTAAAAGGCTGGGTTGAAGGTGGTGCAGCTCAGAGGCTGAGCGCTTGCCTAGCAATCACAGGCAAGGCTCTGGGTTTGAACTCCAGCATCTCAAACAAGACAAAGCACAACAGTGAAACAAAACAACAACTAAAAAACACAACTGAAATACCATTCTATTTGAAGCTGATTGCAAGAAGTATAAATATGCTACTATTAAAATTAAAATATTTGAAACTAAAAGTTGCATGTTCAGGCTTTTTACACTTCCATGTTTCCTATCTTAGTTTGTATTCCTAGTGCCATCATGTGGTCATTTGATGAAAAAACTTTTTCAGTTGATGGAAATTTTTCATTTGGGCAGTAAGCTACTGTAGTGGAAAGAATATTGTATCTGAAGACAGAAAACCTGTGTTCTGTAGTCCTGGGCCAAGTTATCTAATTTCTGTAGAGCATAGGCCTTATTTCTCTGATTTCTAAATGTAGTGATAACACTCCTTGTTTGCTAAAGTCCCTGTCAGAACTGCAACTCCATTATGCCTTCCTCGTTTGTTTTAGCTAGCACTTAGAGCATCTTTCCTTATATACAGGCAGTGCTCCAAGCATTTCACACGCATTAACTCACTTAACTTGCACACCAGAATATGAAATCTCTTCATTATCAGCTCCACTTTATCAGAGTAAGTGGAGACACACAGAGGTTCAATTGCACGGAGAGGATAAGTAACTCACTGGAGGTCACTTTGCCGTGTTGAATTTTAATTACATTCACATCATGTTAAATCTTGACCTTCAGGAATATTCACCTTTCATCTTATCCAATGTTGCTGCACTTGCATAAACTCGGTCAAAACTGAACACCCAATATTTAGTATCATGCTGTCTTTGACCAAAAAATGTTTTCACATGTTAAAATATATTGGATAACACGTATTAAAGAAATTTCAATATTGCAGATATGTATCCTTCCTTAACAATTTACTATTTGAATTAGTTCAAGTTAATACTCTCTGTTCAAATACTATGCATCTCCACAAGGTACAGAAAGCCTTCTCGCCAAAGTTCTCTGAGAGATGAATACATTGGTTTAATAATATTTGCAAAGCCAACACCTTATACCAATACAATAATACCTTCTCTGGCATTACTTCATTTAATGTAAACAACTGTTCTGTGAGGGTGATACTATTACCCACATTGTACAGATAAAGAAACTGAAATTTAAAGAGATTAGATGACTTGCTCATGATGTATTTATCACTGAGTCCTGTTTGAACTATGGTTCAGGTTTTTTGATGTTTTACATAATAGTTGGATTTGTATTTTGTTTTGTGTGTTCCTTAACAATAACCTACATTATTCAGCATGCTAATTATGTGCACTATTTTGACAAACTGTGTGTTTATGACAATGAGTAACCCTCCAGAATGGACAAAGAATGTAGAGTAAGTTCAACTTCTATATTTATATATGTACATATGTAACACACACATATACACACATATACAGAACTTTGGACTTTGAAACTATGTCTTAGTGTACCTTTGAGATGAAATTGAAGAGCACTTTTATTAAAGCCATTTTAAACACAGTTAAGCAACAAGAAGACAATAGGTATCAGCCCTCGGACTTGCTGGTGTTAGATTTCATCTCTCTCTTTCACCTATACCTGATGGTTACCAGAAGTCCATCATTCTTAGACATTCACCATTTTTCCTGTAGAATTAACATGTCCAGAGAAATGTGTTGAAAGAAATTGCAGGAAAGGTCCAATATGATGGATCTTGAGTCCAATTCACTTCCAGATTACCCATTTTGTCCCATTGTCCCATAAAAACTTAAATTGAACAACAAATCTACCACTTATGGTAACTTTAAAATAGTATTTGAATATGATTAAGTTATTAAAAACTTGAGATGTAAAGGATTAATTCAGTGGGTTAAGAATCAAGGGTAAGTTATAAATGCCATAAGAAGTCAATGTTGAACCTCAGGAGTTTTCAATTCCATCAGCCATATTTACCTCATTTCAGGCCTATATCAGTTTCAAGTGTGGTCACCAAAAAACTGGCTTAAAAAAAAAAAAAACCTACAGAATTTCAGGATTGTAAAACTAAAAATTGAAAGCTAAACTAACGGAGGTAAAAGTTTGGGTAGTATTTTTTAAAAGCTAGCAGCATTACTAATAATACTGGCCATCTCTGCCTGGGATATCCCTTAAGGGCAGAAAGCCCAGCTGTATGCCAAGTGCAATCCATGCTGCTCCAGTCCAGGCTGCTGCCCCTGCCCATGCTGTCTGCGTTGAAATCCCTGCTATTCCAGGGCCACTTCTCTTACCAATGCAGAGGTCTTTCCAAGCGCATCTTCCATTTCTGGATGTGTGCAAGATGGAGCCAATAATAAAATGGAGAGATTCTGGAGAAAATAATAAGTTTCTATAAAAAGAATTCCTAAAGCATTGAAGTTAACACATGAGAATCCACTGGTCTTCAATTACTCTCTCGTTTTTGTGATTTTATGCTACCCTCAAACTCTTGTGTTTTAATAGAAATTTTAAACATTGGAAACATTCAAGTTTTTGAATTATCACCAAATTTTGTTCCAGAGTAAATTTTCACCTTGTATAACCCTAGAATTATCTTCTTTGATTTTAATGAAGTTCTTTTCCATGAACGTTAGCCTATCTTGAAGAAAGAGAAAATGTAAGACTTGATAATTTATCAATGTCTTCTCATTCTTAAAACATCATGGAAGTTGAGGGATTTTTTATTGTTTTGTTTTCTATGAGAAAATCTTTCTATGCTGCAATATTATTGATTGGCTACTCCGTCATGTGAAGCCACTGGCTGCTTCTTGGGAGGCTCTATTCATTTTTGTCAATACCAGGACATGTCAGGCAATAGCTAGATTGATTTTACATGGCATGTATTTCTCATACTGCTCTTAGGACACTTTAAAAACACCTCTTCATATGTTAGGGAGTTGAATTTCAATTTACCACTATGTCCTATTTCTTTCAAAAAAAAATCAAGCTGCATAATTTCCTCTTTTTAGTATTCATCTGTTCCACTGAGAGAGGTGTAAGAAGTTGATATGCTCTGAAAGAAAACTATTACTCTATCAGTTCTTCCTTGGATGCTTGTTTCTAGGTACACCTTCACAGGAATATATACTTTTGAATCACTTATAAAAATTATTGCAAGGGGCTTCTGTTTAGAAGATTTTACTTTCCTTCGAGATCCATGGAACTGGCTTGATTTCACTGTTATTACATTTGCGTAAGTGCCTTTTTTAAAACTTTAAAGAGAATATAGTTTGGTTTTCTATTAGTACTTATGGTTTAAAAGAATAGGCTTGATTTAGTATTTAGAACATTTGGCATGATTTATTTATACATTTAAGCTCTGGATTTTAATTTAGCACCACAGAGGTGTAAATGGCATTTATTATAGCTTGAAGGCTTTTCAATAATTGGCAATAAAATTTTCATGTGAAATAAACATGTTATCAAATTTCATATCTACCTTTCTTCCAAAATACAAACACATGCATACCCATATCCCCCAAAATATAAGAGCACAAGTATATTTATAATATGTCTTTGACAAATAAATTTAAAGAATTGTAGGTACAGATAATTCTCCTGGTTCCATAAATTTACCTTACCCATTTTATACACTCTCCATACCTTCATTTATTAGTTGGGTAAAATAATAAAAAGCAAATATCTATTAGAATCAAAATACTCTGGAAATCAGACTAACCAGATAAAAGACATGTGATATAATATGAATTTAATAAATTATTATTTCATCAGTAAATGGATATTGAAGGCTTTATGAACAGACATACTCTCTCTGCATCTATTTCTCTTTTGACCTCTTTTCTGTCTTTTCTCTTTATTGCTTTCTTCATCTTTCTTTACCTGCAACATAAGCCTTCTTATCCTTATATCCTATCCATATACACTCAGTAACATGCACAATTCCTGCATTCCTAATGGTTAACTTTCTAGTGGTAAACTCTCTTAGAAAGAGACCCAAACAAGTAGTAGAAAGCCATTCACAATAGGTGAAGTGGTATGTGGAGCACAGTGGACAAACACACCCCTTGCCCTCATCCTGCCTTTGGGAGTTGACTTTCTTGACTTCTTGCAGGTGTAATGTGGTGAGAGGAGGAAAAGAAGTGGCAGCAATATACGCAGAGCTCCAAAGGCTGCCTGTCTGGTCTTCCTTTCATCTCTGAGCAAGATGATCTAATTCTTCACCACAACCTCCAGCCACAGCTCAAAAGAAGGCATATTAGTACTTCTGTTTCTTGAGAATGAAATAGCAATAATGGCCAGAGCAGTACTGGGCCCCATAAAATATCATTACTAATTTGCCTAACTTTTGTTTAAACATTGCACTAGAAAAACCTTATCTTGTAGATAAATTCAACAAAGCAATCTGCCTTTTTATACCTAACTTAACTGATTTTACTTTTTTTCGAAATGAAATCCTGAAATCACAACCAAGATTTATTTTTTTTATCTAATTCTAAATTACACAGAGGCTGACTACATTGCTTTCAAAATGACAACAGAGGTGAATACCTTATAATGTTTACATTTAGTTAATGATCTTAAATTATGAAAATAAAGCCACAATGACAGATTTCAATTTCTAATTTACCACTTACAATATTTATCATTTAAAATCACCATGAAGGTCTTTGTAAAAGACCCAAACAAGCAATATGAATCTTGCTTAAGTCTTGAATAACTCTGATATTATTCTACAGGTTTGTAACAGAATTTGTAAACCTAGGTAATTTTTCAGCTCTTTGCACTTTCAAAATCTTGAGAACTTTGAAAATTATTTTTATAATTCCAAGTAAGGAGTGATTAAGTAATTAAGTGTAGACTCCTTGTATCTACAACTCTTTCTTTGTCTCTTGTTACTGTGTCTGTGTGTGAACTCCCTACTGCAGATATGTGACAGAGTTTGTGGACCTGGGCAATGTCTCAGCATTGAGAACATTCAGAGTCCTCCGAGCATTGAAAACAATCTCAGTCATTCCAGGTGAGAGTGGGGTTCAACACTCAGGGTGACCCATTGCATTTGTCAGCATCTGCCTCTTGGCTTCACATTCAGCATTATAGAAAATCAAAAATTATGAGTAGGGTGTCTCACAGAAAAATATTATCCTTGTCTGAATATAAGTTTTTTCCAGCCTTGGAGCTAAATGATTTCTTGCCTGACACTGTAATATGCACTCTGTATGATTTGCCCTTACACATGTTATATTTTTGTCATATCAGTTTTATTGGGAGACTTATTCCCTGTTGAATATGTCAATCTTCAGTTTCTTATCCAGTATAACCACTGATGCTTACATGTAAGCAATATAAATCTTCTAAGTCTTTTGCTAACAAAAGACAAGGGATAAGATAAAAAGAATAGCATGAGTCTAAACAGAGGATTTATGTTAAAGTGAGATTATACTCTAAACCACCAGTTTGATAACAAAACCTTTTCTGTTTGAAATTTAAACATATGTATTCAAGTCATTTGTTATAAAATGGACAAGTGAACCTAATGAAATGTGGGCAAGTTTCAAACGCACGGAGTAGAAAAACAAAACCCTTTCCTTAGTATAGACTTCTTGAGGACCATGAAGCTTCTCTCATTTTCTCTCATTTTAATGCAATGTGGATTTAAATTTCATTGTTTGGATCATTACTTTTCTGTAGTTCACCTCCATAAGCTATCGGCCTTCCATGAAATGTCGCCCTCTTCTAACACTGAAGGCTTTTACAGACTACATTTTCAAGAGAATTGTGTGAAGCTTATATTATTCTAGATGTGTTAAGCCTTCATGGTAATAGACTTCCTTCTTTCAGGCCTGAAGACCATCGTGGGGGCCCTGATCCAGTCAGTGAAGAAGCTTTCGGATGTCATGATCCTGACTGTGTTCTGCCTCAGCGTGTTTGCGCTGATAGGCCTTCAGCTCTTCATGGGCAACCTGAGGAATAAATGTGTACAATGGCCTCCCACCAATGCTTCCCTGGAGGAGCATACTATAGAGAAGAATATAACTGTGAATATTAATGGCACACTTGTAAATGAAACTTTATTTGAGTTTGACTGGAAATCATATATTCAAGATGAAAGTAAGAATTGCTGATATGTGTATTTATTCTTTTCATTGTTGACCTGCCTTTTATCTAGGCATGGATAATTAAAAATGATCATGTAAGTGGTAGTAAACTCTGAAAGTTACATAATCACATTATTTAAAAATATTTAGAATTACATTTTAATTTGACATCTTTTTCTCTGGATTTTGTTTGCTTTCTTTCTTTTTTTTTTTTTTTTTTTTTTTGCCCTCTGAGTATTGAACCCATAGCCTTATTCATATAAGGCAAGCACTATTCCATAGAGCTTTATCTTTAATCTTTTACCTGAATTTTAAATGATTTCTGGAATAAGTTTTAAAAAAGAATTTTGTTCATCATTTTACCAGTGGTTCATACATTAATTTTTTTATATATTATTTTAGTTGTGGATGGACCTTTATTTTATTTATTTATATGTGGTGCTAAGAATCGAACCCAGTGCCTCATCCATGCTAGGCAAGCACTCTACCACTGAGCTACAACCCCAGCCCCCATACATTAATTTTTAAATTGATAACTGTTCTGACTTTGACTCCCAAATGCCACCTTCTCTTGTGTTGTCATGTGGAGGTTAAAAAGAATTTTCGCAGGATCTTCTTTTTAAGTGTGCATACTTCCTGTAGTAGTTGAGATAATTGAAGGACATAAGTGTGTGAAAATCCTTTTTGTAAATGCTAAAGTACTATATAATATAACCTATTAAACATTAACTACAGATTACCAGGAACTTTGCCAGAATATTAGGGAAAATAGTGGTGATAATATATGGCTTGATAGTGCTTACAGTTGATTTTATTATTTTATGGAAATCAAGTGAGACCTAAAGGTAAGTATTCTTCTATTTGAAATAGTATGTCATCAAAAATAAAAAAAAATATTGTCAGTTAAGCTTCAGGAGAGAGTAATAGAAAATTTCAGATGAATCAGTGAGGTTATGGGAATTGCTTTATCTTTATTTCAAGCACTTAGACAAAATAGTCAAACACTGAAACAGCCTATTCTAGAAAGATGGAAAAATAATTGGCCTAATACACTTTCTCTTTAAAAAGCCACAATAAAAGAAAGAAAAATTTATCTCTCTTTTCTTTAATTTTAGTATCTGCTAGGTGCAGTGTTTCAAAAGCAAGGAGTCAGAACATGATTCATCGAAAAAGGAAATGTCCTTTTAAGGAAAAATACTAAATATACAAAACTTAGACTGTAGATATTCTAGCATACAGCTATATCTTTATTATTTTAAGATGATGAGTAATACTTTGGAAAAAATGAAAGGAAGAAAAACCTTTAGTGAATGGCTGTGTGAAACAAGTTGGATTAGTCATAGAACATTACTGATGGTTTGATAATTCTTAAAGTAGTGGTAGCATAATAAAAAGATGAAGACACTTAATGAGTATCTCCTTATAAATCTGTGAAATTCATTGGTTTGGTATAAATTAACTCCTCCATGATATTCAGTGATATGTTGACAAACAATCTGAAAACAGTTGGAAATCCCCAGGGTAAGAAAAATGCACTGAGAAGAGTGTCAGAGATGCTCAAATGTGCCTCATTCAATTCATGCCATGTCAGTTAGTCCACTGCTGTTACCAACCCCATGAAATCTGTTGTTGTTTGCTTTTTATCTAAGTGGAAGGTTCTGTCTGAAGATATCATTTAGGATTTATTGTTCATAGTGAGAACTTATTGAACTATTTTTCTTACATTTAAAGAAATCAAGCATATCTGAGGCTATTTCAACTCTAAAAAATCTAGGAATCTTATTTTACTTTGAAGATACTCCATGTTGTGAAAAGTTATTTCAAACCACATGCAAATATAAATAAGATAATGCATCTTTAAAGGTTATAGACAATTACATTCAATGAAATTAAAAATAAGCATCATGACTGAAAAGTTGTTTTCTCCAAGTTAAGGTTTTTAGGTCATCGAATTTAAAGGACTTTATTCATAAACACAAAATATAAAAAATTAATCCTGAAGTTATCACAGCCCTTTCACAGGGTTTGATTTTAACTGAAAACTTAGAAATCCTCTGCTTTGTCAATTTTTCTATGTTTAAAGAAGTCAGAGTCAGGTACAATGACCCATGCCTATAATTCCAGTTACTTGAGAGAGGGGGCAGGAGCATGGCAAGTTCAAGGTCAGCCTGAGCAACATATCAAGACCTGTCTCAAAATAAGAAATTAAAAAGTGGTGGGGATATAGTTCAGTGTAGGAGTACTTGCCTTGTGTGTGAGAGACCCTGGGTTCTATTTATAGTATTGGAGAGAAAAAAAAAAAAGGACAGTGGTGAAAAAATACTGATTTTTTTAATGTTATGTTAGTACCTGAGGCAATCACTAGTTTTATATTAATAGTAAATACATTTGCACCATCAAGTATCTAATGCCCTTAATATAATATCTAGTATTTGGAGGGAGAAGAGGAAAATACTATGTCTTCAAGTGAATGATATGTCATACTTAAATGAACCTGAAAGTAGAACCTGATTTCCTCTCTCATTTTAGTATTTTTAACCAAAAAAGTGTTTGTAACTGACTTTCTTTTTTTTTTCAAACAGGATATCATTATTTCCTGGAGGGTTTTTTAGATGCACTGCTATGTGGAAATAGCTCTGATGCAGGGTAAGCATTAATCTGTGTATATTTGTATATGTGGGTGTATACACACACATATGTGTACCTCTTTTCTCTCTTTGTAGAAACTAGCTGATAAAAGCCAACTAATTTATTACTACTGATCTGATACAATTCAGGTTATTTATAAAGCATGAGGTTATTTAAATCACTAGTTAAGCTTTTCTCGTAAAATAAGAATACTTTTAGCCACAACGCCATTTCATCTAGGTAAGTATATCCAGCTAGGAATCCATTCTGGAGACACAAGAGGCAGGGAAAAGGAAATAGACTTGTGAAAATGCTAATCCTGAAGAGAAAATATTTTTGTTAATGTTGTCGGAAATACTGTACTATATAATTTAATTGAAGCAGGCCAGAGACCCCCCACTCAAAAGACCCTTGCCATAATTAAGCTTTTCTTCTTGTCAAATCAGCAGAATAGCTTGTTCAAAGGTTTACACACAAAAGGTGTGAAAGAGTTAGTCTGCAAGCTTGTTGTACAAAAAGATATTATCTCTTGTTTTCTTGGTAAAAACTTGTGAAACCTGTGTCTGGTTTGAGGATGGAACAGAAAGCATTTGTCATGTGAACCTGCAAGCCCCCACCCCCATCCCCCACACACTGAGTATAAAGGTCAAAGAATTTCCAAAATCTTTGTTCAGAGAATTTTAGACAATAGCCCTCTCCGAACACTGCAGTCCATAAACCTGCTTCCTGAAAATTCCTCAGGTGTCCAGCTTCTTCTGTCCTACTTCATAATGATGTCAAGAAGTGACTAATAAAGTTATATTGTAAAAAAAAAAGAGAATCTTATTAATTAGTTATCAATCATACTATTTTTCTTTGAAATAGCAAGTCTTCCTGGCCAGATAATGTTCTAAGCGTAAAATTCTACCAGAATGAAAAGGCAGTAGAATGTCTGATAATACTTGCTTTTCCCCCTTTACAGCCAGTGTCCAGAAGGATACATGTGTGTAAAAGCTGGTAGAAACCCAAATTATGGTTACACAAGCTTTGATACCTTCAGTTGGGCATTTCTGTCTCTGTTTCGGCTGATGACTCAGGACTTCTGGGAAAATCTTTATCAACTGGTGAGAATCTGAAGCAATATACACTGCATTTAAGTTGAGTGTACAGGAACATAGACTGAGTTATGAAAATCAAACCACAGCATAATGTGGTAGAGACAGCAGAATTTGGAAGCCAGAGATTTGAGCTCCTCTATCTTATTGATTATAATATATATTAAACAGAATAATGCCAAAGATAGTAATTCACTCCCATTCTCCCTGACTCAAATCCTATTTCTTACCCTTCTCAGAGACAAGTTCTCTTAACCAGAAGGCACAATCTCCCCTTGGCCCTGTATCCTCCCTCAATTATTATCCCACAGATGGGAGGAAGTAAATGTACAAATACCTCTTGTCTCTTCTTTGACTTTCATCAAAGTTTCAGCTTTTTTAATGGTAATCTCCATCTTATTTTATTGGTTTTGTTTTATTCTGGGTGAATCCAAGAATTCCCTCCTAGAGATCAAAGTATGAGTGCTTAAGTTAAAGAAGGAAGAGGCAGAGGTTAATGAAATAGACTGTGAAAGAAGTAGGAGGGCCTGTTACCAGTGTAATTATTATTTGTATCAGAGTTCTGCAAGACACAAGTTGAAAGGTGAACCCACCACTTAATGAAATAGTATTGAAAAAACAATTTCGTTCTTGTTTGCAGACGCTGCGTGCTGCTGGGAAAACATACATGATATTTTTTGTGCTGGTCATTTTCCTGGGCTCATTCTACCTAATAAATTTGATCCTGGCTGTGGTGGCCATGGCCTACGAGGAACAGAATCAGGCCACATTGGAAGAGGCAGAACAGAAGGAGGCGGAATTTCAGCAGATGCTGGAACAGCTTAAAAAGCAGCAAGAGGCAGCTCAGGTAAATTATCAAGTCAAATATGCCATGTCCCACAGCACCCACCTCTTTCTTTTGGTACCAACTTTTTTTATTGTTAAAAAATATTGAAGAGAAAGTAAAAGACAGTACCTGAGGAAACTGGTAGGATGAGAAATTAACAAGGATTTCTGAATATCTACTTAATTTCATTTAGTTTAATTATTCATTTAATTATTTTAAGATGCTTGTAATATTAAACACAATAGAACTTTCCAATGTTATTTTAGTTATTCTAAGATGCTCAGAATAAAAGGGAAAATATAATTTTGGAGGGTATTCTTGGGGAAGAAACTTTTACTGAGTGAATATACTGGTGTTAGGAGAAAATTCTAAGGAGAAAATCTTTTCTTAGAAAAAATTATTATTATCTAAAAAGATGTTCATCTATTTCATAAAAATACTTTTACCTTTCTTTAACCAAACATGTCACCTTTTAATGTGGTTGCTTAATTGCCTTTACAAGGACATGATTAAAAATGCAATGTTCTCTGATTCAGTGGTAGCCAGTCGGCATCTGAGTCACCAACCTCACAGAGACCAGAGGATCTTAGAGAGATACTTGTTTTATAGTGTGATGTCAGTGCTCATAGTTCAAAAAATGCCTGTCCTGTCCTCCCATCTGTGTCACATACGAACTCAGTCTTTACTCAAGAAGTTCATTCAGGTATACTAATTGATACACAAAAGGCCTGTATTGAGGGTATTCTGGGAACAATGATAATAATCAAAAAATGCCATCTGAGTACCAGTACAATTTGTGATCAAAAATCATTGTTCTTATCCAATGCCCACAAGTCCAGTAACAACCAGTGCTAAGTTGAAGATGTTGGGAGCAGTTTTTGGAAAACTGAACATCTTGTATTGCTTAGTAGAAAACTGCTGACCCTCCCCCTTCCACTCTTCAAAACAGAGTATCATGGAGGGGAGAAGAACAGATTTTATAACCATCCATCAGTTTGATTGATAATATTTTGAGGGCATTGAATAACACAGTTTCAATGGGAATTATCTCATTCCCATTTTTGGTTATGACCTCATGTAACTCACAAGCTTTTCTTCAATACTCAGTCTATTTTTCAGAGGAAAGAAGACAATGCTAATTAAATCCAATTTATTAGGGCAAATTCAATCCTCCAAAGTAGTATGAATTATGGTTTTGTTGATGCACAATGGATGCTTTTGAATTTATGTTCTGTGAAGCATAACACAAACCTGATAAATGGTATGATGGAGAAAACCAGATTATTTCTGAAAGTCCTCATTAGGTAGAAAAAAAATTGCCCCTCACACTTGCAGAGCATCTATGCGAGATTAGCTCAGTCAGCTAAATGCATTTTGTAAATGCCATAAAAATTCTTAAGACAATTAAAGAATGATTAAGGAATTTTTGTGCCATGCTTAATCTATTTTTCCTCTATACAGCAAGCAGCAGCTGCAACCACCTCAGAACATTCCAGAGAGCCTAGTGCAGCAGGCAGGCTTTCAGACAGTTCATCTGAAGCCTCCAAGTTGAGTTCCAAGAGTGCCAAGGAAAGGAGGAATCGGAGAAAGAAAAGAAAACAGAAAGAGCAGTCTGGTGGGGAAGAGAAAGATGAGGATGAGTTCCACAAATCTGAATCTGAAGACAGTATCAGGAGGAAGGGGTTTCGTTTCTCCATAGAAGGGAACCGTTTGACATATGAAAAGAGGTACTCTTCTCCACACCAGGTATGGCACTGATGAATTTGCTGAACCGGGGATGAGAAATAGTGTACTGAAGAGAGGGAAAGAATTAAAATGGACCTAGGAATTTTAATCAACTGAATCAATATTAGTTTTATTATAGTTAAATTTATCCTTTCTCCACATAGTTAAATGAAAAGCTTATTCCACATGTTTGTGAGTCTACATCTTGGTGTGGTTGAAATAATGTTGGTTTGAAAGACAGGAGACCTGGATTTTCATTTTGAGACTGGCTGCTGGTCCTTGTTTGTGACTAATGACATTTAATTTTTCTGGCCCTCAGCTCTTTTAACAACAACAAAAAAAAGTGCATCTGGGACTGGGTGATCAGTAATGTCCTTTTGGTTGTTTTATGATTTTATGTTGTTTTCCCCCAAACTTCTTTATAAGCCATGGTGTATGTTTCTGAGAATACCAGTCATGGTACACTTCATTGAAAAGCACATCACTCTGAACTTCAGAAGTTAAGTATCGAAAACACTATGCCTTTTAAAACAGGAATAAGAGATAAAGTAATTTTAGAAAAGTGGACCAATGATATGTGAAAATGTGTGAATTCCTTAAAAGGAAAGTGCAACGATATCAACGGTGGCCTTGCTGAGGTCTTGTGGCTAGTGCCAATATTCCCAATATCCCCAGCAATAGACTTTACAGTGTTGCCATTTGAAATTGAGAAATGGTGGTTCAGGGATTTTTTTCATTATCTATAAGTTGCACTCTAGCTCCTCATTCTTTATTAGCAGTAGCTAGAGACCACTGATTGAATTTAACCTGAATGCTCACAAATGTAAGATGTTAAAGGAATGTCAGGAGTGCTGAAATTTCCTTCAATTTAATCTTGCAAAATGATTGCACATTACAAAGGCTATATTAATATGATTTTACTTTTTGTTTGTTTGTTTCAAACTTTTAGTCTTTGTTGAGCATCCGTGGCTCCTTATTTTCTCCAAGGAGAAATAGCAGGACAAGCCTTTTCAGTTTTAGAGGGAGAGCAAAGGATGTGGGGTCTGAGAATGACTTTGCTGATGATGAGCACAGCACCTTTGAGGATAATGAGAGCCGGAGAGATTCCTTGTTTGTGCCCAGACGACATGGAGAGCGACGCAACAGTAACCTAAGTCAGACCAGTAGGTCGTCCCGGATGCTGGCTGTGTTTCCAGCAAATGGGAAGATGCACAGCACCGTGGATTGCAATGGTGTGGTTTCCTTGGTTGGTGGACCTTCAGTTCCTACATCGCCTGTTGGACAGCTTCTGCCAGAGGTGATAATAGATAAGCCAGCTACTGATGACAATGTAAGGAAGTTTTAAATAGTTCAGGCATGGCTGGCCCATTATTGCTGCACCAGCCAGTGTTTCTACAGAATGGATCTCTTGAGAATGATTCCTGGTTGGTCAAGCTGTGAATGCACCTGCATCTTGTAATACCTTTAATGGACTAACCAACTAAACCTTAAAACCTGACTCTTCCCTGCACAAACCTGAATGCATTTACTTAGTCAACATGCTAAGGATTAATTAGACACAATAATTACTGCCTCCAACTGGAGGATTTGCTATATGCCCACACTGAAATTATATATCAGGGCATCCTCTAAGGCCCTGGTGTAAAAGTAAATAAATGAGTCTTCTGTTCAAGTGTAAAGGGTGTATAATAAATCTTTCCAACTGATTCTTCAACATATCTGTGCTTTAGTTCAGATTTTCAAAAACACTGTGCCTAAACAGACAGCTTCACTATTACCTTAAAATTTCTAGTATTCATATTTGTCTTACTAAAAAAATGCTGATATACGTCTTTTCAAAACTAATAAAAATGAAGAGACAAATAAATTATTGATACAGACAAAAGAAAGAGTTGCCTATGAATAAAGGTGTGTTATGTGTTTGTAATGTAGAAACAGATGAGGAACTTCCAAACAGATGCTGCCTCATTGTAAACTGTCCACTCACTTGGAAATATATCAGCATGATGAGGCATGACTAAGTCAGAATTAGATGACTTATTGCTCTGATACCCTGGATGAAACTGTTGTCCATGCAGCATGTGTGTGTGTTTTTAATATAGTTTGTGTTGTCAATGACTACCCATGTCTTATTTCTAGAAAAAGAGATGGCAGCTAAGTGTGTTGTAGTGGTTGGTATTTTCTTAAAAGTAAATGGCTACCTTCTCAAAAATCAAATGCCTGGATCACTTATATGGCTTTTTAAATTATTAGGTTCTTACTATTAAGTCAGAAATAAGGATAACTGTTAAATCTATCTGACTAAATATTTACCAACTATATCATAAGTATATCATATTTCATAAAATGAAATCAGAGGGCTAAAAATTAATTTTTGCTATATGACTGAATGGTTAACAGTTTTAACATTCCAGGTTAATGATACAATAAGTCAGCAATATCTGCCATCACCAATTAAATATGAAAGTGCATGATGCATGTATTTCATAAAATTCACCAAATCACCATTTTATTGTTTGTTTATCATGTTGTTCAAGTTAATTGCTTAATGCATTAGCACTGTCTTTATAGGGCACAACTACTGAAACTGAAATGAGAAAGAGAAGGTCAAGTTCTTTCCATGTTTCCATGGACTTTCTAGAAGATCCTTCCCAAAGGCAAAGGGCAATGAGCATAGCCAGCATCTTAACAAATACAGTAGAAGGTTTGTAACAAATTCCATTTCCATTTCAATTATTTCAGTTAACTTATATTGTCTCATTGGAAACAAATCTTTGTATGTGTGTTGGAAACTTCATTCTAATGAGAAAGCAAGAGTGACTATTCATTATATGTGCTGCTATATTCTAGGAGCTTTAAAAGTTTACCTTTATTCAGTAATATTGAACCCTAAAGACTATTTTCCAAACTATATGTGGCAACTCTGAAAATATACAATAAAGCATTCTGTTGGGGATTTCCAGTCCCCTTAGTCATAGGGACCCTCTGTTCCACTTAGCTTCAAAGTGCTCCAGCAGCACTGTCCCTTTCAGCCTCATCCTAAATACTCTCAGGATTGAAGAGGAGGAGGAGATCATTTTCCCAAAATAAAAAATCAAAAGATGATTCTTGGATCACATCACTACCCTAACTCTGACAACTTGATATTGACAATATAGCCAGTCATTAATGTCAGATTTTACACAGTATGTTTCCCTAAGCATGTTCCTAGTGATTTCATTTAAAAGATCAATCAAGCCAAGTGTTGAGCCACAGTATCAATGCATAAGAGAAAAAACTCTTTCTTTACTACCTCTACTTTGTGTGTATGTCTGTTGTCTCTAGGAGACTAGAGTAAACCTTATAATCTTTTTTTATTTTACCAAGTACAAAAGAGTTTGACTTTGTAGCATATGAAAATATACCAATTACTGAAAATAAATCTAGAAGATCTGAAATAAATATTTGTGGGTATAGAATAAATATTTTAGTTGCTGTTCTTACTCTTTTAAATCCAGAACTTGAAGAATCCAGGCAGAAATGCCCACCCTGTTGGTATAAATTTTCCAACATATTCTTAATCTGGGACTGCTCTCCATATTGGTTAAAGGTGAAGCATATTGTCAACCTGGTCGTGATGGACCCGTTTGTTGACCTGGCCATAACTATCTGTATTGTCTTAAATACTCTTTTCATGGCCATGGAGCACTATCCAATGACAGAACATTTCAATAATGTGCTTGCAGTAGGAAACTTGGTAAGCATATTAGAAGGTAATTGTGTTCAGTCTTTAGATTCTCTGTTTAAGAAACTGTTACATTTAATAATTGATAGCACTTTTTCAACCACCCTTCCTACTCCACCCTCCTACTCCACCCTCAGAGGCATTATAACTAGCTGAATTACATCTAGTACACTCTTACTTTTACCAAAAGCAATGGTCCTTTATATCCATCCATGCAAAAACTGAGAACGACAACAGTAGGCATAGAACCACAGTACTGCTTTCAAAAGTCCATAGTGATATTTACAACTTTTTAATGATGCAGAAGTAGTTTATTGTTTAAGAGCACTTTTTTTCTTTTCTTTTTTCTTTTTCTTTTCTTTTTTTTGGTACCAGGGATTGAACTCAGGGGTACTTGACCACTGAGCCACAACTCCAACCTATTTTGTGTTTTATTTAGAGACAGGGTCTCACTGAGTTGCTTAGAGGTTCCCCATTGCTGAGGCTGGCTTTGAACTCATAATTCTCCCCTCTGAGCTTTCCAAAGTGAAGAACAATTTTTAAAAAGATGATAGTATCTCATTTTCCCTAAGCATAGAAAGCCAAAATAAAATTGTGGATCTTTTTCTCCTCCTTAATCATTGCAAGAATAAATATAACTATACAATGTCTCTAGCTTTACTGCTTCCAGGATCTAAGTAGTCTATGTAATTTTTCATATATCCATTCTATATTACACCATGAAATATTGCAAACCCCAGGACATTTTATATATTGTATGATTAACAAGGCCAACTGTGGTAAAGGTTGCTACTTAACTCTTTCATTTGTATACTTCAAAATGTAAATTATCACATTTGCCAGTTGACTCCAGTTGGCTCAAGAATATTAGGAATATTAGAAATATTAGGTTTTATTTGCTGAAAGAAAAAACACTGAAATATATGAAAAAGTATACCTTTTTCATAACATTTGGTTTGAGATTGACAATTTTTATTTATTTTTTGTTACCAGAGATTAAACTCACTTAGTGTTTAACCCCTGAGCCTCATTCCCATCCTTTTTAGTTTTCATTTTGAGACAGTCTAAGTTGCTTAGGGCCTCTAAGTTGCTGAAGCTAGCTTTGATCTTGTGATCCTCCTGCCTCAGCCTCCCAAGCCACTGGGATTACAAGCATGTACCACCACACCTTGCTCAAGGTTTAGGATTTTTTTATGGTGAAAAATAAAATAAAAAAGTAACATCCTTCAATGTATTATTTATATTTATATTTATAAAACTCTACTTTTTATACTATGAAAGTAAATTTTTTTAATGTATAACAAATAATAATGATAGTATTGCACACACTGTAAAAATAGCTGAACATGTATAACAACTACCTGACTTGAGGAAAATGGGTATAAGCTTATAGATAAAATGAAACTATGTATGAGCAAAATCTCACCAGTATCTGTGTTGTCCGAAACCTGGAGGAAATGCAATTTGATTTAATGAGAAGAACACTGCCAAAAATAGAATATTTGCACTAATATCCTAGTTTTGTCATCTTATAGTTGTAAACTATTGGGAAAGTCATTCCATCCATCTTGCGATCTTAGTTTCCTCTATAAAGAAATAATTATATGTCATCTGGTTATTGGAGATTCTGTGAGGATAAAGTGAAAAATGTATGCAAAGTCTTTAATAAGCTATAAACTACTATACACATTTAAGTTAGTAATGGAATCATTATTGGAAAAGTAGCATAAGCCTTTTGTTCTAAGAGCAGATATTGTGTTACAGTCTCTCCTTATCTGATGCAACTAGAATAATTTTGTTTTGATCTTAGGTTTTCACTGGGATCTTTACAGCAGAAATGTTTCTGAAAATTATTGCCATGGATCCTTATTATTATTTCCAAGAAGGCTGGAATATTTTTGATGGTTTCATTGTGACACTTAGCCTGGTAGAACTTGGGCTTGCCAACGTGGAAGGATTATCAGTTCTCCGTTCATTCCGATTGGTAAAGAAAAACAAAAGAGCAACCATAGCAAAAACTTTTCTAAAAACAGCGTTCTTGAATAGTTCTGTCATGGATTTTACCACATAAACATTAGCCTTTCAAGTTCATATCTTTGTATTATCAAAAAATGTTCTTAAGTGAGAAAAATGTATATAGTCCCACTTACCATTAAAAATCTTTATTCTGAAAAGTGTAGTCAGGTAAAATTGAATATGCTATCCAGTTACCATTCTGACTAATTATTGTTTTTAATGACTACTACAGTTAATATTTCCATATCTAAGAAACATTTTTAATGAAAATTCTCCATATTTTAATAAAAAGCTGAAAATACAAATGGCCCTGTGTAGCAGTGGATGACAATCAGTCATATGATTTACATGCCAAATGTTTTACCAGCTCTGCCTCTGGAAAATATATACCTTCCAAAAGTTAAAAAAGAGAAAATTTGTAGGACAACAAAACATGCCTGTTAATTAATATATATGTCCTTGAAAATTAAGGAAATATAGAGTCATAGAAAATATTCCAGTTTCTCAGTGCAGGTGCATCTAGCTATATCAATGATCTGAAGTAGCATTAATGAATAATACACATTTTTCCTCTACATCCATCAGAGCTGAATATGATTTTACTTAGTATACTATTGACAAATGAATGTCTCTCAGTAGAGATCATTCAGATTCAATGGTTAATATTACTGTTTAAGACATGGTATATCTCAGAGCTTCCTTTATAAAATAAATTAAGAAAAGTTTTTGCTAAGTAATCATTAATAATTCACTCTTAGAGAAAATGATGTACTTAATTAAAATATGGGATAAATAGATTATTCCCAGAGGGTCCAAAAGTTAGTCATGAGCCCCAGAGGATAAGGCAGGACCACTGTTTTAAGAGATTCAAACTTTTTGGGGGAGGCTGGGTATTGAACCCAGGGCCTTACACATGCTTTGCAAGTAGTCTCCCACTAAGCTAGACCTCAGCCCTAAAAGATTCCATTTCAATCATCATTTCTTGGTAAACCTCAACATATTAAATGCTTACAAAGTTCATAATAATATGTATCAATTTTTTTCATTTTCTAGCTCCGAGTTTTCAAGTTGGCAAAATCTTGGCCAACATTAAACATGCTAATAAAGATCATCGGCAATTCAGTTGGGGCACTGGGAAATCTAACCCTGGTGTTGGCCATCATAGTCTTCATTTTTGCTGTAGTCGGCATGCAGCTCTTTGGCAAAAGCTACAAAGATTGTGTCTGCAAAATCGCCAGTGACTGTAAACTCCCACGCTGGCACATGAATGACTTCTTCCACTCCTTCCTGATCGTGTTCCGTGTGCTGTGTGGAGAGTGGATAGAGACCATGTGGGACTGTATGGAGGTCGCTGGTCAAGCCATGTGCCTTACTGTCTTCATGATGGTCATGGTGATTGGAAATCTAGTGGTATGTATCTGCCTAAGAATATGCATTTCAGAAATATATTAAAAATATGACAGAATGACCATTTTTTCCATAAGAATTCATGATTATTAGTTCTAAATGTCTCTTTCCTTGGTTATATTTATACCTTCAGTTTGAAGGCATCACAATATATAAATTTATACTAAACTCCATTATGTCAATCATTTCATCACATTTATTATATGAATTACAGTAGAAACAAATTCAGAGCCAAGGGAGGGAGAAGTCTAAAATATAACTAGAGATAAATCTACAATATGTTATGCATATATCATATATACATATGGCAGTGGGTGACAACCAGTTATACAATGTGCATGCAAACACTTTTCTTAATGTTAACTAGAAAATATATATATCTCAAATCACGAAATAAGAAGTTCATAGGATTATTAAATATTTCCACTAATTCACATATATGCCCTTGCAAATCAAGGAAAGAAAGAGTCCTAGAAAATATAATCATTTACTTCAAATCATGTATAGAAAAGAAAGAAAAAAAGAAGAAAGAGGGAAATAAGTGAGTTAGTTCAGCACTGCCTGCCACTATTGGACTAACAAGTGGTACCTTTCAGGGTTCATAGTAATTATGCCATTCGTTTTCTTTCCCACTGCAACACACAGCACTAAGTCACCTGACATCATATGGTAGATGCATTAGCCAACAAATTATCTAGAGGCTCCAAGTCAAAATAAGGGATGGCTAATGAAGGCATTCTTTATTTTGAGATTACCCTAATGGAGTAATTCTCTCTTAAAATTGGAATACATACATATGCATGTATGAATATGTCACAATGAATCCCACTATTATAATTATAATGCATGAATAAAAATTAATTAAAATGTTTGTATATGTTTATATATGTAAACATATGTATACATATGTGTGCATATTCCAAGGAGTACACACATTAATGTGCTAGTTTTATCAAAATAATATAAATTATTTATAAACAATTCTACTAATTAATTGAAAATGAAGTATGAGAAATGCAGTATGGTTAAAAAAAAAGTTTTGGTACCTATTTTAAGCCCAGAAGCCCTTAAATTGGACCGATTTGAGTGGTGACTTTTCTGTTAACATCCAATTCAATATCTCTATCAGAAAAAAACCTACAAAATATATTTTAATGCATAATTACAAATGTTAATGATTTTTAAATTTAGAATTGGATAATGCACACATAAATTTGTTTTTCTCATATGGTTTTAAATTAATGATACTCTAGGTTAGCTCATTCACTTCATTTACAAGTGAGAAAACTTGAAAGCTATGAAACATGTCTTTACTTAAGGATGCATAGTTAAATAGCTAGCTATTAAACTAGATCACAAATTCAGAGCATCCAAGTTGGGATTGAACCCAGGGCTTTACGCCTTGAAAGCACACACTCTACCCTGAGCTACAGTCCTAGACCACCCAATTTCAAATAAATAGGCTGTGATGTTTCTGTCTCATCTAGTTTAGAACTTGGAGATTCCTACAATTATAAGTTGTCAAAATATGTTCTTCATTATACTGAGGTAAAATTATAATCATGTCTGTTGTTTTTTAAGGTCCTGAACCTTTTTCTGGCCTTACTTCTGAGCTCCTTCAGTGCAGACAACCTTGCAGCCACTGACGATGACAATGAAATGAACAATCTTCAAATTGCTGTGGATAGGATGCACAAGGGAGTGGCATACGTAAAAAGAAAAATATATGAATTTATTCAACAGTCTTTCGTTAGAAAGCAAAAGATTTTAGATGAAATTAAACCACTTGATGATCTAAACAACAAAAAAGACAGTTGTATGTCCAACCACACAACAGAGATTGGGAAAGATCTTGATTATCTTAAAGATGTTAATGGAACCACAAGTGGCATAGGAACTGGGAGCAGTGTTGAAAAGTACATCATTGATGAAAGTGATTACATGTCATTCATAAATAATCCCAGTCTTACTGTGACAGTACCAATTGCTGTAGGAGAGTCCGACTTCGAAAATTTAAACACAGAGGACTTTAGTAGTGAATCAGATCTGGAAGAAAGCAAAGAGGTAAGATGCTACTGATGTGGATAAGTATAAATATTTTTGTGTGTATGTGTGTGTGTGTATTATGTTGCCTATATTTATGATTATATATTTTCCTTGTAGAATTCTTCACAATGACTCAAATTTTATTTCATAGAGGAAACAAAGATGATTGAGATGATTGATAACTTGAAGAATAGCATAGTAATGTGTGAGTTTTCTCATCTTAAGGTGATCTGCCAGATGGATTATTGGATGATCCAATGAATGAAAAAATAGAATCATCATAGGACTATTTATCCTTACAATAATCTAGAAGGGAATATGTTATTATAAATTTTTAAATAAGAAAGCTAGTGTAGGAAGTTTAAAGGATACATAACTGGTGAGGGATGGAGCTGAGACTTGGACTCAGAGACTTTAAGTTTCTATGTCTTCCATTGCATCACATTAGCTCACATGCGTGAAAGATACTGTAGCATCAGGAAATGGTCTTTATATCTCCTCTCACTAAAACTACATTGTCCTATGTGTTAGTCTACATGGTCTGCCATAATACTATGCCATACACTGAGTGGTTTAACCAACTGATATTTATTTTCTCACAGTTCTAGAAACTGGAAAATCCAAGATCAAAGTGCCAGTACAGTCAGTGTCTGGTGAGATCTCTCTCCTGGGATTGCAGATGCCACCTCCCCTCTGTCTTCACATGGCCTGTCCTCAGTGCATGGGTGTGGAGAAACATTTCTGGTGTCTCTTCTGCATATAGAGCACCAGCCCTGTTGAAGTAGAGCCCCAACTTCATAACTTCTTTAAGCCTTTATCACCCTCTCACAGGTCCTGTCTTCAAATACAGTCACAAATGGAGGAGTTTAGCTTCAACATTTGAATTTCGGGAGATACAATTCAGTCTTTAGAAACTTAGAAATATTAAGCTAAAACTCTAATGTACATACAGACTGTCCCTGGTGTACATAGTTTGACTGTTTTCAAACTTTCCATTGTTGTGAAAGTGGTATGCATTCAGTAGAAATCATACTTGGCATTTTGAATGCTGATGTTCCACTGAGTTAGCAATATGGAGCATCTGATGGTGCTGGGCAGAAGGCTGGGAGCTCTGGCAACCTTCTCAAAAGATTAAACAACTGATGCTTGGCAGGATGCTATATAGTTATCATGTTCAGTAGGTTAGGTGTATTAAATTAATTTTTAATTTATAATAGTTTCAACTTAATGATAGGCTTATTGTAATTCAATTCCACTGAAAATTGAGGAACATCTGTATGAGATCATTCAAAAGAGGTCTAAAATAAATACCTTCACTTCAATTAATGTTTGGAAATCTCAAAGACAGTAAAATTCTCACATTTTAGGCTACATGTCTAAGTATTTCAAAGGATCTGAAACATCAAAAACATTTTACTAGGAGCATAATTCCATTAGAATGCTCTGTCCAAGGGAAACTACATCAGATTTTGATAGTTATCCAGGCATATGACTTTCTTTTGATTTATTAAGTATGTCCCTTTAAAGATGATCCAAGCTTTTATTGTGAGTCTCTGAATAATCTAGGTCTCATTTTCCCCTTTTAGGAGTAGGGGGCTAATATTAGAACTAGAAGCTGCTTCTGGAACTCTAGCCCTAAGGCTTCTTAGTATTTCAGTTTTGTGCAATGAAGAGTTCAGGGACATATCAAGCAATCGATCTTGGTCACACTTCTCACGTCCACGGAAATGGATTCAGGAGAGAAAATGATAGATTATTTTTGTAAAACACTGTGGGGTTTTTCAGGATTTTTAATTTGAACATTATCTCACTTCAAACTTAAAAGGAGCTGGGTTTTGCTAAGGAAATAATGGAGACTGATTTTTGAAAAATTGTTATTTTCATATTTATAAAATTTGTTCTGAACTTCTTATAAGTATGTTGTGCTAACTGATTTGCCACTGAGCTCCAAGTTCTGAACTTCGGACAAAACAAATTTGGAAACGTTTTTCCTAATCTGGATTTCTTTGCCTTGGATCTTTAGACATAAATTCAGTGTGTGATTAAACTAATAGCTACTACCTGTTATCTGTTAAATTGAAAAAGAAACTATTTCATTGCAGAAACCATCCTTTTGCAAATACTCTTCCTGCAAATATTTAACATGATACACAGTTTACCTGGTTTTTTTGTTGTTTGTTTGTTGTTGTTTGTTTGTTTGGTTTTTTTTGTACTGACTGGGGCTGAAAGGAACACTGACCTCTATAAAGTGACTATCCACTGAACCACTGTTCTATTTCTTTATACTTGATGACATTTCATAGCTTTGAACACTGCATAAACTGCAGTTTTAAATGTTATGGTAGTAGAAATTTTAGAGATGCAATATTTCTCAAATTATGAATCATCACCCAGTTGAAATTGAAAACTCAATTTTATTAGCCAGTAATTTTTAAAAAATTTTAATGAAATAAAATGGAGTATTTCAATGCACGTTGCTTGTTGAAGGGAGGAGTATTAGAAAATGAAATCTTTTGTTTCATTTTAATGCATCCTCTAATCAATCACTTGGTACATGTGTATAGAGCCGGAAGTGCAGTTCTTATATTTGAGAAACATTGTTTCAGTTCCATAAAGATAGGGATCATGAAGCTTTCCTAACCACAGAGAGAAGAGGTCACTTCCTTTTATGGTACCCAGAAATATAAGGCACAGATCATGGGTAATAGATAATGTGTATAGAGGATCATGAATTTTCCAAAGTACCATAATACTTTATGATAGCTATCTATAAGCATGCATGTCTCTTCTTTTATGTCATGACCTATTTTTACCTGTTCAGTATAGAATAGGTATTAAGATCAAACTTTTCAGCTTTCAACTTTTTAAAAAATGTATTGACACATAATAATTGTATGTACTAATAAGGTGCAATGTGATGTTTTAATACATGCATACATTATATAGTGATCAAATCAGGGAAATTAGCATATCCATCACAATCTTTTATTATTGCTTTGTTGTGAGAATATTCAAAAGTCCTCTCTTTGGAGCACACAATGCAAGATTGTTAGCTATAGTTAGCCTGCTGTACAAGGAATATCAGAATTCATTCTTCCTAACTGACTAACATTGTGTTCCTTGACCAGTGTCTCCACAACTTCTCCTCCCCATCTCTCCCCAGCCTCTGGCTACCACTATTTTGCTTTCAATGTCTATAATATTCATTTTTTAAAATCCCACATATGAGTGAGATCAAGCAGTATTTTTCTTTCTGTGTCTGGTTTATTTTTCTTAACATAATTTCCTCCAGGCTCATCCATATTGTCAAAAATAACGGGATTTCATCCTATCTACTGACTGAGTAGTATTCCATTGTGTATATACCACATTTTCTTTATCCATTCATCTGTTCATGGACACCAAGGTTAATATTTCATATACTTCAAATAGTGGTGTAATAAACATAGAAGTAAAGATGTTTCCTCAGCACACTGATTTCATTTCCTTTGGATATATGCCCTGGAGTAGTACTTTTGAATCACATGATAGTTCTACTTTTATTTTTGTGAAGAATCTCCAGACTTTTTTCCATAATGGCTGTACTAATTTGAATTCCCACCAACAGTGTATAAAAGTTCCTCTTACAGTAAATCCTTGGCAGCATTTGTTACTTTATATCTATTTGATAACAGCCACTGTAACTAGGGTGGGCATCACACTACCTTGATTTTATAATATACTACAAAGCTATATAACCCAAGCAGCATGGTACTGGCATAAAATTGTAGGCCAATGGAACAGAATAGAGTGACAGAACTAAATCCATGCATTTACAGCTAACTGATTTTCCACAAAAATGCCAAGAATGCACAAAGAAAAAAAATCATTCTCCTTGACAAATGGTGCTGAGATCAGTAGATATCCACATGTAAAAAAATAAAATTTGACATTTGACTCCTATGTCTCACCATATACAAAACTCAACTCAAAATTGATTAAAGACTTAAATGTAGGACCAAAAGCATGAAACTACTAGAATAAAACATAGGGAAAATGCTACATAACATTATTGGTTTGGGCTATGATTTTATTTTATTTTTGACAGAACTTCAAAAGCAAAAGCAACAAAAGCAAAATAAATGTAATTACATCAACTAAAAATTTTCATTTTCTGCACCACAAAAGAAATAATTAACAGAGTAAAAGGGACAACCTATAGGAGAAAATATTTGTAAATTTTATGTTTGGCAAGGAGCTAATATCCAGATTCTATAAGGAACTAAAAAACAAACAAACAAAAAAATACTTATAGTCAGTAATAATAAAAATCCAATTAAAATTGGGAAAAAGACCCAAATAGTCATTTCCCAAAAGAAGATGTACAAATGACAAACATATGTGTGATAAACATTGACTATTACTAGCATCAGGGAAATGCAAGTCAAAATCACAATGAGATATCATCTCTTCTCAGTGAGAATGAGTATAGTCACCTCTTAATAGAACCATGTTGAAAGATACTTTTCATCGCACTTGCTCTGATGGGAATATATGTAAAATTATAGTTTTATTTCCCATGATTCTGGATCCCATGTTTCTCTTGATTCAATCTCATATTGAGTTAGATTTTGTTGCTTTCACTTTTGTTAGCCATGTTAGTCACTTTATATTTGAAATCTGAGAAAGTAATAATCACTCATCATTTTTACATGAATTCCAGTTGAAATGCAGTCAATATCTGAGTCAACTGAAATTTTTAGATTAAAAAATGAAACATCTATTGACCCCTACAAATTTCAATCATTACAGCATTGTTATACCTGATTTTCTACAAATATCTTTTTATAGATTACCATAGTAGTCCAAACTTCCTGACTCTAACTTCACCATTTCTTCCTTCTTGATCAGAAATAAACCCACACAAAATTATTTCTCCTCATTGATTCCTCAGTCTTTTTTTAAATTTATTTTTTTAATTTATTTATTCTACTTAGGTATACATGATAGCAGAATGCATTTTGATTCATTGTACACAGATGGAGCACAACTTTTCATTTCTCTGGTTGTACGTGATGTAGAATTATATCATACATGCAGTCATACATGAAGCTAGGGCTATGATGTCCATCTCATTCCACCATCTTTACTGTCTCATGCCGCCTCCCCTCTCTGTCTCCGTTGACCAAAGTTCCTCCATTCTTCCCATATCCTCTCCCCCATTATAGATCAGCATCCACTTATCAGAGAAAACATTCAGCCTTTGTTTTTTGCGGGAACTGGCTTACTTTGCTTAGCATATTTTCCAACTCCGTCCATTTACCTGCAAATGCTATAATTTTATTCTCTTTTACTGTGGAGTAATATTCCATTGTGTAGATGTACCACAGTTTCTTTATCCATTCATCTATTGAAGGGCATCTAGGTTGCTTCCACAGTTTAGCTATTGTGAATTGAGCTGCTATAAACACTGAAGTGGCTGCATCACGATAGTATGCTGTTTTTAAGCCCTTTGGGTATAGACCGAGGAATGGGATAGCTGGGTCAAATGGTGGTTCCATTCCACGTTTTCTGAGGAATCTCCATACTGCTTTCCAGATTGGTTGCACCAATTTGCAGTCCCACCAGCAATGCATGAGCGTGCCTTTTCCCATACATCCTTGCCAACACTTACTGTTGTTTGTATTCTTGATAACCGCCATTCTGATTGGCATGAGATGAAATCTTAGAGTAGTTTTGATTTGCATTTCTCAAATTGTTAGAGATGTTGAACATTTTTCGTATGTTTGTTGATCAATTGTATATCTTCTTCTGAGAAGTGTCTGTTCAGCTCAGCCCATTTATTGATTGGGTTGTTTGGTTTATTGTTTTTGGGGTTTTTTTTTTTTTTTGGTGTTAAGATTTCTGAGTTCTTTATATATCCTGGATATTAGTGCTCTATCTGATGTGAGTGTGGCAAAAATTTGTACCCAGAATGTAGCCTCTCTGTTCATGTCATTGATTGTTTCTTTTGCTGAGAAGAAGCTTTTTAGTTTGAATCTATCCCATTTATTGATTCTTGATTTTACTTCTTGCACTGTAGGAGTCTTGTTAAGGAAGTAATGTCCTAATCTGACATGATGAAGATTTGGGTCTACTTTTTCTTCTATTAGGCATAGAGTCTCTAGTCTAATTCCTAGGTCTTTGATCCATTTTGAGTTGAATTTTGGGCATGGTGAGAGATAGGAGTTTAGTTTCATATTGCTGCATATGGACTTCCATTTTTCCCAGCACTGTTTGTTGAAGAGAATATCTTTTCTCCATTTACATGTTTGGCACCTTGTCTAGTATAAGATAACTATATTTAAGTGGGTTTGTCACTGGGTCTTCTATTCTGTACCATTGGTCTACATGTCTGTTTTGGTGCCAGTACCATGCCATTTGTTACTAGAGCTTTGTAGTATAGTTTAAGGTCTAGTATTGTGATGCCTCCTGCTTCACTCTTCTTGCTAAGGATTGCTTTGGCTATTCTGGGTCTTTTATTCTCCGAAATGAATTTCATGATTGCCTTTTCTATTTCTATAAGGAATGATGTTGGGATTTTAATTGGAATCACATTGAATCTGTATAGCACTTTGAATAGTATGGCCATTTTGACAATATGGAGTCTGCTTATCCAAGAGCATGGGAGATTTTTCCATCTTCTAAAGTGTTGTTCAATTTCTTTCTTTAGTGTCCTGTAGTTTTCATTATAGAGGACTTTCACCTCTTTTGTTAAATTGATTCCCAAGTATTTTATTTATTTATTTATTTTGAGGCCATTGTGAATGGAGTAGTTTTCCTAATTTATCTTCCAGAGGATTCATCACTAATATATAGAAATGCAATTAATTTATGGGTGTTGATTTTATATCTTGCTACTTTGTTGAATTCATTTATTAATTCTAGAAGTTTTCTGGTGGAATATTTTGGATCCTCTAAGTATAGAATCATGTCATCAGCAAATAATGATAGTTTGAGTTCTTCTTTTTTGATTTGTATCCCTTTAATTTCTTTTGTCTGTCTAATTGCTCTGGCTAGTGTTTCAAGGACTATGTTGAATAGCAGTCCTGAAAGAGGGCATCCCTATCTTGTTCCTGTTTTTAGAGGGAATGCCTCTAATTTGTCTCCATTTAGGATGATGTTGGACTTGGGTTTAGCATAGATTCCTTTTACAAAGTTGAGGTATATTCCTAGTATCCCTAGTTTTTCTAGTGTTTTGAACATAAAAGGATGCTGTATTTTGTCAAATGCTTTCTCTGCATCAATTGATAAAATCATGATTCTTATCTTTAAATCTATTGCTGTGATGAAATATATTAATTGATTTCCATATGTTGAACCAACTTTGCATCCCTGGAATGAACCCCACTTGATCATAGTGCACTATTTTTTAAATATGTTTTTGTATGCGATTTGCCAAAAATTTCGTGGAGAATTTTTTGTATCTATGTTCATCAGGGATATAGGTCTAAAATTTTCTTTCTTTGATGTGTCTCTGTCTGGTTTTGGTATCAGAGTGATACTCACCTCATATAATGAGTTTGGAAGGGTTCCCTCCTTTTCTATTTCATGAAATAGTTTGAGGAGTATTGGTATTAATTCTTCTTTGTAGGTGTTGTAGAACTCGGCTGAGAATCCATCTGGTCCTGGGCTTTTCTTTGTTGGCAGGCTTTTGATGGCATCTTCTGTTTTCTTGCATGAAATTGATGTCTTTAAGTTGTGTATGACCTCCTGGTTCATTTTGGGTAGGTCATATGCCTCTAGAAATTTGTCAGTGTCTTCCGGGTTTTCTATTTTACTGGAGTATAAATTTTCAAAATAGTTTCCAATTATCCTCTGTATTTTGGTAGTGTCTGTCGTGATATTTCCTTTTTCATCAAGAAATTTAGTAATTTGGGTTTTCTCTCTCCTTCTTTTCATTAGGGTGGCTAAATATTTGTCAATTTTATTTATTTTTTCAAATAACCAGCTTTTTGTTTTGTCAATTTTTTGAATTGTTTCTTTTGTTTCAATTTGGTTGATTTCAGCCCTGATTTTAATGATTTCCTGTCTTCTACTTCTTTTGGTGTTGGTTTGTTCTTCTTTTTCTATGGCTTTTAGATGTAGTGTCAAGTCATTTATTTATTGACTTTTAATGAATGAGCTTCATGCAATGAACTTTCCTCTTAGCACTGTCTTCATGGTGTCTCACAGATTTGGATATGTTGAGTCAGAGTTTTCAATTACCTCTAAGAATTTTTTTTATCTCTTCCCTGATGTCTTCTGATATCCATGCATCATTCAATAGCATATTATTTAGTTTACAGGTGTTGGAGTAGTTTCTATTTTTTATTTTTATTTATTTATCTATTTATTTCTAATTTTATTCCATTATGAGCAGATAGAATGCAGCATAATACCTCTATTTTTTGTATTTGCTAAGACTTGCTATGTGACATAACATATGATCTATTTTGGAGAAGGATCCATGTGCTACTGAGAAAAAAGTGCATTTGGGCTGGGATTGTAGCTCAGCGGTAGAGCACTTGCCTCACATGCATGAGGCCCTGAGTTCGATCCTCAGCACCACATACAAAGCAATAAAATAAAGACATTGTTTCCATCTACAACTAAAAAAAAAATTTTTTTTTAAAAAGTGCATTTGGTTGTTGATGGATGGAATACTCTATATTCATCTGTTAAGTCTAAATTGTTGATTATTTTGTTGAGTTCTGTGGTTTCTTTGTTTAGTTTTTGTTTGGAAGATCTATACAGTGGTGAGAGAGCTGCGTTAAAGTCAACAAGTATTATTGTGTTATGATCTATTTGATTCTTGTAATTGAGAAGGGTTTGTTTGATATACGTAGATGCCCCATTGTTTGGGGCATAGTTATTTATGATTGTTGTGTGTTGTTGATGTATGATTCCCTTAAGAAGTATGAAATAAGCCAGGTGCGGTGACGCAAGCCTGTACCAGCACTTAGGGAGGCTGAGACAGGAGAATCGCGAGTTCAAAGCCAGCCTCAGTCAACGGCGAGGTGCTAAGCAACTCACTGAGACCCTGTCTCTACATAAAACACAAAATAGGGCTGGAGATGTGGCTCAGTGGTTGAGTGCCCCTGAGTTCAATCTCTAGTAACAAAAAAGAAAAGAAAAGAAGTATGAAATATCCTTCGTTATACCTTTTCACTAACTTTGGTTTGAAGTCCACTTTATCTGATATGAGGATGGAAACTCCTGCTTGTTTGCGGGGTCCATGTGAGTGATACATTTTTTTCCCACCCTTTCACTTTCAGTCTGTGGATGTCTTTTCCTGTGAGATGAGTCTCTTGAAGACAGCATATTGTTGGGTCTTTCTTTTTTAATCCAGTCTGTCAGTCTATGTCTTTTGTGAGTTTAGGCCATTCACATTCAGGGTTATTTTGAAATATGATTTGTAATCCCAGTCATTTTGTTTTATTTTTGGTTTTTACCTTGACTTGGTTTGCCTTTCCTTTAGTGTAGTTCCTTTCTTTGTATATTTTCTTTTCTTTCTTTCTTTCTTCTTTTTTTTTTTTTTTTTTTTTTCGGTACTGGAGATTGAACTCAGGGCCACTCGACCACTGAGCCACATCTCCAGCCCTATTTTGTGTTTCATGTAGAGACAGGGTCTCACTGAGTTGCTTAGTGCCTCGCTAAGGCTGGCTTTGAACTCGCGATTCTCCTGTCTCAGCCTCCCTAAGTGCTGGGATTACAGGCTTGCACCACCACGCCCGACTGTATCTTTTCATTGTTGGTTATCATTTCCTACTCATGGAATATTTTGCTGAGAATGCTGTGTAGTGCAGGCTTTCTTCCTGTAAATTCTTTTAAGTTTTGTTTATTATGGAAGGTTTTTATTTCATCATCAAATCTGAAGCTCAGTTTTGCTGGATATACGATTCTTGGTTAGCATCTATTTTCTTTCAGAGTTTGGTATATGTTATTCCATGATCTCCCAGCTTTTAGGGTCTGCATTGATGAGGCTACAGATGGAAGTAAGGAGCAGAAGATCTCAGCTCCCAGAAAACCAGGAACAGACTAATGAGAAGAAACAAGCAAGCTAAAAGCTCACATTAGTTTTGCCTCCTCTGCCAGAGATGTACTCACACATTACTGTCTCCCATTCCAGGAAAATCTTAGGGATTTTTGTTTGATTTATGGATACTAGACTAAAAGTTCAGTAGCCTTAACTTCAGGCAAATCACTAATCCTACATTATTCTATTTCCTAATTTAATAAATAGGATATCTGTTTTATCATGCTTATTAGAATGTTGTAAGAGTCTAAAAGATGTTTGGAAGTTAAAAGTACGCAAAAGCAGCCAAGCATGGTGTTACACACTTGTAATCTTAGGTACTCAGGAGGCTGTGGCAGGAGGATCACAGGTTCAAGGCCATTCTGGGCATCTAGGTTGGGACCCTGTGTCAAATAAAATTAAAAATGTTTGCAGCTGTAGCTCAGTGGAAGAGTGGGTGCTGAGTATATGTGAGCCCCTGGGTCCCAATCCCCAAACGCCCACCCCACACACACAAAAATTCAAAAAAGGAGAAGGTGATGTCAACAGATTTATTGCTATTACAATTCTATTTAAATACTTTTTAAATAATTATTTCAATGATAGATTTTTGGAATAAAAATGGCACATTACTAAAGTAATTAGGAAAAAAAAGCACAGTCGTTTTTGCAATGAGCAAGCCCCAGAATACAAAGTAAAAATGTCAGTTTGGACCCTGTGATTCAGGCCATAATAAATCCCATTTGTGGAAGGTTAATCTTGATCAAAGCATTGTTTGTAGGGCTTCTCATGTACTGTCTTCTTCAATCTTCATACCATTAGATAAATATTACTATCCCAATTTTATAGATGAGAAAAATGAACTCATTTTAACAAATCAACTAAATAAATAAGCTTTAACAAAGTATGCTGAAGTGGTTGGTCCTGGACTAGAATCCAGGCAGTCTGCTCTTAACCACTATACAAAATCTTTATAATGTTTGAAAAATACTTCCTTTGACATTTAGTCAAAGGGTGTATGTCAGCTACAGATATAGTATTATCCGCCATCTTGCCTCAGAGTCTACTCCCATGCTGGCCTGCGCTGTAGGCTAATCTGCTCCTGGATCCCACACTGACCTGTGGGAGGTCTAATTCTAGTTACAAAGCACTTAGTCTCCCTGAGTATTACCCAAAGTTGTCCTTAAAGAACATATTCTCCTGAGTTCAAAGCTGTCTGGAAGAGTGTTCTGAATCACTAGGAAGTACTGCTCTGGACACATCATCAGTTTATGAGAAAAGAGAAAACAGTAATCAGGCATTACCTTATGCCCACAATACATACAAAATATTAACTGAATGGATAAATAGATGATAAACGATTTCTTCTAAATCTCCACTTTTTGTTTGTTTTAGTTATAGTGACAGTAAAATTCATTTTGATATAATTCTTTTTTTTTTTTTTTTTTTTTTGGTACTTGGGATTGAACTCAGGGACACTCAACCACTGAGCCACATCCCCAGCCCTATTTTTGTGTTTTTATGTAGAGACAGGGTCTCACTGAGTTGCTTAGCGCTTCGCCATTGCTGAGGCTGGCTTTGAACTCGAGATTCTCTTGTCTCAGCCTCCCAAAGTGCTGGGATTACAAGCGTGAGCCACCACGCCCGGCTTTGATATAATTCTACATATGGTATATCTTATTCTAGTTAGGACCCCATTCTTATGGATGTACATGATGGTGGGATTCACTATGGTGTATTCATTTAAGTACATAGGAAAATTATTTTGGATTCATTCCACTGTCTTTTCTTTGCCTATCTCCCCTTCATTCCCTTTTGTCTAATCTACTGAATATATATTCTTGTTTTTCCAACTTAATCACCTTCATTAACACAACTATTTGCTTGCTGCTTTGCTGATTGTTTAAATTTAATACGTTTATCTTTGTGGGTGGGTTAGAGGGCATAGGATGATTTTCAACCTAAGCACATGTCTTCTATGAGATGGCCATTACTTTTCACAAAGAGTACTACCATCAAGCCAGTGGAAATCCAAGTTTCCTTTTCCTTACATCTACTTAATTATCAGGAACTGTGAGTTTACCTATTCTGCCTACTTCTCTGTATCTCCATTGAATCCTTCCAAATGTCAAAAGTGCATCATCTCAGTTTTACTACTATAGCTTTGAAATGGGTCTCACATATTAATATTTGCATCCCTCGTCTCAACACAATAATAGGAGGTCTTTCTAAAATGCAAATTTGGTCATGGCTGTCTTCTCGCTAACCTTTCAGGAGCTTCCCATTGCTCACAGTTAAAGCTTATACTACTTGACATGGCCTACAAGTCCCTCCAAAAACTGACCATCACCAATCTCTTCAGCCTCATGGAATTTTACTTCCCATCCTCCTCCCTTAACTACACTGATCTTTTGTTTCCTGAAACTCCTCATGCTGGGTCAGGAGAATGCTAACTTTGTTTGGAAACTCTTAGTCCATACTTTTTCACCTGACTCACCCCCATCCCATCTCATCCCTCTGCTCCCAAATGTCACTATCTTCTACTTTGCCCTTCCTAGACGGAGCCAGATAGTGGTTTCCATATACCAAATGTAGTGTGTTGATGATTTGCTTTTTTACATCTTCTATTGACGGTGAACTCATGAGGGCAGACATGAGGTCTGTTATATCCATTTCTCCATTGGTCAGGTCTGGTTTTGATGACTGGTACACAGCAATTTCAACTATTATAAGTTACATAATACAGTGATGAAATTTGTTACCATTTATCAAGAAGAAATATGACAAATATTTCCCATGTGTGTTGTCTCATTCAATCCTTATAACAACTATGTGAAATAGGGACTTTTACAAACTAGAAACCTAAAAATAAAGAAAGTGAAAACATTTGCACAAAATCCCTAAAATCAATAGTTTTGATTCAAATCTGAGCTTTTCTGACCGTCAAAACAGTGTCAACACTTTTATTATATAGTTATTATGGAGTCCCTACCCAGTGGACATTTATTAAAAATAAGTTATCAATTAGTGTTGAAAATTAATGTCAAAAGAACATTAGAGAGACCGTATGTTCAACTCAGCAGTATGGATCTTGTACAATGGAAATTACTCATTTGATTAGCTTGAGAATTATAAATGCAATGTTGCAGAATTTTTGTTTACTTTTTAATGTTTCTTGCATAACAATAATATTTTGTTGGCCCAGTATGTGATGTGTTGTTTCTTTTGCTCCTTTATATCTAATGATGGACATATTTTATGTTCAAGTTTGACATACTTTAAAGCAGAAATCAGACTATATTAGAGCTGTATTCCTCCACCTTTACCCCTACCCTGGGCACATGTTTGAACAATACTAGATTTAGCAATTCTTAGAACTAATTTAATATTTAATAAGAGTGAATTTTGATACAGTTTGATGAATAAATCCTCTGTGGTATAGGAATAATGTGGGAACTAATAAGTTAATATCTGACTTTTCCATCTGCTCTATGGTATTGCTAAATCTCAATACAGTGTCTTTGTCTTTCATATTATATTGTTACTTTTTTGAGAGTCTTTAATAGAAATCATTTTAATTGTTAGCATGTATAAGGTATATTGGAAATATTTATTACACAATTACATACAAGTACATATAATTATAATTACTATACAATTATACAGTGTATGCAATGAAATATTAATACTAATAATTTTTGGTTGTAGAACATCTCATTTATATTTTTCTCTTTGTGCATGTGTATACATACAAATGTTAAAATGCCCAGTTTCAAAAAATAAGTAATTGAGATAATATTCTTTGCCATATTTAAATATTTATATAAATACATGTGTGGGTATCTGTGTGTGTATATATATATACTAAATGCACATATATTCTGTATCATCTTGACCTTTAAATTCAAAATGTATTTCTTTTCTCATATATTGTCATCACTCATTATAAACTGAACTCCTCTTAATCCCTATAAATAAGTTTCTTGTAACAAAACCAGTCTAAAGATAAAAACATAACCATTATAAAATCAAGTAACAGAATAAGGTGGGGGGGAGCACTTAATCATTTAAAGAAGCATTGTGGAATGTTTTATTTGATTTGCTTTGCTTTACCCTGAAGGTCAAAATCATTTGCTCTGGTAAAAAACATTTTTAAAAGCAAGAAATATTGCATAAATCCACTGAGGAGGAAAAATGGTCTCATCATCAGGGCTGTAGTTATTAAGTGGTTATTGAATGCCCTGGTGTAAAAGGCAAAGTGAATATTTAAGATAAAATGCACTCTCTTCCCTCTCTCAGCTCACATATTAAGTAAGTTGGCCAAGAATATCTGGAAAATACAGACTAGTTTATGTGTGTATAATTTAATCCATTGTGGGTCAATATGTAAAAACCTACATATTTCCAAATAAGCTAATGCATTTAGAAATTAAAAATTAAAAATAGACTAATGGCTTAATAAATACCAAAATGGATTTTAAAATATTTTATTAATTATCAGAAACTGTAAAACCAATTTTTTTGTTATGTGAATGGTGAATTATAAAATTAAAATTCCTTAAAATTCATAAAGGGAATAAGTAATTGATCTTATTGATTTTCAAATCAATAAAAGTATTTGTCTGAAAATGTTTTAGGTCTGATACTATCCAGTTTCTCTACTATTTTATCTGAATTCCTATCTCAGGTGCTGATGTAGAGATGAACTCTCCCCATACATGTACAAAGCATTTTCTTCCCTTTTTGAGTAATAGTGTTTTTATTTCAATCAAATAAATAACTGATCAATATTTAATGCAATATATTTTAACATACCAATGACATTCTTCACAGAAATAGTAAAAAACAGTCCTAAAATGCATTTGGAATTATAAAAGTCCCAGAATAGCCAACAAAATATTGATACAGAAGTGTGATGCTGGAGGCATCACAATACCTGTTCTCAAACTATACCACAGAAGAACCATAGTTATAAAAACAGAATAGTATTGGCATCAAAACAAACATGAAGACCAATGGAACAAAATAGAAGACACAGAGAGAAGCCCATATAGCTATAGTAATCTGATACTTGACAATAGAGCCAAGAATATATTTGGAAAAAAGACAGCATTTTTTTTTTTGGTACTGGAGATTGAACTCAGGGGCACTCAACCACTAAGCCACATCCCCAGCCCTATTTTGTATTTTATGTAGAGACAGGGTCTCACTGAGTTGCTTAGTGCCTCGCCATTGCTGAGGCTGGCTTTGAACTCGCGATTCTCCTGTCTCAGTCTCCGTAAGTGCTGGGATTACAGGCTTGTGCCACTGCGCCCCGCTAAAAGACAGCTTTTTTAACAAATGGTTCTGCAAAAACTGGATATCCATATGTAGAAGAATGAAACTAGATTCCTATCTCTCGCCTTGCACAAAAGCCAAAGTGGATCAAAAACCAAGAAATCAGACTAGAAACTCTGTAACTGCTAGAACAAAACACAAGGTCAACACTGCAACATATTTGCACAGGCACTGATCTCTTTAACAAGACCACTAAAGCTCAAGAAATAAAACCAAGAATCAATAAGTAAAATGTAATAAAATTAGAAATCTTCTTCATAGCAAAGGAAACAAAGACCACGAAGAGAGAACCTACAGAATGAGAAAAAATCTTTTCCAGGGGATTAATATCAAGAATATATAAAGAACTCAGAAAGCTTAACACCACCACCACCAACAACAACAAATAAAATAATCCAGAAATGGGCAAAAGAACTCAACATACCTTTTTTTTCAAAATAAGAAATACAAATGGTCAACAAATATATGAAAAAAAAATCTTCAACATCTCTAGCAATCAGGGAAACACAAATCAAAACTACATTGAAATTTTATCTCACTCCAGTTAAAATGACAATCATCAAGAATATAAATAATAATAAATGCTGGCAAGGATGTTGAGGGGAAAGGTATATTCATATTGTTGGTAGGACTGCAAATTACTACAACCACTTCAAAAAGTAAGTGTGGAGATTCCTTAAAAATCTAGAAATGGAACCACCGTATGACCCAGCCATCCCACTCCTTAGTGTTTATAGTGAAGAGCTAAAATCAATGTACTATAGAAATACAGCCTCATCAATGTTTATAGCAACACAATTCACTATAGCCAATTGGAACCAGTCCAGGTCCCCGTCAATAGATGAATTGATTAAGAAAATGTGGTATATATCCACAATTAAGTTTTTATTCAACCATAAAGAAGAATTATGTACAACTATAATGCATGAACAAAAGAAAAAATGCAATCTTTTTATCCTACAATAAAATGTAAAGAAATTTTAAGACATTAAGAATTTGAATAATATGAATAACAAAAGTAAATATAACTACATTATTTTAAGTATTATATTTATAGAGTATTCTTATTTTCAAATGCCCATGAGAAGTTTATATAAATTAAGCCTATACTGGATCTCAATAACTACAGCTATTTTCACGTAAAAGTTTTATTTTTGGAACAGCTATATCTGTATATCTGATCAAAATGCCATTAAAGCCAATATTAATAATAAATTGATAGAATTCTAACAACTTGAATATTAAGAAAATTTCTCCTAAATAAATAGTGGGTTATGGTGCGAATGAGATTTATAGCTGTCACAAAAACAAGAATATTTTGTTAAAATTTCTGGAATAGGACCAAACAATTATTACTTGTGTTCATATTACCAAGAATGATCAAAAAGGGATGAAGGAGCATAACAAACATCTTAATTTGAGAAATTAGGAAAAAAAACAAGGTGAAGGAATATAAAGAGAGAAATCAATGGATTATTACTGTAGCAGTTAATATTAGTTTAGCAGGTAGTTCATAGGAAAAAAATAATACAGACATAAACTAGTGTGACAGGCAGGATTCTAAGATGACCCTTGATAATCTTTTTTTTTTTTTTTAATTTTTTATTTAGGCTTACACGTTAACAGTGCAAGTTGACTCATTGTACATAGATAGAGGATAATATATCAATTCTCTAGTTGTAAGTTGTATAGAATCACAACATATATGCAGTCATACATAAAGTTAGGGTTATTATGACCATCATATTCCACCACCTTTGCTGTCCCCATGCCCCCTCCCCCCTTACACTCCAGTGCACAGAGATCCACCATTGTTCCCATGTCCTTCCCCACATTTTGGATCAGCATCCACTTATCAACGAGTACACTCGGCATTTGGTTTTCTGAGATTGACTTACTTCACTTATCATGATATTCTCCAACTCCATCCATTTACCTGCAAATGCCATAATTTTATTCTCTCTTATTGCTGAGTAATATTCCGTTGTGTATATATACCACAGTTTCTTTATCCAGTCATCTATCAAAGGGCATCTTGGTTGGTTCCACAGTTTAGCTATTGTGAATTGAGCTGCTATAAACATTGAGGTGGCTGCAGCACTGTAGTATGCTGTTTTTAAGTCTTCTGGGTATAGACATAGGAGTGGGATAGCAGGCTCAAATGGTGGTTCCATTCCAAGTTTTCTA
>CM053402.1:100897967-100915287 GCA_028644305.1 Xerus rutilus | reverse complement strand
AGGTTTATTTGGGGCACTTTCTTCCCTTGTTTTTTCATGTTGATTGTGTATCTTCCTTTCTTGAAATACCAATCTGAGGTATTGCGGCTTCTATCCTATAATCTTGTATTGACACTCTGGATTACCTGTGTCTCACTTTGGAGCTACTTCTGTTTTCCCAGTGTCCCCAGATGGGCACTGTTGTCACTAAAGTTTGTGGTGGAGGTAGTGGACTACCTCTAGAGGGCAGTGGGAGTGGCTTTATCTGTGCTCCTGAGGTGGCCCCTGAGGGCTGTTTTGCCCGTCTTGCTCTCCTGCTGGTGAGCAGGAACTCTGGAGCAGAACTACAGGTGGGCTGAGGTCTCACTTAGGCAGGGTCACAAGCTGGAGAGTCTGTGTGCAACCCTTACAGTGAGTGTGGGCTCCCCTGGGGCTAGAGGCTAGCAGGCTCTGGTCTGCCTTCAACTGGGCACTCTGGCTTTCCCTAAGGGTGGTTTCGAGCCTTCTGTCTCGCCTGACCACAGGAACTCTGGAGCGGAACTGAGGCGGGCCCAGAGCGTACTAGGGTGGGGCCTCTTCACGCTGGGTCTCTGGAAGCCACTCTTACCCTGGGTGTGCCTTCCTCTGTGGCTGGTAGCAATCAGACTCTGGACAATCCTTAGTTGGACACCCGTGGAGTTTCCTGAGGGTGGATCTGGGCCCTCTGTAGCTCCTGTCGGATCCCAGGAACTCTGGAGCTGAACTGGGGCCGACCCAAGCTGCCCTTGGGCGGGGCTGCCTCACACTGGTGTCTCTGGAGCAACTTTTGCCCTGAATTTGGCCTCCCCAATGGTTAGAGGTAGCAGACCCTGGTCTCCCTTTGGCTGGACAACCGTGGAGTTTCCTGAGGGTGGGTCAGGGTCCTTTGGGGCTCCTGCTGGTCCACAAGAATTCTGGAGCGGAACTGGGGTGGGCCCAGGCTGCCCTTGGGCGGGGCTGTCTCTGCTGATGTCTCTGGAGCGACTCTTACCTTGAATTTGGGCTCTGCAGCAGCTTAGTGGCTGGGGCTGTGTGTCCACGGGAGCAACTGCTAGGGGTCCTGCGTGGTTGGGTGGGCGCTGGAGCCAGGAACCCCGTGTAGAAGTGGTCTCAGCCCAGGGCGAGCCCTGGGCTGGAGCCCAGAGCCGCTGGGTGGAGAGCTCCGCCGCTGCCCCCCGCTGAGCACCGCCGTGGCTTGCTGCTGAAGTCACACTGATTGTGGCTTTGGCTGCTGCTTGGTGGCCCTGCTTACTCGCGCAAGTGAAATTCCTGCGAGGGTAGCTGTACGATGACGATATTTCCAAAACTTCAATCTCTGGCTCTGGAGAGACGGACTGAGGTGTCCGACTAGGCCGCCATCTTGGAACCGCCCCGACCCTTGATAATCTTTGCTTCCAACAAAGTAGATTTACTATTAAAACTTATTCTTCATCTGAAAGTCTTTCCACACACAAATTTGAACACAGGAAACAGTATGCTTTCTAGTTCTTAATGTGTTGGTCAATATTGTTAGGCTTCTCAAATCCCATTCACTGATTATACATGAAGAATGAGTATCTTGCATAAGACTCCTTTTTCTGTCATGAAGAATAGTGGGTACAATGGATGATGGTGGAATATTTCTTGCATGATTTTTTATAAAATATGGAATGAATGTTTTCATGATGCTGATACTGTCAACAAAGGCCATTTCTGAGCTCAGAGTTTATCTCAGTGGCAGAACTCATATTCAGGATATATGATGCAATGGGTTCAATACCCAGCAAAACACACACACACACACACGCACACACACACACACACATACACTGCTATTTCCATCACTTGTTGAAGTGGTAATGCTTGAACATTAGCCTAGGCCTATCACTTTATGGCCAAATTATGAATCTCTTCAATGTTGAAGATGAGACAAGAGAATTTCTTCAGAAGACCACATTATGCAATGAATGATTTGATTGAGATTGTCACTCAAGCCCACCATTTGATGATTCTCTTCATTTGCCAGAGAAATAACCAGTGAGTTATTCCTGGGTGTATATTTAATTCTGTACAAATGCTGAAACAAAATGTAAAGACATTCAGAACCAAAAGCATGGAAAAAATAGATAAAAATCTATTTGCTACTATATCCTATGTTGAACAAAGTTCAAGCTCTTGAGTGTGGTACCCAGGCTAACTACATATTTGTTGGAATGTTGAAATTGGGCTTTAGTGATAAATCTTATAATTTCAGAGATCATCTGCAACTCAAATACTAAGAATTATAACAGTGCTATCATATTATTACAGATCCTAATTATAATATTACATATTATTGAGTTGTCTATTTTACCACTGATTTAAAAAGAAGGGAAGAAATCAATTGGATATGGACCCAGACTTACAAACATTTTTCGAGCAAATACAAATAGTTTGGTGAACTTTTTGCCAAAATATCAATTCTCTTCCATGTGAAATTCTCAATAATTCTAATAGTTTAATTTTTTTAAAATGTTTTTTAGTTGTCAATGGACCTTTATTTTATTTATTTATATATGATGCTGAGAATCCAACCCAGTGCCTCACACATGCTAGGGAAGTGCTCTACCACTGAACAACAACCCCAGCCCAATAGTTTAATTTTTATTACTTAAATAAAGTGATAAATTGAGTGGCATGTGTTTATGAATTAGATGATCTGCATAAATCTAAAGGTGGGGAAACTATGTCCCTCAAACAATCATGATCATATTTGAGTCATCAATGAATACTCAGCATCTAACACATTGTTGATGTTCAATAAATACTACTAGAATAAATTACTGAATTACTTAATTAACTATCTAAAAGCCAGTTTACCAATCTTCAGAAAGATCATTTATGATTTGTTCTTGCCGTAGTGGTAAAATTTATATTCCCTATTATTATTTTTGCCATTTTTGTCTTCTGAGAACCTTATAAAGAGAACTGAGCCTGGCAAAATGGCACGTGCCTATGGTGCCAGCTACTCAGGAGGCTGAGGTAGAAGGAGCACTTCAGCCCAAGAGTTTGAGGCCAGCCTGGGCCACATAGTGAGAACCCATGTAAACAAACAAATCCCCCCAAAACTACATGTTCCATGACTATTGTTCAAAATATAAGTAGTGCTGTTTCTTAATTGGACTTCCCCCTTTCAGCTGCACATAGCATATTTTTTACTGAGGAGTAAACTGGATTTTTCTACACATTACTTGTCAATCTCTTTTTTGCAATATTTAAGCTCTAAAATATTTTTACCAGGAGTTGAAACTGTTTATTTAATATGTCTAAAATTATTTGTTTATTGATATATTTAACCGATTGTGTAACTACTTCTCTCCAAACAGGACATGGAATATATAAAGATTAACATAGTTATATTAATTCTAGATACCCAAACTGTAAATATTAGTATCCTGTTAAAGCTAAAGGTAGTATTTTCTCACAGTTAAGACACTGTTAAAAAGATATATATAGTCAAACATTAAAATGCAAAATGACACTGTTTCCTTCTAAGGTGGAAATTCTCTTCCCCTCTCTCCTCCCTTTCCCTTTCTCCTCCGTCTTTTCCTCTTCATCTCTGATTCATAGGACAAAAGGTTCCTCAGAAGGCCATTGGTTACCCCTTTACACAGCCATTTGGTTTCATCTTTAACATTCTCAATTCTGGCAAAAGAATTAACACAGAAAAAAAACCACTTTATTTCCTCTTCTTACTCAATCTTTCTTTTGCTTTAAATTTACAATCTCTTTACAATAAGGACAATACAAAATACACTCATAGTAATAATCCCTTCTTGGTAGGCTACTTATTAAAGGGATCTGCTTTTTATGCCACCCTATGTACAGAAACTTAATGAAAGCAGCAGTTCATCAGAAGGCAGCACGGTGGACATTGGTGCACCCGCAGAGGAGCAGCCTGTGGTGGAACCTGAAGAGACCCTTGAACCAGAGGCCTGCTTCACTGAAGGTACAGACAGATCCTCATGTTCATTGTTCTCTCGTAGAGAAGAAGCCTTTTGCTGTTGGCCACCCAAAATGGATCACTTAAATAGAACAGACCTTGGTAATAGATCTATTTCAATTACCTCTACTGTTGACAAATAAAAAGGATCTAAAATCTACTGTTGTGCTTTAGTTATCTTTGTTATGTGAAAAAGATCATGAACACAGAAAAAAATATTTAACTTAATCAAAACCACTGATTTATAATTATGTAAAGAAAATGGTAACTTTGCGATGAATTGGCATCTTAAGTACTTGTCGAAATTCTCATACACAGAATTTTCCTTAAAAGGAAATTTTTGACTATAAAAACTAAATGAATTATAAACTCTGAACAGTATTTTTTAAATGAATACATCATTTTTCAATGCATGTTGGAAGAAACAGGGAAATAAGGGCTGCCCTGCATACTTGATACCTGAACAGTGTTGAGCTAGTACCATATAGATATAAAAAATATGAGGCCGAGGGTGGTGGTGTACACCAGTAATCCCAGCATTTGGGGAGGCTGGAGCAGAAGGATAGAAAGTTCAAGGCTGGCCTCAGCAATTTAGTGAGATCCTGCCTGAAAATAAAAAATTAGAAAGGCTTGGGAATGTATCTCAGTGGTTAAAAAAATAATCCTATAGCTAGTATTTGTTTATTGTCTGCTTTCCTTAAGAATTTGAGTTTGTAAAACATGAGTACGTGTTCATATTTTTATTTGTCGTTCTTTCCCTAATTGGCCTAAAATATCTGCAGTGTCCCTTTATTACCTATGTAAATAATACGTATAACTCAAAATCCTTCTCAAAACTGTCTTTATCTGATCATGGTGGAGGAGTTTCTTATACTCTTGAACAGCTATAATAAACATAAATTTAATTCACCTGATAACTAACAACATATTATTTACAAAAACTGTTCTTTTTCTTCTAAACTGTTAGATGTGCCTCTACTGCCTTTCTTCTTTTCTTTTCCTTTATTCCTTTGTTCCTTAGTTCTGTACTCTTTTCTTTCCTCTCTTCCTCCATTCTTTTCCTTTCTCTTTTTTCATCAAACATACTTGCTTTTTTCTTTTTCTTTTTTTTTATGTTCCATGGTGCTTAGAAAGATTCAGAGATATTTGCGGATTTAATTCTAGTGTTTGTGTAAGTGAAGGCAATATGGGGAAGACCATGGCAAATCAAAGCAGGACCTTGCAAATCACATTTTAGTGAAAATCACATAAGTGTTTCTAGAAGTTCCACAAGAAACCTTGTAACATCAACTGGTCTGGCATTATTAGAAAAGATACATAGTAGTCGTCTATATTCTCTTTAAAAGGGAAGTTTTCTGTTTATTACCATTAAAATCCATTGTGAATTCTCTTTCTAGATTGAATTCAGCAAACTGCTATAGAATATGTAGAATAAAACAAGCTACTTCACACTTATTTGTAATTTACAATTTTTTTCTTGTACGATAACACTTGTGAGGTAGAAAAAGCAAGTAGTATTAGCCAGAGAATCATTTAATGAGGCCAAGTAATTTTCACAACTTCACATGGCTAATGAATGTGTTTTTACTAATCCAGGCTTAGAGAGTTATCACAGCAAGACAGAGATGCTCATAGTGATGGAAACATGAAACAGGGACAAGTGGAGGGATATTACACAGGGCAGTTATTTTACTGCTATTTGAACATTGTACTTGCAGGCTGTGTACAGAGATTCAAATGTTGTCAAATCAGTGTGGAAGAAGGAAGAGGAAAACAGTGGTGGAACCTAAGAAGAACATGTTTCCGAATAGTAGAACACAACTGGTTTGAGACCTTCATTGTTTTCATGATTCTTCTTAGTAGTGGTGCTCTGGTGAGTCACTGTTAGACAAAAGTGCTACAGTACAAATTTTTTAGTATCTTTTAGCACTGAAACCTCATTCATACTTTCTGTTCCATTGTCTTAGTATCCAATGCATTTTCAATAACACCATCTTTTATCTTCAGACTATAGACTTAACAAAAAACTATGCATTTCTGGATTTACTTTTTCCTATGTATACATACATTTATAATAATTTACATATAAGTTTTTGCTTTGAGTAGCTCCCTAAATTTGACCTGCTAATTCATTGTAAGTAAAGTATATGAATATTTAATTACTCTTTTTAATAAAATAATAAGCATGATGCCCACAGTATAGTCCATGGAAGTTTGTGATTGGGGATGTATATCCTCTGAGTTCTAATGAATTTTGTTTCTGAGTATTATTAATACTACTTCCACCTTATAGACAATTGATCAGTCCTTAGGGAACACTTCTCTCTTTCCGATTGTGTTCCCCATTCATGTGCTGCTAGGAAACAATAAATGTAGGTAACACTAAATAGTAGGCAGAATACTAAGTGATTATTTTAAGCCTTAATTTCTCTTTATAAGAAAGTTTTCATTTAATCAGAATCAATTTATAATTATATAAACATCATTAGAAAACTACCACATACCATATTGATAGCATTTTAGAAAAACACTGACATAAAGATGATAGACAGACAGATGGACGATGGGTGGATAGATAGGTAGGTAGATAGATAGTAAGGATAAGCAAAAAGCTTGGCTGCTTGAAACAATTACAAGTTTCTTTAACTTAACTTTACAAATCTAATATAAAGCTGCAGATTTCTTTGATGAAATAAATTTGTCCACATGCCACTTGAGATGAGAAATAATCTTTAGTCATTAAAAGGAATGTCTACTTAAAAGTAAAGTTTCAAGAGAGGTTCATATTAGAAGTATACTCATTAGCATCTAGAAAAGGAATGTCCTCTTACCATTATTATCACACTAGATCTCTTCTGAGAAATGTAAACTAACAATAAAATGAAGAAACAAAAAATCAGATGAACTTGGTAAATTTGGTAAAATTGTGTACTCTGATGATCTATCACAATTTCTGGCTTTATAAAAACATATGCCTTAATTTTTTTATCTCTTTAATTCTCCTTTTTATGGCAAAAAAAGCTAAGAGAAGGAAGCAAAAGAATGTATGAAAATGAATACATAACTTCAAGTTGGGGTGGCACCTAAGAATATGTTATTAAGAACTATTTCCTGAGGCTGGAGCTATAGCTCAGTGGCAGAGCACTTGCCTAGTGTGTGTGAGGCACTGGATTTGATGCTTAGCACCATATAAAAATAAGTCAATAAAATAAAGGCATTCTGTCCATCTATAAGTACAAAAAAAATTTAAATAAACTACTTCTTGAACAAGTCAAAGTAACTCATTGAATTAGATTTTTACTCCTTTCTTTTTTCTTCTGGTTATAATAGCAATGCTGAGTATAATTCTCCCCTGAAAAAAATAATTTAAAAACTTTGTAACAAAGTAACAAAACATCAAGAACTACTATTCTTTGCTCTCCTGTCACAATGAAGTATCGGATTTTTTAAAAGTTTATGACATTTAATAGTATTTGAAAACTAAAATGTACAATGTTCTCATTATAGGCATTTGAAGATATATATATCGATCAGCGAAAGACAATTAAGACAATGTTGGAATATGCAGATAAGGTTTTCACTTACATCTTCATTCTGGAAATGCTTCTAAAATGGGTGGCATATGGCTATCAAACATATTTCACTAATGCCTGGTGTTGGCTGGACTTCTTAATTGTTGATGTAGGTATTCTCCATTTCTTTATCTTCTGCTTAATGTAGTTTGTCATATTTATTCTGCAATTCTGTAATAGTAAACCTTTAACCACAGTCTTTTTATAATGATGTGATATGCTACTAAGCTCACTCACTGCATGATGGTATATAGTATTTGGAATAAATGGGCTAATTTAGTAATGATTTAAAATAGTGAAACCAAGCCCTTGTCCCAGAATAACAGAAGGTAGTCCTCGGGCGGGGGGGAGGGGGGGTGCTGGAGCACAAGTGGCCAGCACAAGCCCTGCCACTGACCTAACTGCTTTTTAACTGGCCAACAGGTGCCAGCATTTCCTTTTTGGAGAGAGATTTTTCCTAAAGGAGTACAGAACTCTGGGGGAAAAATGATAGTTTTATCATTCTGTATAATTCACTCTTCTGAAGTGGGCCCAATGTTAGATGCTAAATGAGGAAACAGAGTTTCTCCCCTTCTGCTGGTGAGTGAGTTTAGCATAAGCTGTAGGTCTCTGCAGCCAAGAAACATTTTGCAGCTCTTAATAGTGGGCTATGTCCTCCAGTGTTCCAGCAGACCCAGTAGCTGTCAATTTCACTGCCAATTTCTTCTTTTGGGGCTCTTGTCTCACAGATTTGAAAAACAAAATCCACAGACAAGGATAAGTGAATGTAAGAGTAGGACTATTCAAGTGTGAATAGAAACAGAACTCTCACAGAGCAAAAAGGGACCCAAGAAGAGTTACTGCTTGGTTGTGCTAGTCTAGGGATTTATATAGCACTGGGTCAAAACTATTGGTCCAAATTTATGCTAATCGAGATGTATGAAAGTGCTGACAATATTGGTTAGCCCTGCAATCCCATTCAGGTCTCTCTCACTTTTGTTTTCCCCTGCTCAAGTGGAGGTTGAGGTTATGGGTTCGTGGATACTCGGGGTTCCAGGCTGCAGCGCTGTGTGAAGCCGTCTTCTGCAGAGGGTGTCATTTCTAGGTTCTAGCCAGGCACTATGGAGTGACAAGTTGATGCACCTTGGCACGCCTTGATGCTGGTCTGAGTGCCTCAGGCCAGTACTAGCATGATGGACTCCATGTGGCCCCAGTCAGTGCTTGCCAACTGGGCTCTAGCCCACCTGGGCTGTTCCACAGCTCTGGGACAAGGGCTTGGCTTCAATAGCATTTGAGTGGATGAAATGGCGAATAAAAAGCATGTTGCTTAAGTGTTCTATGTTGTAAATCAGGCAGACTCATGTTTTTACCCTTGCCCACTTATTAGTTTGGGGCCACTAAGTTACTTGGCTCTTGCCTTTGTAAACTGGTGGTATTATCTAAACAAAATTAAAGGGGTTCAATAAACACTGAGGTAGGTGGGCACCATTATAATTAATAAAATTTTCTCTTTCATCTACAAAAGGTTTTAAAGGATAGATATAAAAAGTAGGTTGCATAGATTATAATTCAATTATAAGAGATAAGGTGTGCAGAGAATAAAGACATGCCTACTTTATTTATCCATATGCTAGAATATAGGCTAGACTTGTGGTAAACCCCTGATATACCAGACAACTTTTTGTAGGATTTGTATATCCAATAATTAATATTTCACTTACCCTAAATTAGGTGTCTGACTTCAAAATTTATTAAATATGTTTCATGTTATCAATTTGGCATGATTTCCCCTTTGATATTTCCCAAAATATCATGACTCAATAGGCAACAGTTTTTTACCTAAAGGATGATATCCATCAGGACTATGAAAGTTTCTTGTGGAACCTATTTCTAGACCTGAGTCATGCATACATTAGATCTCTTTGATTCTAAACAAAAGTCAGAATAAAGTGATTTGAAATGCTTAATAATGTCCCCATGAAATGCCTGAATTGAGAGAAACCCCCAAAAGTAATTGCTTCTTCATATCAAAAAGGAAAGAAGTTTCTAATATTGAGGTTTCAAACATTAGAAATTAAATCATATTTTTAGTCTTCATAAATTTTATACTAGATTTTAAACCTAAGTTAACCCCTTTGAAACATACTGAATTTAAATTTGTACTACTGTATTCATTACATTTCTGAGCTTTTGGGGTGAAGAAATATTATTTTAACTATTATTACAAATTGGTTTTAATTGCTGAAATATTTTAGAAAAACTATTCTATAAAGAATACTTTTATTTTCAATGTCATTTTAATTATTTCATAAAGACCACTGTACCACTCTGAAAAAGACACAAATAAGTATAGCACAACACAAATAATGTCAAAACTATGCTGAATATTAGGCAATTTACCACATTTTTAAAAAAGCAAATTCTTCAAAAATACTGTTCAGTGTATAGAATTGCTACTCTTAAAATTAAAATCATAACACTGCCTGAATATGGAATTTTGGCAATTTGTATAGAGAATTCGATTTTTTCATTACTGTTGCATATTTCATGTAAATTAAGTACATCTATTGATTATTTACCAAGTAGACATTGGGGTCAGGTATGATAGCAGAAACTGTAAATTAGTTTAGCAAATAATGAGGATATTTTATGATGAAGTTACATTTTAAGTTCAATTATTTATGTAAAACTAAATTTTAAAAGTGAAAAACAAGGTATTAGCCACCCCCCCCAAAAAACTCACCTTTAAGCCAATTTATCACATTAATTTATGACAATACAGATTATAAGTAATTAAATAATATAGTATATTAACTCAGGGTAGAGATTTCTTTTTTGTTTTTCTAGTATAATAGTAGTTTGTGTTTGATAACTAGCTGTAGGCAAAATGCTAAATTCAGCAGCACCAATAAACTAAAGCATAATCCCTGACATTTTTTTCCACCTGGATTTCTTCCTCATGGCATGCTTATGGAGATGATGATGATGATGATGATGATTACTGTTTTGGGGGGTTCTGGGGATTGGACCCAGGTTTTCACATATGCTAAGCATGTGCTCTACAACTGAACTATACCCCAAGTCCCTATTTCATTAATGCTTAATTTTTTTCCAACTAATTGCTCAATTCATTTATATTAGTGGAGCAATTAACAAATTACACAGAATTTAGGTTATTTTTTGACCTAGGTTTTAGAAATTTAATTATTAGTATATATCGATTATGTAAATTAATGGGTTTCATTGTGACATTTTCATGCACACATGGAATGTGCTTTGCTCATATCTATCCTCCCTGTTGCCCTCCTTTCCTCCACCCACCTCCCCCTGCCCTAAAAATTCCTTTTTCTACTTTCATGTTGACTTTTTTTTTAGACTCCACATATGAGCAAAAATGTGATATTTGTCTTTCTGAGTTTTGTTTATTTTGCTTAACCATAATGATCTCCAGTCTGTCCTGCAAATGCCGTGATTTTGACGATTGAACTAGCATTTAATTAATGTGTTTAAAACAACATTTTTAAAATTTACGCTGAAAACACTGCTTTACATTTTTAAAAGGTTTACTGAAATATTCAACCATTTATCTTCAAATAATTATAAATTAAAATTGTATTTTACCATTTTTACATAATTACTATAGATTGAAGGATAAGAGTTCCATTTATTTATTTTTATTATTTGTGTGTGCCTGCAGGTTTCATTGGTCAGTTTAACAGCAAATGCCTTGGGTTACTCAGAACTTGGTGCCATCAAATCCCTCAGGACACTAAGAGCTCTGAGACCACTACGAGCCTTGTCACGATTTGAAGGGATGAGGGTAAGGAAAATGAAAAACCTGAAGAATCATATATAGCCCAAATTAAGCACAATTAAATTTAGAATAAGAAAAACATATGCATGCGAAAGGAATGGCAAATCCTTGCAAACTTGCTACTGAATCCTTTTATCTGTTGCATATTTACTTCTAGGTGATATGCAAGAGAATTTAGGCCTCTCTTAAAATGATATAAAATCATTTATCTGCTGTGCTCATCAAAAGGACTTTATTTCCTAATTCATTTTGGGAGTTTCCTTGCAAATCTGTATACAAAAAACAAATGCAGTTTTAAAGCATTGGTATTATAATTATCTGAAATGAATTCTACATCATGTATTTCTCCTTTCTGAAGACCCAACTGTGCTTAATGAGTTTTATTGAAAACAATATAAATCACACATATACATAAGAATGAGTATAAAGGAAAATACGAAGTGTCATATGAATTTTGTCTTTATAATGCCAAAGTTTGCATTATTTGAATATATTCAAGGATAGATATTAAATATTAGCTGAACTTTGAAATTTTAAAATAGTTACATTTAATATAGCCTCAATTTACAACTGCACTTGTCTTCTTAATATAAAGACATTAAATATACATATATAAATCCACATTTTATGACAATAAAGTAAAACACATAACAAAATAAACAATGCATAATTTTTGATTTCTTATCATAGGTGGCTTATACACTAACCTAAATTCAAACACATTTATCAGAATTACACAAAATTTTATGCTGCCCCTTTTAAGAAAACATTAAAGCATTCATTGTAATACATAACAGTTTAGAAATTTTGCTATTATCGACTTATTTTCCATGACTTTTTAAAAAGCATGAAATATTAATTTATATAAGATGTATCTATAAAAATTTAACTCTGCTTTTTTAAAGGACAAAAAATTTCTTTTATCTAAACAAAGTTGCTGAAATGTGTGAGTCCAACAGAAAACATTGCTCTTTTGTTACCTGAAGTTTGGTTCTGTTTATAAAAATTCAGCTGTATTATCGACTTATATTTGCATTTTCTAGGTCACTTAGAGCCTATTTTCTGTTTTAAATTAAAATGTATTATAAATGTCACTTTTAAGAACTAAGACTTGTCTTTAATTTCCCTAAACATATGTTAAAACTTTTTCTGCATTAGAAACAATTCAACACAGTATCACACAAATAATGCTGCTTTATTTCTCATAGAGACCCCTTTTTCATGAAAATGCGATCAGAAATTCTCTCCAGGGTATGTAAAAATTAAGTTTGTTTTCCAGTTAAACATTAATTTCTTTTGTTTCAGAGTAGCAGTTTCAGTTCTCAAGAAAAATATAATTTTCACACATCCTACTTGAAAACATGTTGCCTAAATTAAAATAATACATTTGAAAGATTTCTGAAATCTGAATGATGCGAAACACTAAAATATTTTCAATATTTAAATCTGACCTTTTCAAAACTTAATAAATTCATGAGTTAGCCACTTATTCAAATTATAGATCTTTATTTCCATAACAATGGAGATATATATATTTTTTACAGAAATAACGATCTATAATTATTAATCAATAGTGCTTGATATATTACAGGAGGCTAGTTGTTGAAACTTGGAGTTTTGAAAATATAAACTCCTTTTAGAGTTTATAAATAGGTCATAAAACTAATCAATCAAGATTTTATATTTATGAATATGGCTCCTTGCCTCACAATGACATCAAGTACACCACACTAAAATGACTGAACTCTTCAACACCTCCTTGGCATTGTAGAGTCAAAGCAAACTTATTATCAATTCTATTTTTTATATTTCTAGTATTTGGATGTTTTTTACTTTGTAAAAATAGAATCACGAATGATGGTGAAGTTGAAGGTAATATGATAGTTGGGAAGTGAAATTTGAATATATTCAGAAACTCTCATTTAGTTCTTTTTCTTAACAACATAATATCACAATAGCTGTGTCAAGTGTAAATCAGGCACTCATTTTATTTGGTTTTTCTGTCACTTTTCCAAAGCATGTGCTTTTATGCAACACTGTTGAATAAAGCATGTTAATAGTGCTTGATAAGAACTTTAAAAGTAATTTAAAAAATTATCATCACGTTGCACTTTGTGTTTTGCATGTTTTATGCACATTTCTGGCTGACAGCTTTTGAACATTTATTGTATTTCAAATTTCCAGTCCAAATTTTCCAACCTGTAAAATTGAACTGAGTGAATTGATGTTGTGAATAAAATTTGTATTTCAATTAGCATTTTTCAATTTCCTAATGTAGGTAATCTTAAATACCTTTTCACAAGAACTCAAGTATTAATTGATAGGGAAACAGACAGAGAGCATCATATACAAAAAGTAACACCAATGTTCTGTCATATCAGATTTCTAACTAATAACAAACTATATATTTCTATTTTATATAGGATAATCTTGCTCCAACTTGGATGGGGTGGAGCGCTGTTTCCTCCCCTCAGCCCCTTATTATGGGTACTGTATTACCCCTTTTGTACCTTTACTCCTTGCACTGTGACTTATGTGTAGTGGGATGAGGGAGGGACTGGGAAGGGTGCAACTGCACCACAGTAGGGACAATAGAATATTTATTTCCTAATTCACAATTTTCAATTGTCTTAAATTTCTTTGGGGGAAAAATACCTTTCTGTATTTACCTTTTGTGGATTTTAACCACAATGGTTGATATCTTCAGTAAGTGTCACTAAATATGACTTACTCATGTGTATATTGAATTATACATTTATGGGGACATTATTTGATTGGTGAGGGTGGGGAACCCTGGTGCAAGATGACTGTGTGAAACAAATTTAACTTATCGAGCTGAAGATATGGTTTGAGGTGTACATGTGCCTTGCCATTTAGTACCTCAGTGTGGGTTCTGAAAATGGCCAGCTATATGCTATCAGTCTGTTGTTATGTGTGAGTAGATGCTAAGGTGTAACATTCCAGGTTTCATAAGACTGTTTTTGATCGTATGACATTTTCATTTTTTTATTGTGTGAGTTCATAGGGTTTATTCTCAAAATGTAACAAGGCAAAAATATATTAAGAGTTGAATAAACACTCATTTGTGTCTTAAAAGGAAAAAGTTAATATAAAAGAATCAATTTATTTGAATTACACAGAATAGAACACTCACCCAAAACTAAAACAGAAGCATCACAAGTACTAAGATAGATTGGCTGGGGATGGTAGCTCAGTGGCAGAGCACTTGCCTAATCTCCATGAGGCCATGGGTTTGATCCCTTGGATCCCTTGGGTCCCAAAGAAGAGAGGAGAAGAAAAGAAAAATATATAAACTCACTTCTTTAGAATAAGTCACTCCTGACTAACTTTCTAGGATCTCAGAGGATATCATGGTAAAAACAACACTACAAACAAATCTACTTTTTCTTTACTCTTGAAGTTTAGAATACTGTATAAGAAGAAGAGTTTTTATTTTTGAGGTAGAACACCATTGGAATTTTTGTTTGGGTAATTGATATATCTTTTAAAAATAATTGCCTTATTTAAACCCCACAACACAAATACAAATTTTATTGTTAGATTAAAAATGAAGATTCTATTATTCTTTTCCATACTCAGAAATGTATGATTTTTACTTTACCTACTTTGATTTTTATTCATATAGTTTTCCTACATTTCAAGTAGAGTAGCATTAGAATCCAACCGCTAGTATTTATTCATTAGGACATTTCCTTTATTAGACATCTCTTATTATGCATCTGAAAATCTCATTTTGTTTTTTCCAATTCATTCAGACCAACTCTGCCCATGCATTCCCCACATGGGAACCAATTACTGCAGTCCCCTAGAGAGTTAATACACCTCGCTCTCTGTTGAACCAAGAATTTGGCTGAGGCTCTTGGGAAAAGACAATTCTTCTTATGATCCTTTGCTGTCTAATGAAATCTTAAATATGAATGGATCTTTGTATATTTCCCAATACTGTGCCAAACGTTATTCCAAGATAAAGTTCTTTATCTTATTAAAATAAAACTTTCTAGTGCTTCAGATGTATACCAACTTTGCAAATCATACCTTGAATTGCACTGCTACAGAGCACTTGCATCTAAATACATAATTAGAATTAGTTTTAACTTAAAACAAGTCCCTGTTCCAAAGTAAATCTCTCAAATTTATTATTTTTCTCCCAATTTTTGTCCTTAGTTCTTCAATTATTCTTCTCCCATATCTAGAATTAGCAGTTTAAAATTATGCTTTGATCAATAAACACTCAGTCAACTTCATTCTTTCATCCATTCAATCATTTTTATGTGCTCATATTGAAACCTCTTGGTAATATTAATATATTCCAGACACTCAAAGTCTTGGAGGAGTTACAAATATATTTTTGCATCTTAACATTTTTTTAAAAGTTTATAATCTGTAAGGATTACATGAATACAATAAACCTCTCGTAAAGAGCAACGTGAGTAACTGAAAAGTGACAGCAAATCTTAGGATAAATGACAGGGAAGACTGGAAAGAGCACGAGATGCTACATTCTGAATTTAACCTGTTTCAACTTCATCTGTCTTATTTGCCAAGTGAGGACACAACACTAAATTATCAAATGATCTCTACAGTCTAGTCCAGTACTAGAATTCTGATTCTTGAATTCAAAGAGAACTCTCATGTCTATTTAGGAAGCTAAGTAAAGGTGAAGATTAGGCTCCTTAAAAGAAGTGCTATTTGAATTAAAGCCTCTGAGAAACTAGAGTATTTCAGAAGGGGAGATATTGGATGAGGAATTTCAAAAGAAATGGCATCTCAATTTTCTGGCAATTACATTATCATAGGGCAACTCTGTTATTTGGAGTGGCATCAAGGGTAGGTGGCCAGGGCAGTTAAAATTTGAGATGTGGATTGTGGAGTGATATGCATGACATGATGAGGGAAATATTTTTTTTTAATCACTAGGGAGTTATTAACTAATTTTAAAATAGGACTTGGGGAAGATTAATTCATCTTCCATGTACGGAAGGCAAGAGAAGGGAGAGTTTGACAAGAGTGCAGGAAGGAAGTAACTGAGGGCAGGATAAGGATGGTGACCATGAGGATGAAAAAGTGACAAAAGTGAGAAAAGTTTTGAAGAAAGAAATACGAGTCTTACAGACTGATACGAAAAGAGTGTAAGAAATAGCTATACAGAAATGCAAGAAAGTGTCTGCTCATACTCTAAACTGAGTGTTGAAGGTAAAATTATATATTTTAATATGCAATTTTTGTATAACAGTAGGATGAGCATTTTAATGTGGATGACAAACAAAATGTTCAGAAAAGGATGGAAATAAATAACTTGATTTCAGCTTCCAAATCTCAAGTCTAAAATATCTGATTGAATCCATGCATTTAAAATGGAATATAAAATATGGTTTTATTCAGTTAATTTTAAGACAAATAAATAAAAATAACATAAGGTGTTTCAGTTTGATCAACTGTGTAGGTCACATTATCTGGTTCTCCTTGGATAACTCAAGCTGAGTTTACTTTTTCATATTCATCCCCCATGTTTATCATTACTGGTTTCATTATTTCCTTTGGCCCACTTACCACACTGTTTTGTATCCTCAGAAGGCCTCGAGTTCTGTACAGACTTCAAATAGGGCTCGGAAGTATAAGGAATTGGTTCTTGTATTTTTTTTCCAGATAGATACAAAATTTTGTTCTAAAAGCACACTGGCATCGAAAGACAAATAGAAGATATTGTGGTGCCTGTTTACTTTGAATCAGATATACAAGAATAATAGAGATGCATAGGTGGAATTAATCTCAGCTCTTAATGTTCAAGTCTGAGACATGAGCCACTTGCAAGCATTTTAGAGCTTGTCTTTATCTTCCCTCTTAGATATTCATGTGCAGCTCCAGTGGGAACTATGGAGGAGGAAGCAAGGACTACAGTGTTGTCAAATATGAAAACTCACATTTTTAATTTGTGGTCCAGAAATAAAGATAAAAGGGGGTAAAAACCTTTTTCCA
>CM053402.1:100798870-100897467 GCA_028644305.1 Xerus rutilus | reverse complement strand
TGACAGATTCAGCTGTCACATTCAACTTAATATGTCCAAAACTAATATCTCCATGTTCTATCTCTTGGTTGCCAGAAATCTACCTGCTTTCCTAACATCTTTTATCTTCAAATTATTATTCTAATTCAGCAAAAGAAATGGGTATAAGTTACAGAGTCTATTGAGGAAAGGATTAGTAACTACATAAGAATAGGGAAGATTACAACTGGTAACTTCTGATCTGAGTTATAAAGAACAGAAAGGGTAGGATAGCCCTCACAGTAAAAATGTCCTAGAATAGTGGTCAAAAGCATATGCTCTAGAGGTAGATCACCTGAATTCAAATACCATCTCTGCTGAGAGTACTAACAAACTAAAAAGCCTTGAAAAGTTCCTTCACCTTACTTTGCCTCATTTGTACTACCTGTGAAATGGTAAAAATAATTTCTATGAAGACTATATGAGTTAGTAGAGGTAACACTTTCAGATCAAGAGTTTCAGGCAGATAATCATGACTGTATTAGTACATATTTTGATATTACAACCAAAAACAAATGAAAATGAGCATCAGGTGGGCATGTTCAAAGCATTTACAATGGTTCAGTATTTACTACAGTGAGAAGTGAAATATTGTCAGTAACTGTGAGATAAGAGGGGCCACATGATAAAGAGCCTTACTGCATGTTGGGGGCTTTGCTGATAAGACTGTTCAGAGGTTTGTGAGGGTAGTGCAGGGAGGTGGGGTGTGAGCAGGTTTTAACTTTCAAAGCAAAAGGAATAGAAAGTAGAGATATAATTTAAGAAGCTACTGAGAGAATACAGGCAATGAATGATAAGACAAAAGCCTGAACATTTCCTTCCTTATCTGGCTTTTACCCAGTGAAACCAACCCTATCCTTCAGGATTCAGTGACAGCTTCCTTCCTTGTTTCTTATTATTGAAGAAAGATTTTCTCTCTCATGAATTTCCATGGAATTTTGAGGTATATGTCCAAATTTGAAATCTTAGGAAAAGCAGAAGAGCAATATGAATAAATATGGTAAAACAACACGCATAAGCCAGGATTCTCCCTGACAACCAGGACATGAGAAACCACTTTACTGCACTTAATCTGCCTTGCCATGAAATTTGGAGTACAGAATTCTTTTCTTCTTCTCTTTTCTTCATCTTCCACTTTGCCATGAGAACACCCCATGTGGTACCTGAGAGGCAGAGATAATTCTTTATAGTGCTTTGCATAAATAAGGTGCTCAGTAGATATTTAGTAAATGAGAAATTTGGTTATTTTAAAATTATTCTAAATAGTTCTCTTGAACAAATTAATTATCCCTCTAAAGTATTTTTCCTTTACTTATATCCTATACAAGAGGTCTGTCATTATGTGCAACATGTGTAAAGTAAAAGCATCATAAGATTTGCAAATGAAAATGGACTTTGGTATATTATAGTAATATTGAATATATACAACAAAACTTAAATGAACATATATTACATGAATAGGTGTACATACGCTACCTATTACCTACAAAGAAATAGACACAGAATTCTGTGTGAGTATAGGTAAAAATATGTATATATTTTATATATTCATATATGTTATATTAATAAATATTTTTAAGATATGAATCCATAAATAAATTTTTAACTCTTTGGAACTTAAGGGTTGCATAATACTCACCTCATTCTTCCGTGTGGTAGAACTATTGAGCTTGCCATTTTAAATTTATTCTTCTAAAAGGAATTAGATTTTCTGGATCTTGTTTTTCTCTTCCACATGACTTGGCCTCATTCGTATCTGTATTATTAATGTTCATCTTTCATCAAGGATGGTGAAGAAATGTCTTGTTCAGCAAGATTTCTTGCAGTCACAGAAAACAAAAATTTCAAAAGACAGACAAATTGTGCCTTTGGTAAGTCTCAACCATAAGTGAAACTATTTGCTCTAACTTAGGGAGAATGTCTACTGAATTATACTGACTAATGACCCAAGACAGATGGAATTATAGAGAAGAGAGTGACTGTACATTTGTGAATGTATGAATATATAAAGAAGTGGATGGCAGAATTTGGGGCAAGTGGTTAAAGCACCCAGAAACATTTCTCTCAGATAGAAGAGAATGAATAATGATATATTTATATGCAGCAGAGGTTGTCCTATTTGTCATAGGCTATGATTTGATAACATAAATCTTATTAGACTTGAATTGTATGAAATTGTGTATGAAAATAGTCAGGTATGTCTCAGAACAGTACGATAGTTCCCTTTCTTCACACCAAAACCTAAACATTTCCAGGGCTTTTTCCCTGGTCCATGCCTTAAGTTTCCAAATCAATACCATGGAAATTCTAGTAGTGGGTTCCAAGTCTCTAGGCCTACTACATAACCCTTTTCACATTTCAGTAATCTTAGAATCATGTTGCTGTTGTTGTTGTTTTGAACTTATCTAATTCTAAAATTTAGACCTATGCATGTGTCTGTTTGCCAACACAAACAGAGAATGAGACAGAAGATAGCTATAGCAAGCTCTCCCAAGAGCCCTGTGATCACGCAAGTCTAGGAAGCCCTAGCTTTGTGGTTAGGTAACCAGGTAAGTTTCAAGGAACACATCCTCAGTTGACTGTAATGTGTAATCAATACTACAATCAAAAATCAGAATGTGCAGGCATTACTAAGTAGCAGTCCGGAGTCAGAGTTTAGTTCTGAATACTATTACATGCTTAAGGACTTCTCAGCAATATGGTTGAGTAAATGTAACAAAATAGCTTACTCTTCAGCATACATGATTCATATTTACTAAAAGAAGAGGTGCTCCAACATCAGGGACACAATGAACTTATTCTGAGCCTTGCAAAAATTAGGAAATTCCACCTTCCTGCCCTGAGAGAAATACCTAAGCATGGGATGAAGGACTCTACAAGAAGGACATCCAAACTGTCCCAGGTAACTGGTAGTCATTTATGATCTGATCTACTAATACCAAAGAGATCATGGAAGAAAGATCAACTCCAAGTCACATGACTATTCTAAAAATTTGAGGATATAGAACTCATGTCTTAGCCAGAATAACATCTTCTGATAAACATAAGAGCTAAACAGTGATGATAGTTTTTACTTACCCTTAGGTCTTGGCTAATTCTTCATAGGTCTTGTGTCAGGGCTATTAAATTCCTAGAAATTTGTATTATTTCCTTGGTTGGGCCGTAAAAATAATACATATTTATTATTTAAGAAAAAACTATAATAGTATAGAAAATATCGAGTATAATTGTCCTGCTCTGCACTTAGAGTATTTTCTTGTATAGGCAAACATTTTTATTATTATAGATAATATAATATTTTAAATATTGTTCTATGTCTGGACTTTTCAATTAATATGTCGTGGGTATTTTTCCATGTGGCACATATAAATGTAGTTCATTTCCTTTTAAATGATACTGAATATTATAGATTTAATCAACCAATCACTTATTGATGGACACTAAGCTTTTTCCACTTTTGTTCCATAACTAGTAAGAGTGTAATGGATACTATTTTTCCTGAATAACAATCTATGTTGTGCAATCTGTGAGTATTTCTGTTGTATAAATCTATAAGACTGAATTTTTATGTGAAAAATATTCATATAGTCTATTTTATATTACACAGTGGAAAAGATGTAGGTAATTCTCCTGAGAAGAGGTCATTATAGGATGCTTTTTACATTTTTGTCACCTAGCATCATTGCTAGAGCACATAGTTCTATAGTTATAACATCTATGAGGGCAGGAACAATGTCTGACTTCCATGGCTAAAATGATGCCTGACTGCATTATTTAAAAAGTTGTATGACTTACCGACTTGAATACAACTTGCACCCTGTGCTGGAAACTTCCTTCAAGATATCTTGAAATTTAGGAAAACAGAAACAGAAAGCCAATAATTCTTTTTTTTTTTTTTTCAGTGAACCTGCCACAAAGCAGTATGCAAAATGACATCATTTTTTAGATGGTGGGAAGCTGCATAAACATATAGTCATTTGAAAAAATAACTGACTTGAGAATGAAAGTGAAGACAGTTTTAAACTGAAGAGTTAAGGTGTCTTAGGCTGATAAAATCAAATACAAAGACTGGGGGCCTATCAACAACAGAGATTTGTTTCTCACATTCTGGAGAATGGTAGTCCTAGATCAAGGCTCTAGCAGATTTTGTGTCTGGTGAGAGGCCACTTCTTGTTCATAGGTGGCCATCTTCTTACAGTATCATCACATGGCAGACGGGCAATGAGCCCTCCAGGTCTGTTTTATAATAGTACTAATCTCATTAATAATGGTTCTGCCAAACTCTCCCTTCAGATACCATCACATTGAGGGTAGGATTTCAACACATAAACAACCAGTCTATAACATTCCACACCTGTCTCCCACCACAATTTACGTCTGTCTCACATACAAAATACGTTCATTCCATGCTAATAGCCACAAATGTCTTAACTCATTCAAGTGTCAACTTTGTCAACACCAAAGTCTCATCTAAATAAGATATGAGTGAGATTCAAGGTAGGATTCACTCTGAGAAAAATTCCTTTCCTGCTTTGAACCAATAAAATAAAACATTACGTGCTTCCAAAATGCAATGTTGGGACAAGAATAAAAGAGGCATTTCCACTCCAAAAGGAAGCAGTAAGAAGAAAGATGACAAGTCTCAAGTGCCAAATCTAACAGGGCAGGTCACTTTAAAACTTAAGGCTTGGGAATAACCCTTCTTAGCAAGATGCTCTACCTCCTGCGTCAACTCAAATAGGAGTCCCACCTTCTGGACACAGAGGAACACCAGTTCCAGCCCCATGGTTTTGGGTGGAAGTTCTCTTATCTATTGAAAGCAAAACAATGTTCTCCCCACCACCTTTTAATAATTGAAGAGTCAGACCTGATGATCTCTGAATTGCCTTCAAGGTCGCTCATCCCTTCTCTTGAAGAACAGCACATATTCACGGTAAAATAGCTGTTATGAATACCTGTCCAGTAAAATTCAAGGAGTCCAACAGGTTTCCTCTGCTTCTTCTCACCTCTTCATCCTCATTTCACACTGTCAGTTTTCCTGCTAGGGTGAGTGATTAAGTTCATGGTTCACACCGTGGCCAATGATTGCTGGCCACACCCTTAGTGTTTTCTCTGTCTGCCTTATATTTTTTAATATGGATAGATAGAAAATTTTCCAAATGTTCAAATTCTGGTTCCTTTCTTCTTAAGTCATGTCTCTCTTCTCAAATTTTACAATAAGCAATTGGCAGAATCAGGCTGCTCCTTCAAAACTTAAACTTCAACATGTAGGGATTTCCTCAGCTAAATACCTAATTTCCTAGCTTGCCAGTTCTACCTTTCATAAAACAATCAAACGGGAGCACAATTGAGGTAAATTTTTTGTCATTCTATAACAAGAATCTCTTCTCTTCCAATGTCTGACAGCATGTTCCTCATTTCCAACTGAAACCTCATCAAAACGGCCTTTCAGTCCAGATTGCTACCAACGTTCTGTTCAAGATGACTTAGGGAGACTCTAATCCCTTTCTTCTTTTCTTTCTAGGCCTTCCTCAGAATCACACTTAATAATCATAGTAATTATAGCTTTTTTGTTGCCTGCACCTCAAAACTTTCCAATTCCATCCTTTATTAAGCTTCAAGGCTGTTTTTTGCCTCTTTACATATTTATTATAGCAGTAATTCCACTTATCGGTACCAATTTTTGTTTTATTTATTTGTTTATGTGTGCTGCCATAGCAGACCACCATAAGCTGAGTGATTTGAAAATTTAGTTCTCACAGTTCCATAAGAACTAAAGTCTGTGATCAAAGCTCCAGCAGATTTGCTGACTGAAAGGGCTTTCTTCCTTATTTGTGTATGTCCATCTCTTTGCTATGTCCTCACTGTGTAGAGGTAAAATAGATCTCCAGGTGTATCTTCTATAAGAGCCCTGCTGTGGTTGATATTTGACTTGTCCCCTAAAATCTCCTGTGTTGAAGTCTTGGTCCCTAGTGCAACAGCATTCTGAGTGGGGCCTTTGGAAGGCAATTGCACCATGAGGGCTCGGATCTCATCAGAGGATCAATCTTTTGGTGAGTTCATGATTTAATGGGCTATTGTGAGATGGTGGAAATGTAGATGGTAAAGGCTAGATGGAGGAAGTATGTCCTTATGGGCATGCCCTTAATGGCCCTATTTTGTCCCTGGCTTCCTCTTTTCTCTCTTTGCTTCCTGGCCAACATGAGATGGGAAGCTTTGCTCCACCAAATCCTCCCTGCCATGATGTTCTGCCTTATCACAAGCCCACAGCAATGGGGCCAAGTGACCATAGACTGAAACCTCTGAAACTTTTATTAGACAAAATCCTCGTTTGTTTCTCTCAGGTATTTTGTCACAGTGATGGAAAACTAATGAACTAAGGCACTGAACTCATTCATGAGGGCTCTGCCATCATGAACTAATCACGTCCCCCAAAAGTCCCACTTTTAGATGTCATCACATTGGGAGTTATGAGTTCAATGTATGAATTTAGAAAAGATGTAAATCTTTAACTGATACTATGCAAATACTACTGCACATTTGGTGCTATGAAATTCCTACTTGTCCTATGAATTGATAAATAAGAAACATAATTCAATTACCTATGAACAAGTATACTTAAAAGAAGTTAATCTCATTCAGTAATAGAGTTTTTATTTTAAAACACTGAATGAGACTATAGCAGAGTATTTCTCAGAAATTATCTCTACTTTTTATACTACAGTAGCAAAACGTGATTTTTGTAACAAAATCAAGACTATAGAATTTACAGAGAAAATAAGAGGCCAAAAGCTACATACTGTTAAAACTTATTTCATACTGTTTTGAAGAATTGTGACTATATGTAACAGTAAATCAGAAAATTTTACTTAAAATTTCAAACTTCTGAAGCTATTATTTCTCAATCACTTTTCCAGAAGACCAGAAATGTTGTTTTTTGAGAGAACCTGTAATACCTTAGCCAATCACTTCTTTTTCCCACAGACTAGAAGATATGAATTTCCAAGGTCCATTGTAGTTTCAGAACATTATTTTTCTGAGAATAAAGCCAATTTCCGGCACATAAAACAACAAAGAACCATAATTAACAAGGTAAATCAAGTAAACTTCGCATGAGTTTTATAGATTTTTGAGACAACAGACAAAGGGTATCTCCTGAGCAGGAATAACTGCTCTCTATGTTTTGATTTGGTATAATAATTGTCTGGAGAGAAAAGATAACAATATAATAGAAGGTCATCCAGCTATTAGAAATCTGGAGAAGATGGTTTTCCTCTACTTTGCTCTGTGAAGCTATGTGTCATTAGAATTGCATGACTCAGTCTTTTAATTCACCCTAAAATAGAACCACACTCTGGAACACCAAGGAAAATTTAGTCTCCTTGGTATTGTCTGAATTACTATTTAGAAATGAATTAACTTATTTTAGGGTCTGCCATGTTCCAGGACAAATTTCAAGAGCATTGCCTATGCCAATATTTTGGGCACCCACCTTTGTCCATACCTAAGCTAATATATTCTCAGAAGCCATTAAAGTTTTTGATTTTAAACATCATTGACATACCCCTTCACGAGCACCTTCACTTCACCTATACAGAAATGATGACTTTCTGTATTTTCTTACTATTGACATCCAAAAATGATAAAACCTTCTTATGCTAGACAAAAGCCTACTATAAGTACAGCATCCAGATTCATGGTTGTGTGAGTTATAATACCTTTTTGATGAGGAGAGTTTGATCAATAAATCGTATTAATACCAAATATTAAGTTTTTTACTAACCCAGTGGCTCTCAAAATGTGATCCCAAGACAAGCAGTGTCAGCATTATTTAGTTACTTGTTAGAAACTCATATATTTGTTTATCCCCACCATCCCCACTGACTTAGAACCTCTGCATGTAGAGGCATAGCCATCTGCATTTACCTCCTACTGGGTGGTTCTGATGTATACTCAAGTTTGAGAAGCACAGCTCTAAAAACCTTCTTTGTTTTATATATGGGGCAACAATGTCCCCCAGTGGCCAAAAACATGTATATTATTTTTTGAAGTAAGTATTTTCTTACATTGTATTTAAAATAATACCCAAGCTGGGCTTGGTGGCGCACGCCTATAATCCCAGTACTTTGGGAGGCTGAAACAGGAGAATTGCCAGTTCAAAGCCAGCCTCAGCAAAGGCGAGGTGCTAAGCAACTCAGTGAGAACCTGTCTCTACATAAAACACAAAATAGGGCTGGGGATATGAGTCAGTGGTCGAGTACCCCTGAGTTCAATCCCTGGTACCAAAAAAGTAGAATAAAATAATACCCAACACAATGCTCATTATGTTTGTAAATGTGTTTGAAACTCAGTTTTAAAATTCACGTGTACAAGAAATTTTTACTTCTTTCTCTTCTTGTTAATTTAATTAAATCCAAGACTGACTGAACATCATTCCTATGGATTGGCAGGAAACTATTTTATTTATTTATTTTTTTAATATAAGGTGTCACTGTGTTTCCCAGCTGGTCTTAAACTCCTGGGCTCAAGTGATCCTCCAGCTTCAGGCTCCCAAGTACCTGGAACTACAGACATGCATCACCATACCTGGCTCAGGAAACTAATTCTTACTCAGTCTCACAACACCCTTCCCTCTCAACTTAACAGGAATCTAAAAGATTTATATGATGTTCAGATATGGGAGAATTAAAACTTGTACATATTTAGTCAGTACAGTGTAATATTTCAGTACATGTTTATGAGGTGTACTGATCAAATCACCTTATTACTTTGTGTTTGGAGCCTTCAAGCACCTCTCTTCTAACTATTCATAAAATATATAATCGGTTATGGTGGCCACACCACTGTTTCACAGCACTATAACTTATTACATCTATCTGATAGTGCTTTGGTGCTTATTCAACCTCACTCTATCACCTTCCCAGCCTTCCTAGCCTCTACTAATCACAATTCTACATTCAAATGGATTTAGTGTTGCATGTAGTAACAACTTATGAAAAACTGTGAAACAAGTTTTAGCAGTGTTTATCTTTAGACCTCTCATTTTCTCAGTCTTGGACTGTTAGTATAACACTATGAGCTAAATAAAATCTCATTTCTTTATACATAATCTAACTTCAGGTAGGTTGTTATAGCAAAGGAAAATGGGCTAATACACTAGCACAACTGATTATTTCAAATTTCATACAAATCTAATGTTAATTTAACATTTTGAACAGTCTCGTGGCTACCTTACTGAGCAGCACAATTCTTTCTTACAAACTTGATTTTCCCTTGCTATGAAAATTCTAAAGATATAGCTGTGTGCTGAAAACACGGAGACTAGAACATATGGACAGCCACACAAAAACAGGCTTTCAAAAATGTTCTCTGGTGATGAGCATAGGGGGTGTTCATTTTACTCTTCAACTTTTCCATGTGATTAAGAATTCTCAAAATTAAAATTGAGGAAAAACATACTGCCAGAAATTACAACCAAATTATAAGTGGATTTAGGAACAAGGATCTCCTACTGAGTCTGTTCAACCAATTTAGATAAGTGGAAAGGCTGATGAAGAGGACTTTGCACATGAGAAATCAGTAGTTAAACATAAAAAGAGACAGCCTAGACATTTTGGAGTGAAAAAAAATCTTAGCTGTCAGGAGGAAACATTGCCTCTGCCTTCAGGCATAACTCTGGATAGGAAAGATTCTCTTCCAAAGGGAGATGGGAGTCAGGCCCAGAACTAAATAGAGAGAATGCTGCATGCATCAGTGTCAAGTGATCTTTTGATGAGCTCCTGGCCTAATTTCTATAGGAAATGCAAACTGGCAGAATGAGAGAGATTTGGGGTAAGCAAGTTGAACCAAGCTACAAAGAGGCATGAAGGAAGGCAGAATATGCCACTCTGTAGTATGCCACCTTGGCCTAAGAATAATTTTGAGTTAAAGACACTTGAAAAACAGCAGAGGCAAAAAGAGCATTCTAATCTCTCCTTTTATTCCTGAAAACAGGAGATAAAAACTCTCATGTGGGAGAAGTCTTTCCTGAACTGACAGAAAAGAAACATTTCCCTCATAAGGAGTAGGCAAGAGAATTATTTATAAAAAGACATAAAATGATTTTTATCTTCTTTTAGCGTTCCCACAGTTTAGTTATTTTCTTTAAGTTTCTCTTTTGCCTATGCCAGAATCACCTAATTTTCCTAAGTGTTTTAACTTGAATATATAGTGAGATAATACAGATACAGATGGACCATTATAAAAATTGGGGTAAGAAAACCAAACACAAATATATGATTGAAAAGATATCACTTTTAAAAGCACAAAAAAGAAAAGAAAAAGAAAAGGACACATCATTGCTGTACAATTTGATAAATGCTTATGGGATAAATATTGTACTGTTTGGAGTAGCTGGAAGTTCAAGTATTATAGGCAACAGTTTCTCAACACTTCCCTTACACCTAATACTACTCTGTGCTTTAACTATTACCCATTTAGCTGGGCATGGTGGCCTAGGCTGGTGGTCCTAAGTACTCAGGAGGCTGAGGAGGGAGGATCACTTTAGCCTATGAGCTCCAGACCAGTCAGAGCCACACAGCAGGATGTCATCACACACACACACACACACACACACACACACACACACATATATATTGGGGCTGGGATTGTAGCTCCGTGACAGAGTGCTTGCCTAGCATGTGTGAGGCACTGGGTTTGATCCTCAGCACCACATAAAAATAAATAAATAAAATAAAGATACTGTGTTCATCTACAACTAAAAAAATAACTATATATTAATATATATATTGGTATATATATAAATATATACATAAAAATACACGTATATATATATTTGTGTTCAGAGCCTTCAAGCACCTCTCTTCTAACTATTCATAAAATATATCGTAGGTTATTGTGGCCACACCACTGTTTCACAACACTATAACTTATTACATCTATCCAACAGTATTTTGGATATTTTAATATTCTTAACAATCTTACAAGCCTTACTTTATAGCTGAAGCTCAGAGAGTTTAGGTAACATTTCCAAGTGAATGGCTAGTGAATTGTGGTATTAAGGTACAAATGCTGATGACCTATCTCCAGGGACTGATATACTACACTTTCAAACTTTCAGGTGCTCATCATCCCTTTGATAAGATTAGACGAACAATACACTATAACTACAATGCAAGGGATACTTAAGTGCAGCAGTCTGTTTTCATATGTGTGGCACTTGTGCGGTGTTTGGGATTGAACTAGAGCCTTATGCATGGTAGGGAAGGACTCTACCCCTGAGCTACATCCTGAGCTCTGCTATAAATCTTATACAGCACTATGAATTTAATGGAAATTATTGCTTATAGGATGTATTCTATGCATCAGAAACTTTTTATGTCTGCTAGGCATTTTGTTTCTTTAGTGAAGAAGGAAAACGAAGCTCGGGAAAATTAGTTCCCCAAGTCACAAAAGTAAACAGCGTATAGGAGCTCCACCCCAGGCTGTGAGCCCTTATTCTTGCCACTACCACATGCTGTCTCTCATACCCATCCAATTATGGTGATCCCTAAAGGCTTCAAAGAGAACTGGATCTGAGATGAAAGAGTAGATTTTGCCAGGTGAAGAAAGAGTTTGGAGCACAGGAAGGGAAAGCATTTCTAAAAGAAAAATAGCTGTCCCATTGGTCTGGAATAAAGGCTCCTTGAAGCGAACAGAGGGGATAAGCATTAATATGACAATCAGACGAGGCATCTTGGATGTCAGACTGACTCAGATGTCAGTTCATAGCCAACAAAAGAACCAAGAAAAATGTTTGTGCTAAAAAACATTTAGCAAAACTTTTTCAGAGAAAACAATTTTCTAGAAACATCTTACATGCAACCTTATCAAGGAACACCACTACTGTGCATGCTAAAACAAATTCCAAAGTACATTTAATCCAACCAACACTCATGAAGTGCCAGGCATGCTAAATGATTTAAACTTAGGATAAAATTCAGTGAAGGAAATTTTACAAGGTGTTAAATTAATATGATCTAGGGTGCAGCCTTCCAGTAGTCTGACTCAGGCCAAGCTTAGGGTTGAGAGAGTTCAGAAAAGTAGGTTAATCATCTATTCCCTTAACCATGATCATTAGACAGCTTCTTCCAGATGAGCTATTCCTCTGAAACCAAAAGTTTACAGTTCAAGATTACACATTTTGTTGAGCATGCTGGCTTGTGGCATTTTCTGCTGCATACAAAATACAGATTAACCCACAGTTTTGAAAATCAGACTAGTAGGTATTACCAGTTGCCCATCATCACAGATGTCGAGCTGGACTATGAATGTTGAAAACAAGCCTCATGAAAATAATATGTACCCTTCTGGATGGAATGTACTTCAAAGGAAAACCAAAACTGAAATATCGCTTTGCTTTAAAGCCTGGGGTAGTAGCTACCCTTTCTCTAAAGACTGTCTTTATGTAGCCTATTGGCAGAAAATAAAGTAAATGTTCATAGACTTCCGTGTTAGTGTTCTGCACTGACAAACCCGTGAGATAAACAACTTAGAAGGAAGTTAGTTAGGCTCACAGTTTCAGAAGTTGTCATGGTCAGTTGGCCTTGCTACTTAGGGCATGTAGAAGCACATGATACCATGGTGGGAACATGGTAGAAGAGGCCTGCTCACTTCTTGGTAGCCAGGAAGCAAAGAAATAGATGAAGGAGACAGAGTCCCCAAATCCTCTTCAACGGCATTCCCCAGTGACCTAACTTCTTTCCACTAGGCCCCAGCTTCTAAGGGTTCCACCACTTCTACATGCTGGTGACAACACACGGTCCTTTGGGGGACATTCTAGAACCAAACTACAGCAACTCCTTAAAAACCTTTAAAAATCTGAAAAAAGTAATTACTACCATTACAATTAAAGTAAGATAATTAATACAAGGCTAGAAATTTGGAACTCATGTAAATGATTCTACCAAGATCACCAACTCTCAAATCTTATGCACAATTTTTAAAGTCTCTTTAAGCAGAAACTGAAAATCTCTTAGCTCATTATATTTCAATTTAACTCTTGAAGGAATTTACGAGTAGTTGACAATTTGCATAGGGATTAATTTTATCCTCAGTTTAAAATCAGCAGTTTAGGGGCTGGGATTATGGCGCAGTGGTAGCGTGCTCGCCTAGCACTCATAAGGCACTGGGTTCGATCCTCAGCACCACATAAAAATAAAATAAAGATATTCTGTCACCTACAACTAAAAAATAAACATTTAAAAAAATAAAATAAAATAAAATCAGCAGTTTAGCATTACACACACACGTTTACCTCACTTGTCCCTATCATTATCAGAACTAGTAAAAACTACCAATTTAATATGAATTCTAATTTTAAGAAACACAGGAGTGCAACAATGCCTGCAAAGATTTAAAGCTGGCCAAAGAAGCTCATCACATTTCTGTCAAGAACTTGCGATTTCTCTGCGCCACCTTGTGGCCATGGTGCAACCACTACACGTGAAAGTTGACCACGTTTCCCTGCGCTGGTCAATCCTCCACCACCGCATTGCGGAAATCGGCTTCCGCATAAATGTTCAGAAAATGGAGTCCTTTGTTGCTAGTGATGGAAGCAGACTAGTCCCTCTTTCTAATTCCTCCTCCGTTTTCTTATTCCTTAATCCCATATCCTTAGCCCGCCTACCCACGCTTCTCCCTGGGCCATTCCCAGTTTGACTGCCTTTCCCAGCCCCACCAGTCGCGCCCCTTTTTTTAACCCGGGCCTTCCCGGGTCGCCCTCACAGCCCTCCCTTTGGGTCCCCTCCCACGTCGCTCGCGCCCCCCGCAATCCCTGCCACAAGGACCTCCCCCTTTCGCTGGTAGCCAATGGCGGAGAGGCCTCGCCCCGCCTCGCCCCGCCCCTCCGCCGCGTCTGGGAGTGCGAGCCCGCTGGGGCCTGAGCGGCGGGGACTGAACCCCTAGCCCTTCGGCGCGGCTGCAGGGAGCGCACCTTTTGCGTCCCGGCTTTGGGCATCGGGGGCGCCATGGACTCGCAGGGGCTGAAGGTGAGCGTGCGGCGGAGGGTTGCGTTGCGAGATGGCGATGGGTTGGGGGCGTGGACAGCGCTAGGTGGGCTAGGCTAAGCGGTTATTATTACCTGCTGGGCCGCCGCTGCCTGGTTGGTAGGTGCCTCCTGCCCGACCTGCTAGGCCTGCAGCCTACACTACCTGGTGGGCCTGCTTGGCCCCGCTTGGAATCTGGAGGTCGAGCGGGACCCCCGGCGCGCTGCTTATGGCTAGCCTAGTCCCCACCCTGTTCGTCGTGTTTACTTTTACTTGTATATCACATTTACGAGGAAAGCTTGGGTAGCTTTTGACTCTGCGCTTCCAAGTGCCATTAACTTAGAGCAAACTAGTGTCCGATCACCCATTGGATAATAAAAGAGCACGAAAAGAGTACATGAAACCAATGAAAGACATGAAGCTTAAAAAATGGAAAGAGTCCTTATTTTAGGTTGGTGGTCTTCTCTATTAATTACTGATTCGTTCACTTGGCAAATATTTAATGATGACCAGCTTCAGAAATGGTATAAAGCAGAGATGAGGTTTGAAAATTTAAAATTTCCTTTTTGGATGATGGTCTTCTCTATTCATTTGTTCACTGAGTCACTTGTTCAGACAGTATTTATGGACTTATCTCTGTATGTCCCTTAGAACTTGAAGCTGGCGGTGAGCAGCACAGATTCACAGCTTGTACATACACAGATTTTATAATCTAATGCTGGAGGAAAGCCTTCAATCATTTAACAATATTTATTGAATGCCTCCTACACGTCTGGCACTATTCCCAGCATGAAGATATTGCAATAAAACCAAGAAAACTTTAATCTGGGACCTTCCATTTGAGTTGTAGGAATAAAACTTGAGCAAGGTCTCTGTCATGTGTACTCTGTAGCTAGAAAGCAGCTATAGATAATACTGAAATGAATGAGCATGGCTGTATTCCAGTAAAACTTTACGGACCCTGAAATTTGACTTTATGAAATATATTTCTTTCAACCATTTGAAAACTAAAAACCATTCTTAGCTCAGTGGTCATATATAAACAGGCAGCAAACCATATATGGCCTAACTGTAGTATGCAACCTGTGCTATAATATGGAGTGGCTTTTAGTCCTCTCCATCACCACTACCATCCCACTTACTGTTGATGACTTCTTCTATGTTGTTGCTGTTCCTCTGCCTTGCCAATTCCTATACTTTCTCAGGAATCATGAAAGGTAGATAGGAAGGTTGTTCTGTGTGTGAAGGGGGAGAGATGGATTTGCACTTCAAGAGTCAGCTCTAAATCCTCCCCAAGGAATCTTTCCCTCAATTTTACTCTTACATCCTCCCTTCATTGCACCTGCAGTTACCAAAGCTGTTTAAAAGTGATCCTGCCTTCCCAAAGCTCCTTTTTTGTACTACTTCACTGTATTTTAGTCTTTATATTACCGTCTCATCTGAGAACTAAGCTTGGGGTGGGTGGTGCAGGGACCATGTCTTATTCTTTTTATATTCTCAGTACCTAGCCCAGAGCCTGGCAATAGTAGGCAGTCAGTAAATGTTTGATGGACTAAACCGCCTAACCTGAACCACAGCAGTGGTAATAAGAATGGAAAATGGTAGATGGACTAGAGAAATAATTTAATGACTATTAGAATTAGGGTGAGTGATTAAATGGGAGGGGATGATCATGACTCAGTGTTGGCAATTTACATGGCAGGTGACATATGAAAATGTGAATCTGGAGCTTATATGAGAGGTCTTGGATGGACACATTATTTTTTATTTCATCAATATGTGGACTTTGGAGGGACTTACTCTTTTTTTCAAAGTAGGACTTTGACATAAAAAAAATTAATGAATTCTCACAACCACCTGTAAATGTGCTGTACTAACAGCATTTTGCAAATGAGCAAACAAGTGCTGTAAAACAGACCAAGGATTTGAAACCAGGTCTTTGCACCTTTAAATCCATGTCCTTTTCATGACACCATGTCATTGCCTTTCAGGAGTGTAGTATGATTTTGAAAGTGTTCTCAGTTGTGGTGAACTAAGAAGTCATGTAGGGCAAAGAGGCACTGGTGAATGTGCTGTGAGAGTCTGGGTAATGGAACATAGGTTATACTTTATAGATCCATGGCTAAGAAGGAGAGTAGAGAACAGAAGCCACAGAAGGGAAGCAGAGTAAAAGTCAATATAGAACACATGCTGAACCATGTTCTAGAGAAGGATGTGGATGTGGCTGTCCAGAAACAAGGCAATGGAACAAAGCTGTCTAGTCACCCTTAGGTTTTATTCCCATCAACTAGTGCTTCATCCATACTTCTCACTGCTGTAGAGTCAGGAGATTTAGTTATGGGATGGCCCCCATTGGTTTATGAAGGCAAAACATATATCACAGTGATGGTGAAAGTGTGGCTTCCTTCCTTAATTACATCAACAGCTAAGCCTTGATACTATCCTGAGAATAACAGTGTAAAACACAGCCACACTTAATCAGAACTTAGTTTCCGATAGTAGTTTCCTATTTTGTAAATCAAAATATATAATTTGGAGAAAAGCTTAGTGATTTCCATTGAAAAATAGTTTGGCTTATTTATTCCTACTGATGATGATTTATTGTAGAAGTCATATAAAAACAAGGTAATATCCAACAATAAACTGTTTTTAATTCATGATTTCTTTGTACTTCTACACTAACAATAGATTGTTTTTTGAAGACTAGAATAAGAAACACAGTAATGGGAAGGTTCCTCTTTATTTTATTCCTGCTTTTTTCTGTTTCCCTATTTTCTAAAACCTTTAAGAAAATGTGGGAAAAGGAAAAGAGGCAAAAGTAGTCTGATGTCAATACTATACACACAAAAATTGGAAGAAAAGATTGAAATTATTAGAAAACAGTGATTTTAGTAATTTTTGTTTATTCTGTTCTACAATACTTAGTATTAAGTGCTAGTATTTAACAATATTTTAAGGAACTTAGAAGGAAAAAATGAAAAAAGCATTAAACAGTGTTTTAGATTATTCAAAACTTTAGGTTGATATCTACTTCTGCTTTTTTTCCCCTCTGAACCAGGGGTGTAACAGAGGGCCTCATGCATACTAGGCAAACGCTGTACCACTAAGCTGCATCCCCAACTTTTTATTTTATTTTGAGATTGGTCTCAGTAAATTGCCCAGGCTGACCTTGAGCTTGCAAACTCTCCTCAATAGCTGGGATTACAGGAATGTGCTGTTGCACCTGGCTTAGATTGATATCTGATTCTTAAAATATTTCAGAACACTAAAATCTCTTTTAACACTCAGTTATTTCTTTCCTTTTAGACACTGATTAATTACTATTGTCAAGAGAGATACTTCCATCATGTGTTACTTGTTGCCAGTGAAGGAATGAAGAAGTATGGCAGTGACCCAGTCTTCCGGTTTTATCATGCCTACGGTACATTAATGGAAGGTATAAACTAATAAACCTGTTACCTGTGTTCTAAATTTTTGCTTTGCAGCGAGAATAATTTTTTACATTATAATCTTGTTTTTCAGGTAAAACACAAGAAGCTCTTCGGGAATTTGAGGCTATTAAAAATAAACAAGATGTATCACTTTGTTCTCTAATTGCACTGATATATGCCCATAAAATGAGTCCTAATCCAGGTATAGTATTTAAGTACAATGTTTAAGAAAATTTTCCTTATTCCATTTTGATTTTTCTCTTTGCCATATTTAATTTTATCATACTGTCCACAGAACTATTATGTCATATGTTTATCTTCCTCACGAGCTTATAAATTCATCAAGCACAAGAAACATGTGTTTTATACTGCTTTTGTATTCTTTATATCCTCTGGCAGAGATTTCACTACTACATAAATATTATTGGAGTTAATTTAAAGATGAATGTATGTTAGTAATTGTTATACCAAAGATAAATCAGCTAAGAACATTGTACACATAGATTGTTCTGCAAGAACCAACTTCACAACTTGTTATGTGTAAATGTATAGTAATATGCAGTTAATCTCTTCTATATGTTAAATATCTTGAAGGTCTTTATATCCCCCACTCCATGGGGGTTAGCTTTTGGAAAATATTTGGCAAGTTTTTATCCAGTTGTAGGTTTGGACATATGAGTAGGTTATAAGAGAAACTTACTTAGAAATCAGAAATTAAATTGTATTGCATTGTCTGAGTATATAGTATAACTTAAGGCTGAGACAGAACAATGTCCAAATTATATGTAATAAAGAAGAAATAGTGTTGTGTTATTCCATATATATCTACTAACAGCTAGCAGGATTGTAATTATGTATCCTGTTTCAAATAATTACATGTTCTAGAATGCTTTCTTAAATCTTAGAATTTATGAATTTTTGGATTTTCTTAAGCAAAGGTTCATACCTCCTTACCTTCATGTATAAATATACAAATTAATAAAAAGTTATTTAAAACTATGTTAAAAAGTAAGCTACTTAATACACAGGATTGAGCCAAATATATGTAGAAGAAAGAAAAGAATTGTAATAAGCGATTATAACATCAGGTTTATAATCTACTGAGAAAATAAGATGTAAAAACCACAAACATTAAATTCCAGTGTTACTATTAAATAAAATAATAAAGCCAGCCATGGTGGCACACACCTGTAATCCCAGCACTTTGGGAGGCTGACACAAGAGAATCCCAAGTTCAAAGCCAGTCTCAGCAATTTAGTGAGGCCCTAAGTAACTCAGTAAGACCCTGTTTCTACGTAAAACACAAAATAGGACTGAGGATGTGGTTCAGGGGTCAAGTACCCCTTAAGTTCAATCCCCAGTACCAGTAAATAAATAAATAAATAGATAAATAAATAAATAATGATAAAATTAGAACAGACAAGTTCATAATTGAAATTGATGTGTATTAATCTATTGGACTAGATAGGGAAAGCTTGGTCAAAGATCAGAGCTTAATCTGATCTTTGGAAGACATGTAGAATTTGAATACAAAGAATAATCCAGACATGAGAAACAAATGGACAAATATACAAAATTACTTGAGCACTTGGTTCTTTTATGGATCCCCTTTGTCTGTGCCCGGGTGGGACTGTTTAGCTAAAGATATGTATAGGAGGGCTATAAAATTTATTTTAAAAAAAGAAAGAAACTAGTATAAATATTTTCTTCCTAGAATCAAGTTTTCACTTAATTTAATTGTTTATTTATTCCCAGCAGTGCTGATTCTGTTGGGAAATGTGATTTCCAGGAATCTGAAAAGAGAGACATAGATATTATTTAGACCCTGAATACTAGCTCTCCTTTCCACTGTAGATGATTGCTAATGTTGAGCTATGTAAAATAACAGTACTTATACTACTCTTTCACTGATCCATGACCATAAGCTGACATGTTTATAAGTTTCAGAATGAAATTTGCAAGTCAGATAATTTAGGTATTTGTCCCTGAACCTGCCCCTAATAATTGTATTATCTTGGGATCATTACAAGGTTTTATGTACCTTATTATTAAAAAATGTTAGCATTATTGTTTGGTTATTTTGGGAAGGACATAAACTATACAACTGTAATCACATATGAATTTTAAGCACCTGAAATGTGGATAGTTTAAGGAATTGAATTTTTTATTTTGTATAATTTGACCCAATCTACTTTTGAAATTTAATTCAATTATGAGAAAACATATGATATTTCATTTAATTGTAAGAGAAAAATCTTATGTATGGGCTGGAAATGTAGCTCAGTGGTAGAGTACTTGCATAGCAAGCTCAAGGCTATGGGTTCAGTCCTCAATCCCCAGCATGGTCCCATCCGCTACCAAAAAGGTAAAGCATAGAACAACTTGAGTGTATGAGTCAGCTTTTCAACTATGAGTGTTATAAAATCTAACTACAAATATTTCTGAAGAAAACTTAATGTCTAAAATTGAGATGTATTATAAGTGTAAAATACACACTAGATTTCTAAGATTTAATTAAAAAGCTCATAAACTATGATTAACTTTATATCAATTATGTATCGATATTTTGGATATATTGGGTTAACTATAACATTATTAAAATTAATTTTGCTTGTTTCTTTTTACTTCAATAGGACTAGTAGAAAATTTAATTTACATATGTGCCTTGCATTTTATTTCTAATAGTGCTATTCTAAAGAGAACAAATTTCTAAATTCTCTACACTGTTAATCATTTGACTTATTATAAAAACTTGATGTAGAATTTAAGTTTCATTCAATGTTGTCTTCCCCTTGCAGATAGAGAAGCTATCCTGGAATCAGATGCCAGAGTGAAGGAGCAACGTAAAGGAGCTGGACAGAAAGCTTTGTACCATGCAGGCTTGTTTTTATGGCACCTTGGTCGCCATGATAAAGCGAGAGAATACATTGACAGAATGATCAAAATTTCAGATGGCAGTAATGAGGTAGCCATTTTCTTATTTTTAAATAGTAATGTTAAAGGAAGAGTGTGTTATTTATGTATTTAGTAGTATCTGTTGTTTGTTATTGTCCACTCTATTCTCACTTTACAAATAACCATTTAATTGTAATATTTTCTGTAGTGTAAAATAGGTACTCTATAAGGTTGCTTGTTTTTATGCTAGTAAGTCTTGAAAAGATCCCTCCCTTGTTCCTTCTCTCTCTTTTCCATTTTCTCTCCCACTTCATTCCTTCTTTCCTCATCTCTTTCCTTCTCTCCCTCTGGCAAGGAAGTAAATAGCCCTTTTCTTAGTAAATCGCCCTGGACACAAGATACCATTGTTTGTACTGTTACTAGTACAAAGACAAAAAAAAAAATCATTACTTTCATGAATGAATCATCCAGTAGTGGCATAGAGCACATACTCTGTTTATATTATGGGAAAAGTTACAAATGATCTGAAAGAAATGTAACTAAACTTCACTAGAAAATACTAGCTAATACTTATTGTTTGCTTGCCATATGCCAGACAGTATTTTAAGTTAAAGAGAGACCACATTTGTGTTAGGAGAATAAGAAGGAATATTGAAGGAAATAGCATTTGAGCTAAAACCTAAAAGATATATACAGTTTCGGCAGGCAAAGATTATAGAAAAGGGAAGTAGACCCTTCCCAGGCAGGAAATAAAAGATGAGATGTATTGATTCTGGGTATATTGAGACTCTCACATTTCATGGGAACACAAGATACAGAGAAGAAGATGGTAGAAGAAAACTTGGAGAGGTGGATTGGGTCAGATAGATGGATCTTGACTCCTAGGTACAAGTATATATAATTTGGTAGACACTGAGAGATCATTATAGATTTTTAATCATGATAGTGGCATTATTAGAGTACAAATCCACAAGATTAATAATGGTTTATAGGATGAACTGGCTTGGGAAAAAACTAGGATGTGGGGGTGGAGAAAAGAAAGCACATTCTAACAGAAGATTTCATAGGACTATACAAAAAATATTATACAGCAAGTACACACTTGGGAAGTTTTAAATACCCACAGGACTTGTCAGCTGATAATAGATAGTGAAAGAAAGATAATAGATAGCAAAAAAGGTATCACATATTAGATAGATCTCTGAGGCTTTTAATCTGGATAATTTAGAGACCAGTTAGTAGGAGTAGAAAATCCAATGAGATGACATGTTAGTCTTCAGACATGTGGTATTTCAGGTGCTGGCAAAACAAAGATGATGAGCCTTCAAAGAAAGAAAAGTTGAGAAGAGGTTTTGGACTAGAAATATGGTTGGCAATCACCCACACAAAGGTGGTAGTTGAAACAATAACAACACTGATCTAGTGAGTAGAAGTATTGGTAGATTCTTACCTATATTTTCAGGTTAAAGTCAGAGAGGTAAATATAATCTTAGTTAAAATCTATAAATTTATGAGTTAATTAATTTTTTAATATTAGAGCACATTTCACTTTTTTATTTCACTAAAAGGAGCAGTTTCAATATCTTTTTTCCTACCAATGCATCAACTCACCAACACTAACATTTCTAAAGATAAACACCAATAACTCCTTAACTTTTTAATTCCTCAGACCATTTATTATTTCATTTGAAGCTCACTGGACTATCTCAGGGGTTAAAAAGATAACTGCAGAATTATCTGAATCTCTTATTAACTATATGAATCAAGACCTATGCTACTTTTCCATTTCTAGTTCATTTGGGCTGTTTGTCCAAAAAGAGGCAACACATTCTTATTTATGCATTGAATTATGTGTTAACCAATATTGATAATAATTTACTAGCAAAGCCTCAGAGAATAATTTTGGTTTTAGCACTAATCAAGTATTTTGGGTTTGTTTGTTTTTTTTTTTTTGGTACCAGAGATTAAGGGGCACTTGACCACTGAGCCACATCCCCAGCTCTATTTTGCATATTATTTAGAGACAGGCTCTCACTGAGTTGCTTGGCACCTCACTTTTGCTGAGGCTGGCTTTGAACTCACAGTCCTCCTGCCTCAGCCTCCTGAGCCACTGGGATTACAAGCATGCATGACCTGGCACTAATGGAGTATCTGACAGACTTATTTTGAGCCCATATCAAAGACTAAAATTCATAGTCTAGTTTCTAAGGCTCTAAACTGACAAGGGTTCAAAAGCAGTTTCACTATGGAGAATATAGTTGTTCATAATATTATTTGATAGTTATTTATGCTATTAATTACCAAAAAAAATATTAGGTTTACCTCTTGCAAAATTATTTTTCTCATTTTCAAAGGAAAATAAAAATGTGATTACAGTTCTTCCTTTTACAGGGACACGTTTTGAAAGCGTGGCTTGATATTACAAGAGGAAAAGAACCTTATGCTAAAAAAGCACTAAGATATTTTGAAGAGGGATTACAAGATGGAAATGATATTTTTGCTCTCCTGGGCAAGGTGAGTTGGAGTTAAGGTGAATAAATCATGTTTTTAAAACATTTGACAAGAGCTGGGCATGGTGGCTCAAGCCTGTAATCCCAGCACTTAGGGAAGCTGAGACAGAAGAATCGTGAGTTCAAAGCCAGCCTCAGCAACTCCCTAAAGGAAGTCCAGAGGCAAAAAAAAAAAAAAAAGGAAAAGAAAAATTCTTATGTGTAATAAATATGCATCATTAGCTGTTTTTAATATGCTAACTGTATTTATAGCTTTTTTCTAAGACGCTAATACATGCACTCGTAAAAAAATTTTCACAAACATAGTAATTTCTGAATGAAAAAGATAAACATCACTGATGGAAACAGCAGTTAAATTATCATTTATGACAGTTGTTCATTTCAATAAATGTAGATCTATGTATTTTCATAATCACTTTAAATGAATACCCCAAATTTTACTAAATAGATATGCTAAAATTTAAGTACTCCTCTGTGGATATTTCAAGTTTTTAAAATTTTTCTATTATAAACCCATATTTCTGCCATAAATATCATCTAAGAGCTTCTTTGTGATTTTCTCCAATTATTTCCTATGATAATTCCTACAAGTAAAAATCAGGTAAAGGCAGTAATTTGAATCTAATTTTGCTTGTTCTTTGAAATCTTACCTTTAACCTGAAAGTGATATTTTAAAGAAGATAGGAAAAACCCAAGTTTAGATGATTTTTTAAAATATCATGGAAACATTTTACTATAAAAAGGTAGCTTTTCTATTGTGAATAGAAATATTCCTTATTTTATGGTATTCCTAAGAATATTTTTAAAAATTTGTATTTTCTACTCATACTGTATAGATGTTTGCTAATATAAAATATTTTTCAGTGATGTTTTAAAGTATGATTTTGTAAAATCTTTTATTTGTTTTTTCTCATTGTAAAAGTGATGTGTGCTTCATACAAGAAAGTCAGAAAATATGAAACACTAGCGTACTACCCATTTTGGATTGAGAACCTTTATACAGGAAATTGTCCTTTGATGCCATTTTTTCTCCCATTAGGCACAGTGCCTTGAGATGCGTCAAAATTATTCAGGTGCTCTAGAGACTGTGAACCAGATAATTGTGAACTTTCCAGGCTTTGTTCCTGCTTTTGTGAAGAAAATGAAATTACAACTAGCCCTGCAGGATTGGGACCAGACAGTTGAGACAGCACAAAGGTTAAGTAAAAAAAGATGTCACAAGTCTCTTTTGATCTGGTTATAATTATGGCTAAAAAGAGAATCCATGTGTATTTTTTGTGTGTGATAAAATTTTTCAAACATCAGTATAGAACTGAATTTTTCCAAACCAGATAGAATTGACACATCTGTACACAGAACTGAAGAAACCCTTAAAATTGTATGGCTTTTAAAACTGAATCACTAACTTACATAAATATCTGAACAGCTATTTTAAGACAGTCTTTTAGGCAAACATGAAAATATCCCTGTCCTCATGAAGCTTACATTGAAGTCAGAAGAGTCATACACTAAGCAGAACAAACAAGTAAATCATGTAGTAAATTGGACAGTTATAAGTGACATGGAGAAAAGAAGCAGTCAAATGAAATGGGCAGTGTTGAGGGATTTGATGTCATGAGGTGGGTCAAGTAAAGCATTATTGAGAAGCAGCATTTGAGCGGAGGCCTTAAGAAAGTCAGAACTGTGCAGACATATGGGAGAAAGAAGGAAAAACAAGTGCAAAGATCCTGAGGCAGGAAGATTGTCCTGTGTTTGAGGATTGGGAAGGAGGAAGGGGTTAGTAGGTGGCAAGGTCAGAAGTGGAGAATGGGAGGGAACTGGTGCCAGGTCATGAAAGGTCGTGTTGGCTCTCATAAGAATCTTGGTTTTTTTCTTCTGAAATATGAAATCATTAGATGGTTTTGAGTATTTTAAGGAATTACTCACTCTGCTGTGTTGAGAATAGCCTGGGGAAGGGAGCAAGGGCAAAAGCCAGGAGACCATTTTTCAAGCTCTTGCCATAATCTAAGAGAGAAGTGTTAGTGGCAGGGACCAGGATGGTTGTAGTGCAAGTGCTGTGGGCAGTGACTGGACTCTGCATGTGTTTTAATGAGGAAGGTGAGAGGATGAGGATAGTTAAGGATCACTTCAAGCTTTTTAGGCCTGAACAGCTAAAATAATAGCACAATACTGATGATCCAATGTAAAGTGTTCAGTGTGTCTGGCACACAGCCAGTAAATACCCTGGCTGTTTATTCCTAAGATGTAGGTGCTATTGGTATGCAGTTTGCAACTAAATAAACTAAGAAGCAGAACTAGTCAGTGTTATCCACCATTAAATCTATGGATTATTGGTGCCCACCCAGGAATGCCAAAAAAAAAATTTAAATAAACCTATAGATTATTTGGAGGTAAATGTTTAAACCAACAATGAGTATTATCATATCAGGCAACCACTGGCATAAAACAAACAACCACAAATCTCAGGGAATATGACAGTAAGCATTAATTCCTTACTTTTGTATGGCTTATCTAGAGTCTGCTGATCCTAACCAGGCTTTGAAGGGTTTCTGCTTCAGGTTTCTCAGCTGGGTGGGAATGGCACCCTTATTGCAGTTAGGCTCTGCTGATATCCCAGGGCTCAAGCCAAAAGCAGCAGCTACCTAGAGAAAGTGCTTCTCCTGCTGATATCAGGGTCACAAGCAACGAGCAGAAACATGCACTGCCTCTGGAGCCTGGGCTCAACACACTGCCACTCCTGCCAACATTTCATTAGCCAGTGCTAGAATAGTGCCCATGTCTCTACTCAAGGAGCTGTAAAGTACACTCCTTGGAAGAGGCTCATATTCAAGGATGGATGAAAAACTGGAACCAGTAGTTCAGTGTACCATGTTATGACAGGAAATCTAGTATGCTACCCCATCTGTTCATTCAGTTCCTTTCAAAAATAACTTTCAGAGAAGTTTCATAAGAATTTTTATAATTTTTCCATATTTCTTGTTTTTACCTTTTTCTTATTGTTTTGTTTGGATTTTTAATAGGATATTTTTCATATCTTTGCATTTGTTTTGATCACACAGGAAACCATCATGTTATGTTTTAAAATGTTCAACCCATCTGGGTATTTCTTGAATTCCTGTTATATATCAACCTGGTCAAAGTGAATTAAAGTTTTAATATAGTTATGTATAACTAGCTAATACTTAGGCTTGCCACAGAATTTGAGGAGATTGGCACAATCTGCTCGTGCTTTAGAAACATAAAAAATTAGATTCTAAGACTTTTAAAGGTTTAAATAATGCAGATGTCATCTTACTAATTAAAAGTACTAATTTCATAAGTGGAATGTCAGGCTAGCAAACCAACTCTTCAAGCCCTTGAATAAAAGAAAATATGTACATCTATGTCAGCATTAACAAAGGTTTTCCTACAGGTTGCTGCTTCAAGATAATCAAAATGTGGAAGCACTAAGAATGCTGGCTCTTTACCATTTGTGTAGAGAGGGGGATATAGAAAAAGTAAGTTGTATTATTTAAATTCTCTGTATTAAAGGTGCTTTTTATAATGCACATACATTGCATGCAGGCATGTACATTAGAGCCCTGGTGTTCTGTTTTAGAATATAGTCATTTTTAGTTGATTATTAGATATGTACCTTAACAAAAAGATTAGCTTTTTATATCAATTAGTAAAGCAATAATATTATATGGTGAATTACTCTTGAAAATTTCTTAGAGACCAGTGGAGTAGAGAAAGGGAACCAGGGGGAAGGAGGAAGGAAGGGAAAGGGAATGTGCCTTGGAATGAAATTGACCAAATTAGAATATTTGTGTATACAAATATATCACAATGCAGTCCACTATTTTGTGCAGTTATAATGCATGAATTTAAAAGAAAACAGAAAATAAATTTAAAAGAAACAAAGAGATCAAAACCTTTGGAGAAAAAAATAGATTTAGATTGTGTGTGTGTGTGTGTGTGTGTGTATATATACACATATATAAATATATATACATATATATTTTTTAAATGACCATACTCACAAAATACTGAAAAAAATAAGTAAATAAACTTGAATTCTAACCTCCCAGAAGACTTTTGTTAAGATAAAATTGCTCGTGTCCTTCCACATACACGAACATACACACAAGTATGTGAGGGTCGATATATGTCCATGAGCACACAGACTTAAAGGTTTTTTTTTAATGACATTATACAAACTATTTTATAGACCATTTCTTTCCCTTATCAATAGGTTGTGGAAGCTCTTCTGTACCAACAAATATCATCAAATGAGTTAAATTTAATTTCTGAATACAAGATATATACAGATTAATTTCTAATATATAGATATACATACATTAACCAATATATGCATAGATTGATCACCCTTTCATTGGTAGATTTCTAGTTTTTTCATTTCATAAACACCCTTTTAAATATCTTATCATTTCTTTCTCATTTGATTTTTTTGTTTGTTCTAATTAGTTATACATGACATTAGAATGCATTCTGACATATCAATGTCTTTAAGAAGAATTGCTAGATCAAATAGTTTACAGATTCTCAAGAATTTTGATACTGATTGAGAAACTAATGTCCATAGACATTGTATTTATGAAATTTATACTCACATTAAACCTATATGAGAGGTCCTGTTTTCTCATTCTTTTGACAATACCCAGCATTTCTCTTTCTACTTTTTCTTAATAACAAGTGAAAATGCTATGTCTATTACATACATTTTTTTAACCAATGAAAGTATTTAAGTGTGTTCATTGATTATATAAAAAAATAAAATTTCTTAAATTATTAATTATAGCATGTTGGTTTTATATGTAAAACTTCTATGCTATAACATATTTGATTAATGTAATCATTGATCCTGGATATGAATGAGTACATATGCAAACTGTAATTTGTAATATTTTTACAATTTAATTGAGTTTGTATAAGATAAATGGGCTTTGGATGAATTACCACTGTATCTTACAATAAGGTATATCTGTTTCTGTAGTAGTGAACTCATTGGCTACATACTGGATATTGGAGTGCCAAAATTCATTTTGTAGCAAATATTATTACAATAAGTAGTAGATTTGCATTGTTGTATGTGGTTAACTTGGTTAATATGACAGTTCCTCGTAAGTATGTCAGTAAGTAGTAGAAGAATGTTCAGTAAAGAGAATGTTTTTCAGATGTTAAAAGTACTAGGGATTGGGGATGTAGCTCAGTGGTAGAGTGTTTACTTAGCACATGCAAGGTCCTGGGTTCAATTACCAGCATTGCAAAAAAACAAAACACACACAAAAAAACTTACGCTAAGTATCTCAATGATTTTTTTTATTCTAGAAAATATTTTAAATATAAACTAGTCTATATAGGCAATTCAAAGACTGATCTCATATAATATTGTTTATAATAAAGACAGTTTGGTATGTATAGTTAATTGAATCCTATAGGTATCTTTACTCATCCAGAGGTTTCTATTCAATGAGAAATTTTAAAAGAACATTCTAGAACTCAATAATTCTTTATGTTTAATTATTGGGGGTTTTATAATAATTTTTAATATGTTTTAAAACAGATAAGATTCCACTGAAAGAGGAGGAGATTGTACAAGCAAAAGTATCTTAAAATATCAGTAATAATATATTTTATTAGAGTATATGTGCATGTATTATGTTCTATTTTTCAAGTATATTTTAAAATTAATTCGGATTACTTTTGTTTTAGGCTTCCGTGAAGCTGGAAAACTTAGGAAAAGCACTGGATGCCGTGGAACCACAGAATGCTCAACTTTTTTATAAGATGACAATAGCCTTCAGCAGAACTGTAAGAGGACCCACTCTGTACCAAAGCTCCATTCTCTGTGATGCAGTATATAAAATAAGTCACCAGAGACACTGAAGAACTAAATGCCTGGGGGTGGAATGTGCTCTGTCTGAATATGTGATATAGCCTAAGAAAAGGAATTCAGAGGAGATGTGGTTGCTAACTAGAAGCCATCAGAAAGACTCCATGGAGGAAGGAGCAGAGCTTTTGCTAAGCCTTTAAAGATAGATAAGAGCCTTCCAAGCAAATGAATAGAAAATGGTCTATGTTAATCTTGTGTAGGTTTCACGACTAGGATTGTTCTTTGTTTTTCTTTAGTTTGGTTAGTTTTTTATTTGCTTAAAATTATTTAAATGTACTCAAACATTTAAATAACACTATTTGGAAAAAGGTTTAAAGTAGAAAATATATTGTTTTTGTAGGGAAAATGGTTGGTATCTTATTTTTCTTACAATAAGTGTTTTATTATAAGTTCCCAATAGAACGAAGATTATCAGGAATAGAATAAAAAAATACAACAGAATCTCAAAACCAATACAAGAAATGAAAGAATTAAATAGTTAATTAAGCTAGCAAAGAATAAGGAAAAAATATACATAAGGAAATAAAATAACTAGTGAACATAAAATTGAAAAAAATTAAGGCATTAATTGCTAAGTTATACAAGGAAACTGAGTTCTTTTTATTAAAAAATGAAGATTGTCAGATTATGTGAAATTCAGAGGAAGGAAAAAAATGCCTGTTGTTAGAAAATATTGAATTAAGGCTGATATTTACCTTTTGTGATTGCCTTACTGCCAGACACATTTGATTAGTTTTTTATATGCTTAAAATTATTTAAATGTACTCAAGCATTTAAATAAGTTTTACTTTTAAAAGTTGCTGTCTTCCAAAATTATATACTTACTCTAACAACATTACCAATTCTTAGCATAGAGCCTACTTCTAGATTTTATGTAATTTTATATAAATATGCCATATATGTATATAAGTTTAATATAATGATTTTCTTATCCAATTTATAAAGCAATCATGAGATCATTTCAAAAGTACTTCTTAAAAATGTATACACATCATTGGAAGCATACTTTTCAAGACAACCAATTTGTGAAAGCACTATTTGTTAGAATATTTAAGTTATGTTTTTAAAATTTTAGTGTGGTGTTGGGGATTTAACCCGGGGCCTTGTGTATGCTAGTCAGGCAGTCTACCACTGAGCTCTACCCTGGTCCCTAGACTATATGTTTTGATAGGTTTTAAATTCCTTCTTGGTGCATTGTCTCAATAGCTAACATAGAAGTTTTCTTTTCCTTTGATTATTAAATAATTTTCTTCCTTTTTTTATACAGAAGTACAAAATATGCATATATTTTCCTTCAATCTAAGTAAAAGCATTTGACTTCTGGTTTAACAATTATTTTTTTTCTTTTCAGTGTGGACGCAGTCAACTTATACTTCAAAAAATTCAAACACTACTAGAAAAATCTTTTAGTTTATCCCCTCAGCAATCAGAATTTGCTACAGAACTTGGATACCAAATGATTTTACAAGGAAAAGTTAAAGAGGCATTGAAGTGGTATAAGACTGCCATGACACTTAATGAGACCAGTGTGTCTGCACTAATAGGTATGACTATTTGTATAAATGTACCTAATACAGATGCAAGCAAAAATTGCATTAAATAACAGTTATTAAATAAGACATATATTTCATGCTTTTCTAAAATTAAATTGTTTTGCACTATCTATAATAGATAAACTTGTATATCTTTAAAAATGAATTTACTTTCTTAACTCTTTACTTTTCCCATTCTGGGACTTTTATTTTTTATTTTTTTCGCTTTAAAACTTTCAAGAATTATGATGGGAGAAAAACCTGTTTTGTTAGTGTTGTTGATGTTAGCTTGAACTGTACGTGTCTGAATTGGTGTCTGCTTTGACTCTTTCTGTCCTGTTTGGTTTTAGGATTTATTCGATGTCAATTAATAGAAGGGCAATTACAGGATGCAGATCAGCAGCTAGAATTCTTTAGTGAAATTCAGCAATCCATTGGGAAATCTGCGGTACAGTATTTTACCAGATTGTAGATCCCAGTTTATATTTATTTATAAAATATGAAAATTTAAATCAGTGTTCTCATATAGTAATGGCTCTAAAGGATGACTATACTAATTTTAACATATGACTGCATTCATTGATTCACTCCCTTTCAAAATTAAAGTTTAAATATTCTTCTGAATGAATAAAAGTTCATCCAAGCTTAAGTTTGAACAATTGCACATAAATACTACTTCATATACATTTGAGATCTAAGTAGAAATAAATGACTATGTAACTAGAATAATTTGTGAAAATCACTTATTTTCTAGGAATTAACCTATTTACATGCAATTCTTGCTATGAAGAAAAATAAACGAAAAGAAGAAGTTATAAATTTGTTAAATGAGGTCCTAGACACTCACTTTTCAAACTTGGAAGATTTACCTCTTGGCATACAGTATTTTGAGAAGCTAAATCCTGATTTTTTGCTAGAAATTATTACAGAGTATCTGAATTTCTGTCCAATGCAGGTAAGTAATTATGAGACGTATTTTCAAGGATGTATTTCTGTGCAAATACATTGTCTTTAACGTGTTAGACAATATTGATTTCGTAAAAAGGTAGTATTTGTACCTATTTGAGATGAAATAGGGTTTTTGTTTGTTTTGTTTGCAGTACTGGGGTTAAACCCAGGCCTCAAGTATGCTAGGCAAACACTATCACTGAGTTGCAACCAATTAATAAAAGTATTGATATACTAATACACATTTGTAATGTATGAATTCTTAAAAACTTTAGTTTAAAAGAATTACTAAGCTGGTGCTGTGGCACACAATTGTAATCCTAGTGGCTCAGGAGGTTGAGGCAGGAGGATCACAAGTTCAAAGCCAACTTCAGCAATTTAGGGAGGCCCTAAGTAACTTAGTAAGACCCTTTCTTAAAATAAAAAATATAAAATCATTGGGGATATGGCTTAGTGGTAAGCACCTCTGGGTTCAATCCAAACCATTTAATTCAGATGCCCACTTTATATTTGAATCTGCTTTGTAGCATCACCATCAAGTGCCCGTCTAACCTCTGAATATACTCAAAACTGGATTTCTTCTTGTATAACATGATGATTACAATGAATTTCCTTTGTTAAGTCAAACTGTACTGTGTAGTAAAAGGGCCATTTACTGGTTCTGCTGCTTGGAGACATGTCAAGCAATTGCAGTTACTAAGTTTAAGCAACAATCATTCTGTGTTCATAAAATAGATCTCAGATTTTAGAAACTCATTTGTATGTTCCTCTAAATACCTCAGTGTTTTAAGCCATTTATTTTTATATGACATAGTTTTGAGAACCCTGGTTATAAACTGACGATACCTTTTATTTTGTGCATGACTACATATAAAGCTAACTAATTTAAATATGGTTTTGAACTGCACAACTTAGAGTTGAATCTTTTCCCTCTTATTCTGAATTTCCATCCAGGGTTATATTTATGTGTTTGTGTTTGAGTCACGTTACATTATTATTGACTCCTTTCGAATTAACAGTTGACTAAAGTCCTTCAATCTGTTACTTATTATACCTTTGAAGTTAAGTGCAGGGCTCCATGCTTATTCTTATTAAATTTTATCTTCTCGTATTCATCTCATAATCCTAGACTGACATTCCTTTTGGATCTTGTCAGCTTCTTAAAACAATGTTTTAAAGGTTTTCTCTGGCAGCTCTACTGAGAATAAACTAAGCAGAACAACAAATAATGTGGCTGGGTGTAGTGATCAGTCCCCAACTCCTCTAGACAATGAGGCATGGTTGGATAACAGTTGGATAAATTTTGGTTGGTAAATGAATATTACAAGAATAAGAAAAATTGAATAAAGCGATGTTGTTACTGCTTTATTTATATATTCACTGTTTCTTCCTCTTTTTCTCCTCCTCCTCCTTTCTTGAATGCAAGGGTTTGAGCCCAGGGCCTCACACATGCCAAATATGCACTCTATCACTGAGCCACACCCCCATCCTACTTACATATAGTATCAGTAAAAAGAACATTATGGAACTTTCAGAGCCTATAGCATATGAGTCACAAAAGTGGGGAATGTGAAAGTTTGAGACATATTTGGCATAGAATACATGAGTATTCTACCTTCTCATTTCTGTTAGGGGAAAACATCTGCATTATTTAAAAACTGTTTTTACAGTACTGTGGGGATAGTGAAAGTTATTGAACTGCATAACTCACAGGAGATCTAGAGTTTGAACCAATATTGCTTTGACTATTGATCTAGCAAGAAACTTTACCTCTTAGTTATCTTACCTTTAAATATGTGTATCTTTGATGAAATTTTTGAAGAACTTTGTTCCTTTCAAATTAGTAGTTGTATAATAATTTCATAATTATTTTGATGAACAAAAGCCATTACTGTGTGTTCATAGATCTCAGATAGATAATTTATCATTAGTTCAGTCATAGCAAAGGTCATATGGAATAAATAGAATAAGAGAAATTTATAGAAATAATATAGTTTTACTGACCACTCTAAAATTAACCTGTTTCTTTTTGACTCTCTTTCTAATAGTTTTTTACTATTATAAACTTATAAAATGATCTTCCAAATCATTTTAGCCTGCAAGTCCTGGGCAACCTCTTTCTCCACTTCTCAGACGTTGTACCTCAGTCCTGGAGATTATAGTAAGAACTGTACCAGGTCTTCTGCAAGCTGTCTTTCTAGTTGCAAAAGTGAAGTATTTGTCAGGTAAAGTATACCTTAAAACTTAAAATAACCTTTATGTTCAATATTGATAAAACAGATGTAAATGAATCAAGCACTCCACATATGTAGAGAATACTCACATAAAATGCATATTTTGCATGTGAACAGGTATATGCCTTTAGTCCCAAATAAAATTGTAGAACTTACTACTTAATTCTTTAAAAATTGCTATAAACTTTTGTGGCCCAAGTGAATTGCTAGGAAAATGCAGTAGTACCACTTTAAGAAAAGTCTATTAGATGGTACTGGGGAGTGATGATAGAGATTCACAGTAGCCTGGCACAGCGCAGCACACTTGTAATCCCAGCACTCTGAGAGGCTGAGACAGGAGAATCGCAAGTCAAAGCCATCCTCAACAATAGTGAGGCACTAAGGAACTCAGACACTGTCTCTAAAACACAAAAGAGGACTGGGGATGTGGCTCACTGGTCGAGTACCCCTGAGTTCAATCCCTGGTACAAAAAAAAAAAAACAATTTCCAGCCTTTAATCCATAGTTATTGACTTATTAACATAACCAGGTGCACCCCTTGTCATATTTTTTAGGCTCTTATGGGATGTACTGATAAATTCTTGTTTTGTTTTTGTGGATGGTTATATATAGCTAACCCTATTGTAGACAGTTTTTTAGGACACAGACAAATGTCTGAATTTACACATAAAAATAGACCATCATATGCTTGTATGTACCTTTGCCAGCAAAATGCTATCCAAAGTAGGTTTGTGAAGTTGTATTTACTAGTGTTCTATTTAGTTTTGCTTCTTTTGTAGAACTAAGGGTCTTTATAATCTTGAAAAATCAGAATTTTATTCTTCTTTGCATAGTAATAGATACAAAGAAATTTTTTTAAAATACATTTTTTTTCAGCAAAACTGAAAATGCCAACTTAAATGTATTCTTATAAATACTTATTTCTCGTACATAATGGAAGGAGTTAAGAGGTTGCCTTTACTGTATTTTGATCTTTAGTTTTACTTGTTTTGAAAAATCCTTAGATGATCTCAAAACTTGTTTCACCTTTAAAATCCTCTGGTTGTAAGAACTGACTCTTTGATACCTTCTGATTGAGTTCTGCTATTGAGCATGTGTCATCTTTCCTCTTTCCTCCCAATTGAAATGGGTATCACCTACTGGATAATTAAACTGAGACTTAGATTTCTATTAGTATTTTATTAAATGCTCATTTTTTTCTGGAAATGGATTTAAATTAATCAAAGTCTAGTAATATTAATTGTCAAAGTCTCCAGGAATGAAAGTTTTGTATATTGGTCTCATTTTTTAAAAGAGTAGCCTTAAATTATTTTAAGTAGTGCTAACGTGTCTAAATAGTAATATTTCTTGCTAAATTGTTGGCTGCAACGACTTCAGACCCCAACTAGCTGAACAAAGACACAGTTCTACATAAGACTCCTCTCACTTCAGACTTTAGCCACATGTTTGGATGTCCTCAGTGCCCTCTGCACTTTTAACTAGCTGGAGAAGAATGTGAGGGTTCCTACAGCCCCCTCAAGTTCAATAATTTGCTAGAATGACTCACAGAACTCAGGAATCACTAGACTTATGATTACATTGTTATTATGGTAACAGAATACTAAGCTGAACCAACCAAAGGAAGAGATACATGGGGAAATGTCTAGACAAGTCCCAGATGTAAAGCTTCCACTTTTTCTCCTCAGAGAGTTAAGCCACATCACCTTCCTGACCCATCAATGTATAATAGTTGCAGAGTATTTAACAAACACGGAAGCTTACCATGGCTTCGTGTCCAGAGCTTTTGTTGGAATTTCTTTAAGTAAGCATGAACTAACTACATCCTTGGCCACCTCATTGAACTCAATCTTCAGTCTCTCTCTAGTTGATATTCTGGCTGGAAGCTACAACCTTCTGATCACATACTTTGTCTTCCTGGCATGGTCAGCATCCATTTTGAGTCATATTCTTAACATAAACTACCTGGAGCCCACTTTGAGTCTTCTCATTAGTATAAACTATCAGCACCCCCCACAGATGACAGAGGACAGTCCTATCACAAGGGAAATTGCAAGATTTATAGACTCTCCCAGAAACCTAAGAAAAACACCAACCAAATACTGTATTACATAGGACTCAGACAAAGACAGATGTGCAGGACAGAAATATCTCCCACTTTACCCTCAAGGAAGATTGGGCCACTCTTAGTTAAGGATGCAATATTGATATTGATCTTTGTTTACAATACTGTATTTTCTCCAACATTGATGATGCAGTTCTCATTTTTAACTATTTAATGGCCTTCTGATGCTCACTGCTCACATCCTTTCTCTCACTCCTAAAAGAATCAAGAGTCTGACCCCAATTTTTCACACAGTCCTCATGTTGTTCATGCCATGGTTGTAAACTGTAATTCTTTCTCTATATAATTTCCCCCCTTAATGATAGTCTTTTACTTCAGGTTATCTTAATCCTTCTCCTTTCTAAAAATAATTTCTCTTGTCAACCTAAATAACAATAAAGATTCTCCAAGTATAAAACATTTATTTGAGAACAGAAGACTGATAATACAGGATGTACATGCTGTGGTAGGCCACAAGCATCTAGGGAGATTGAGGCAAGGGGAAACTTCTAAATGCCAAGGAGGAAGGCACACAGTTTGTTTTGAAACAAATGGAACATTGGTCATAGGGGCTTAGTACAAGAGTTGGCATCAGTTCGTTGGTGAAGACAGTGTGCCAGGCAAATGTTCTTACGCATCTGTCTGGCTTCCCTTGTGACTCATGTAGCAAGGGCAGTTTGTTGGAATTTTTTTATAATAGTTCCTGTTAGGGAACAAAGCATCTTTTCATTATTTGTAATGGTTTTTATCCTAGGCACAAGTGCATGAGGGTCCTCCCAGTTTGTTTTCCTTGCTTTATATTATTTGTTTGATTGGGGTCTAATACACATGATTCCCCTTTGATTCAGACAACTTCCATGCATTCAGCTTTACTATCCTTAACCTCATTTCTTTTTCCCTTGACAGTTCTGAGTATTAGATGCATCACAATTTAAAAAGACTCCAGCGTTGGTAATCATGCTTGATGGTTGATTGCTATACTTTGATGCTAAATTTAGTTAAGTTATTATACTATCTCAGCCAGTTACTTGTTCATTAATCCTCTGTCCCTTAGTAAAAATATTTCTTTTTCAGTGGATTTCTGTTATTGGTAGGTTGAGCATTTGGGAGCAGGAAGCTGGCGTTAAGCCTTGTTCATTCTATTGTAACAACACTTTGGTCTGAGGAACGTAATGGAACAGAAAATGATTTAGACCTCTTCCCTATTCTCCTAGCTAGGCTGAGTGGGACATGGGCCTTGTTATAACTATTAAGGCCAATTGCCTAGAGGTTAAGTGCAGATCCTTGTTAGTTACATGATTAGAAACTTCTAGGACTTAGGTCTGTTACATCAGTTTTAATCATTGCCTTCTATTTTTAGACTTCCAGATACATAGTGGATATTTTCCAAAACATGAATATTTCAGTTGATATTTGAAGGCATTTTAAATCTAAATCTATGTAATTTGTCATGCCTTTTTACTTATTTTATATGTAGTAATAAAGTTTTGATATTTGAAGGCATTTAAAATCAATCTCTGTAATGTATCATTAGGCCTTTTTACTTATTTTCTTTGTTTTTGTTTTTTGTTTTTGGTACTGGGGATTGAACTCAGGGGTACTCGACCACTGAGCCACATCTCCAGCCCTATTTTGTGTTTTATGTAGAGACAGGGTCTCACTGAGTTGCTTAGCGCCTTGCCGTTGCTGAGGCTGGCTTTGAACTTGCTATTCTCCTGTTTCAGCCTCCCAAAGTGCGGGGAGTACAGGCGTGCGCCACCGTGCCCAGCCACTTATTTTATTTGTAATAATAAAGTTTCTGGATACAAATAATAATAAGATATCCTCTTTGGTGATGAAAGTGACATTACAAAACTCTATCTGTGTAAATGTCTAAGTCTTATAAAACTTATTTTAATGAAATTGTAAATAACACTTTTTTTTTAACAAGAAAAATGAATGAAGGTACACTTATAGGCCTGATTTTCAACTGTCACTCTTGTTTTCCTGGTTTGTTAATTACACTCAAGGCCTGGCATAACTACAGTTCTGTTATTCATGTGCACTTGACAGAAGCTAACCAGCGCAAGTAGAAGTTAAACCAGGGCCTTCTGAACAGAAGACTTCACACATAGGAACTGTATCTAAACATTCTTCCTCCCCTTCTCTCTCAGCTGTTCATCACTCAGGTGTAATAACCCTGTGTTGTTTCCCTCACTAGGTGACATTGAAGCAGCCTACAACAACCTGCAGCATTGCCTGGAACACAGTCCCTCTTATGCAGATGCCCATCTCCTGATGGCTCAGGTTTACTTGTCTCAAGAAAAATTCAAATTATGTTCTCAGTCTCTTGAGCTTTGTCTGAGCTATAATTTTAACGTAAGTATTCTAGATTCAAGTGAATAGGACACATCCCTCTTCTTACACCTTAGTGAATATTTACATATTTAACTATTTTATATTTCAGTCTATAATAGTTTGCTTAAAAATGTATTTTAATGGAAATAATTTGGGGCTCATAGCAGTAGGAAGAAAAAATGGAGGCACCTTTAGTATAATTAAAAAACTGTATAAACTTGGCAGCAAAATAGCTGGTCTTTCCACTTACGACTCTGAGCCCTCAGTTATCTTTTCTATAAAACTCATATAATAATACTCTACTGTTGTAAAAAAAAGTTAAATGCAATAATGAATGTCTGTAAAATAAGTTTAATCCATAGAACATTATGCCAAATAATTTTTGGTATAATGATAATAAATATTATTGCCTATTTCTTTCTTGGACCTTGGCTTTTAATAACTTTTTTCAGATTCACCATCAAAGAAAACCTAGTCATTTTGAAATGTATTATGTGGCTTGAGAATATAAACATGCTATATTTTTATGCAAGATATTTTTTATGTCTTCCCTCAGCTTTAGAAAGAATTCTAGCTTTAGGTGCTTCCTGAACTACTTACTCATAGAGGAGGGCCTCAGACTTCGCTTTGTGTCATAGGGTTTAGGGTTCTGTTAGGGGAGAACCCTTGAGCGAACTAGAGAATTCAAATCCTGAGCAAGATTTTCAGAAGGGATCACCTACTTCTTAGGCCAGTAGATCTCAAGATGGATGGTGCAGCAAAACCCAGGGCAGGTGCCCTAACCCCATTGAGCCAGATGCTGGGACAGGAGCACAGCATGGGTGCTCACTCAATGCCATAGGGAACTCTGATGCCCTGGTCAGGCTGAGAACACAGCCTGCTTAAATGGCTGCCACATCACTTTGTTCTGGGTTATCTCCTTTCCTTTGGCTTCTCTTTCCTCACTCATTTTGTCATTTTCTTATGTTCTGTATGTACATTGTTGGGAATAGTAGAAGCACCTAATCAGCCTCGTGGTCATCCAGGAGGCTAGGTAGTGGCACTTTCCCTGAATCAGATTTAATAAAAGGAATGATTAGTAAGTTAATAGGAGAACAGAAACAGGTCCCATATGTACAATCATGAACTGCTGTCCTCAGTGATCCTATTTTAATGCTCAATCGATTATAAAGTATGCATTGATATTATAGATATTCTGAAGAAGTATTACTGAATATTATTTTTTCAGGTGAGAGACTATCCTTTATATCATTTAATAAAAGCTCAGTCACAAAAGAAAATGGGAGAAATAGCAGAAGCAATTAAAACACTGCATATGGCAATGAGTTTACCAGGAATGAAGAGAGCAGGAGCTTCCTCAAAACCAAAATACAGAAAAACTGAAGTTGATACAAGCCATCGTTTATCAATCTTTCTTGAGTTGGTGGAAGTTCACCACTTAAATGGAGAACAGGTAAGTCAAGTCCTGATTCAGTGGCTCAGATCTGAAATTTGTTCTTTGAGTATATATTAGGAGAAAATGAAAAAGCTAAAATTATACCCTTGACTAAGTGATAAGGTTTAGAAATCTCTTTTCTTTTAATTTATTTTGCAGTAAGTCGTATACTTTCTGCAAGTTTTCATTAAACATAATCTGCTCCTGAATGTTGTTAAGTCTCAGTGTGCTTATGTTGGCTACCATAAAAGGTAATAATGTAATGTAGTTATAATCCTGTGAGTCCCTAAAAGGATTAACACACACACATACACACACACACACACAAATTATATTGGAATAATGAAAGTACCAACCTGAAATTCTACTAATGAAGAAAATCAGAGAAATATTTGATAAAGGAATATCATGTCAGATAGTTTGAAAAATAATAATACAGATAGATATGTAAATAGATATGCGATGCACTTTTGAATATTTCTGAAACCTGTAAGTTTTACAGTTTCTGAAGGTGAACAGAATCTTAAAATAAATGTCATTTTAGTTTCATCAAGGTACACATTTGGAAATGAGTTAAAAATACCTGAGCTAACTCTAATCTAGTGGAGGGAATGAAGTAATCTACTACCTATCAAGAGCTCATGTGTGGTGTAGGTCCTGGCTTGGATCTCATCAAAGGGGTAGCAGTGAACATGGCCAGGAGGGTAGGATTCCAGAATTTGATGTTTGAGTCCATTACTCATAACTTGTTAACTTCAGATCTCAATTTCCTTACTACATAGTAGAGATAACAATAATAACTATCTTAGAGGGTGTGTGTGAGAACTAAATGGGCTAGGACAGTGCTGGATACAAGGTAAATGCTTATTAAATTACAGTAGCCATGCCTGTAGTAACTACTGTTGTCCTAGTTAGGAAAACATTTCTTCAGCCTACAAATATTTTTAGCCCCATCTGATTTGGGTTCCTGAGATTCGTTTTAAATTTTATACTTTTCAGAAAAATCTATCAATTTTATAAACACTATAACTGTAGAAGCATTTATTATTCATTCTTTATTATTAGAAAATCCCCCTTTCTAGTATCAGTGGTTGAATATTTTGAAAGAATAATATTTTAATTTCATCTCTGTAGCATGAGGCAGCAAAGGCTTTACAAGATGCCATCCATGAATTTTCTGGAACATCTGAAGAATTGCGTGTTACTATCGCTAATGCAGACCTGGCTCTGAGCCAGGGAGATGTTGAGCGGGCTTTAAACATGCTTCGAAATGTCACAGCTGAGCAGCCTTATTTTATAGAAGCTAAAGAAAAAATGGCTGATATTTATCTGAAACATCGAAAGGAGAAAATGTTATATATCACTTGTTACAGGTATATATTTTTTCAGCCAGTTATATTTGACACATTTACCACCCAAAATTAATCCCCAAGTTTAGTTTTTGTCTTCCTTTCACCTGCTTTACATACACTTTACAGATCCTCTCCTTACTGTGGTCTTGTTTCCTTCTACCACAGTCATACTCAGTTTCCCAGTGGGTTACTCACCCTTCAACAAAATTATGATTATTTCAAGTGTGGCTTTCTCTTCTTTCTCAGTTCTCCTCATCTACAGTTCTTTTTAGACCCTGAGTCTGTTTAAGAAGGGAAAGAGCACAATTACATATATTCTGATAATTTAAGAGCAATCTAGGAGATAGGCATATTTAATATTCACTGTAGTAGTCATAGTAAAAGAAAGTTATACATTAATGCACACCAAACTTAGGTATGGCTTATAGATTTTCCTTGGTGAAAGAGCAGAACTGATACTCTTAGCAGTTATTGGGATACACAGCATGTGTGCAGACACACGTGCGTGTGCTCATGTGTACTCTTCCTCTTGTCTTCAAACAAAAAGGCAAACATAGAAGCACACATTTCATGTAAGAGAAATGTAATGTTCTTCGCTCTTTTTAAAACATTGAAATGTCAGTAATTTAATTCAGCATTGGCTCATCTATTTTATGTAAATATGTAAGCTCAAAAAGCCTCTCAGTATTCTTTATAAGTGCCAAGTAGAGAAATCAGACAGCACTACATGTTTAGATGGATAAAATACTAGAATTCTTAGATCATGTTTTCTAATATATTTCCAAATAATCAGCACTATTAACTTCTTTTTTTTTTTTTTAATTTTTTTTTTTTTTTTGTAGATGGACACCATGTCTTTATTTTATTGCTCTGTATGTGGTGCTGAGGATCGAACCCAGGGCCTCACGCATGCGAGGCAAGCGCTCTACCGCTGAGCTACAATCCCAGCCCCACTATTAACTTCTAATGACCCAAAAATATTTAACAATGATACTGACTTGTTTTGGATGCACTATAATAGTTAAAAGCATAGATTTTTATTTAAGGCATATCTGATTTAGATATAGACTTAAACTCAAAATCATCTGAAAAGTGGGATAATTATTATCTTTCTTACAGTTTTTTGGACTAATTAGATAAAATCTGTATGTTAAGAATTTAGCACTGCATTATTATTATAACTTATTTTGAAGTTAGTGTCTAATTTTGCAGGTAAAAATATGCAGCAAATATTAAAGTAGAAAATTATATATTTTATAAGGTAACTCACTTCAGCCTAGAATTTATGCCATGAGTATGAAACCTCAAGACACATAGGAATACAGCAAAGTTTTATTTCTCTGACCAGTTTCATATCTTCACTCCTATATTGTTTTGAAATTAAAGTAACAAAACATGTACTTCTGGATAATGAGAATGTATACTATTTATCTGTACTCTGTTATCTACATTTCAGAAAGTGGAAAGATTCAACGAAAAAAAATAATTGATCTAGTATGTAAACAATGTGGGTGGATTATGGGTTGTTTTTTTTTTTTTTAGTAATGTTGAATATGTAGAAGGTACTTGCAAGGCAATTGATTAATGGAAAAAAGCTGGGGTTAGCTCTTATTTCATTGGTTTAGAAGAAGATATTTGTAATCAATATATTAATCAGGTTGGTCTGATTTCTAGAGAAATTGCTGAAAGAATACCCAATCCCCGGTCTTTTCTTCTCCTTGGTGATGCATACATGAATATTCAAGAGGTAAAATTTCATATGTTACTGAATTTACATTTAAAAAACCTTTTGTGATTAGTGTAACTTCTTTGAGGAAGAATTTGGTTTATTAATGTTTATTTAATATTTGATGATTCACTCATCACAACAAGAGCCATAACAATAAAATTTGGGGTTTTTAAAAATTGTGATCTAATAATTTAGCAGTATCATAATTTGAAATAGAAATGATACTGGAAACATCTTAGGAATCCCCTTTAAATAGAAGGATAAACGAGCTCCTGGCTAAGGTAGTGTTTTCTTCAAAGAGAAGCAGTCCTCTGACTCTCTTACTAGCCGATATAATGACAGAAATGAAGTCAAGAGGCTGTCCCTTAGTTCTCATATTGTCATTTGTATAGATGGAAGCACAATCATCAGGGGTAGATTCATGCTAATAAATTGTATCTACCCTACTCACTATCACCTTTCTGAAATTATTAAGGTTCCTGGAGTTCAATATATACTTACTTAGAATTATAAAGTGTTCCAAATATAGAATTCAATTATAGGAATATTGCATTTAGTGGGACCTAGTTAAAGCTAATTTTTATTGCTTATTTTTTGTTTCCTACAATCTTAGCCTGAAGAAGCCATAGTAGCCTATGAGCAAGCATTAAATCAGAACCCAAAAGATGGAACATTGGCAAGCAAAATTGGGAAAGCACTTGTTAAAACACACAACTATTCAAAGGTAAGTACTTTATAATATGAAATACATTTATTGGATCAATTTGACCAAACCTGCTCTAGAGAAGTCTGAAGCAAGTACCATTTGTGTCTTATAGTAGTAAACTGCAAATTTGTATTCATGAACTGGAATTTGTGCTGAAGGCTTCCTCAGTGCCTCACATTATAGTTGCTTCATATTGTGAAGATTGTTTGGTCCCCAGAGTTTATGTCAGCCTTCCATCTTACATCTAAATCCTTACAAACAAATCAATTACCATAAAGTTGCAATTCTTATGTCTCTTTCATTATATAACAAAGCACAATCAATGTCCTTTCTGCTGACCAATTTTGGCAAGCTATGTGCTTTGAGTTATTTTTTTATATCTAGCAGGGATAATGGATTTTCCTTTAACTGCTATATCATTGCACTATTTTTGGTAGTTGTTAAATATATGTACACCAGCTAGCAAAGTATATGATTCAGTATGGCTCACTGGCCTCTAGAATAAAACTTGCAATTTTTTTTTTAATTTGGGCAAGCACTGTTCATTAGTCAATTATCTTAAGAAATATTCTTGCTTTCTGTGATATTTGATTTTCTAAGAATAATGGCATACTTAGTGATAGTGCAGGTACATGCCTAAAATTCTTCCTAGGTACTTCTAGTTACTGGATATAACTTAAGTCTGCGATATATAAAATGTGCTTGGATACCAGTCTCAGTACCTTTTTTTCCTAATTGAAATGATTTTTGTTTAGGCTATCACTTATTACGAAGCTGCTCTGAAAAGTGGACAACAGAATTACCTTTGCTATGACCTGGCTGAGCTCTTATTAAAATTGAAATGGTATGATAAAGCAGAAAAAGTTCTTCAACATGCTCTAGCTCATGAGCCTGGTATGAAAATCTTTCTAATTTCAGATCATTATACCTGATAAATCTGACCTGCTTCATATTGATATTACATAAATGTATATTTGTATTCTTAGTATTTATGTGCCATTAGTTATATATAACCAATACATATGTATTTTTTTCTTTTATCAGAATGCTGCTTCACTAATGGAGGTATTCAAAGTCTAATAAGAGATTTATGAAAGTTAATTGTTATAGAAAGATAGTTTACTTTCCAAAATGATATAAAGTATGTTATCAATAAGTTGTAACTAATACACATTAAGGCTTTTATAATCTCTACGTTTTAAAGATACTAACATAGTAAAGTTTGCAAAATATGTCCAGTTATACTGTCATATATAACTAAAAAGAACAAATTAAAAAATTTTAAAAAACAGCATAACATAATACTGTAAAAATAAAATTAAAAAATTAAGATATTAACATAATTCTTTTTAAAAATTCAAGTACCCTATAAGAATATAATGTATAAGGCATCTATTCTCCCATGAATTTTATTCATCCTGTTATCAAATTACTTTCCTATGGATAGTTTGTGATTGTGTATGTCCTCTCTATAATATTTACATCTGTGTATATGTGTGTATAAAAACAGTAAGTATAATTTTTTCAGAAGTACATGATATTTCCTATATTGTATTAGGTAAAATAAGTAAGCAAGAGATTATTTAAAATATACAGGAGGATGTGTGTAAGTTATACAAATACACTACCACTTTACTTAAATGACTTAAGCACCTGTGGATTCTGGTATATGTAGGAGGTCCTGGAACCAATCCCCATGTATACTGGAGGTTGATGGTACACACCACTTTTTTCTACCTAAAAGAGTTATGGTATATGTATAATTATCAGTATGAATATGTCATTTAATAACTTCTTACCCTGTCTGCAAACATATCTTTTTTTTACTTTGAACCTATGTATTGTACTGTTTGTTAACATCATGTATTTCATTCATTCATTCCCTGTTGATGAACGTTTAGATTGGAGAAAAGTTGGAACAACACTGAGATAAAATCTTTGTTTTATATATGTGTGTGTACTTCCTAGAATTGAACCTTGCTTCATTGATCTTTCTTAAGGATAAAAATTTCCCAGTACTATGTTGTATTAATCATGAGAAAAAATAAAACTCTTATTTTACTTTGCATTTATTTTATGACTGATCAGCTTAGACGTTATTTTGTTACAGATCATAAGTTCTTCGTGTTTTATATATCCTTTGTCTTTAATCCTTTACCTGTTATTCACATTGTAGATGTTTTTTCTCAGGTTGTCCTTTATCAGATTTATTTGCTATATCTTTGGTAAAATGAATACTTATTGTATAGTATGTCCACCTTTCCTTTTTTGACTTCTGAATTTCTTTTCATTGTCTGAAAAAGTTTCCATAATCCTAATATCATAAAAGCCTTTTCATATTTTTTCTGGCATTTTGTTATTTTTTTTTTTTAATAATTGTAGATGGACACAATGTCTTTATTTTATTGCCTTGTATGTGGTGCTGAGGATCGAACCCAGGGCCTCACGCATGCGAGGCAAGCGCTCTACCGCTGAGCTACAATCCCAGCTCCGCATTTTGTTATTTTAATTTTGATGTTGGGAACTTTAATCCATGTACTGTAATCCACATACAGTTTTTTTCCTGCATCTTTCCAAAATGGATAGCCAAATTTATTTTAGTGCCATATTTTGAAATGCCACCTTTATCACATGACTCTGTGGGAAACTTTTTTATTCCATGGACTCGTTTTTTCCTTTCTTTTGCCAGTACCATGTTTACTATATCTTTAAAGTATGTTTGGATACATAATAAGAAAAGTCTGCCCTAAATTTTATAATGTTTTCAAGCTTGTGTTTTAATTTAGCTTTGACAAAGTTGATGCTTACATCCTCCTAATTATGAAAGTGTTTACTGTTTAAAGTGCTATTAGTTCCATAAAAATGTATGCATGGGTCTACTGGAACTTTCTTTGAAACACTCCAAAGGCCTACGTGTGTATATGCATTCTGAGAAGGTTGTAGGAGAAGATTCAAGTGTTTTACTCATAGTAGGTCTGTTTCCTTGATGTAATATCAATGTTTTTGATTAATAAATATTTGCTGAGCACACCCTTTGCTGTACTTAGATGACTTCATATACATTTCATGTATTATCTTATTAGTGCTTACATTAATCTTTGAGGCAAGTATAATCAGTAATTATCCCAATTTTTAAATTAGTTGTCTGAGAATCAGTTTTCTTCATGTATCCAACACCTGGATTGTAACCAACATCTTAAAACTGAACATGTCTGAAACAGATTTCTGATCTGCCTCCCCCAAGGGGTTCCACAAGCAGCCTTTTTCTTCTCATCAATAAATAGTTCATCTTTCTTCGTAGTTGCTAAGAGTGAAAATCCTTGGCCTCAGGCTTGCTCTTGCCTTTAGGAAATGTGGTTGACTCCACCTTCAGAATGTATTCAGAATCCTCCTGTGTTTCTCTGCTTCCATTACTATCACCCTTCTCCAAGCCTCTGGCATCAAACCCTTTACTCAGGTGCTGTGGTATCCAGCTGATCTCCCTGCTTCCATCCTCAACAACACCCCCCCACACCACACCACCCCTGCTCTACATAGCCTCTCTCAACCCAGCAGCAACTTTAAGTCTTTTAAGCAGCATAAATCCAACCATGTCTGCTCACACTCACTGTTGTTCCCTTTTCCCTCAGGTTAGGTCAGAGTCTTCACAGTGGCTTAGGCAGCCTGTTACATCCTCTGACCTCTCCTGCTACCCTCCTTTCACCCACACAGCCTCCTTGTTTTCACCTGTGCCAACTTCACAGCTTTTCTTACCTATATAATAATGATAACAAAGCCTGCCTCTCAGGTTGACACTTAAAGAAATAATGTGTATAAACCTTTAGAACCCAGTGTGACAAGGACTGTGTACTTGATATATGGCGAAAGAAACATTTTTGTAATTATCTAGGGTTCTTACATTACCCTTAGATCACAAAAGAATTGAGATAGTGCAATGTACAAGAGTTTGTTTTACTTATTTTAATTTCTTTAACAGTTCATTAACTTTTTACATTTTATAATACTTCTGTGAGATAGGTACTATTATTTTCCCTGTTTGGCAGGTGAAAAGGAAGTACAAAAGATTAAATGGCTATTAAGTGGGGAAGCCAAAAGCTAAAATTTCTTTACCTAGCAATGGAATCTGGATTTGAAACCAGACTTGTTGGCATCAAAATGAGTGCTCTCAATGGTGATACTTTCTGCTTATCAAGTATCTGTTATTTTTGAAAAGCAGTTCCCTTCTTAATAGCATGTAGCAACTACTCATCCTCTTTTAATGACTTAATAAACAAATTTTTGTTCACCTACAAATGAAAATTGAAATGCACATTTGTGTTGTTAGATTATCTCTTAGCATATGTCTAAGAAAAACTTCTAATTGTTCAGTACTTTAAATTTTCTTCTGCACAATTTTAATCCTAAATCTTTGTTACTGTTGTTAATTACTGTATTTTTGGTCCTGAGATTTTCTAGAATTGTAGGTGACACCTGCTAACTATAGTCTAAGTCACTACTAGGCATACGTCTCTTTAAAACTGTAGAAAATTTTATTTTTTTGGTTACATACTATTTTTATTCAGATTTGTTGAATTAAAAAAAGAAGAAGAAGAGAAACCCCCGATTGCTTCTGTAGGCTCAGTCCTTCTCAGTAGTGGCTGTTAACAGCCATTCCTGAAGTTTTTTTTCCTCTTCTTCTTTTTTTAAATTTGGCTATACTTTGGTTAAATTATGACTTAAAAATTTTTAACTTTATTCATTATTTCTCAAAATATTTTTTAAAGACCAGTTTTAAAATCATAGAAAAATATCAAGATTAATTTAAGGTATTTTTTCCTTTACATTCCATTCTTTCACAGTAAATGAACTATCAGTTCTCATGGAGGATGGACGTTGTCAAGTTCTTCTAGCAAAAATTTATAGTAAAATGGAAAGACCTGATGATGCCATCACTGCATTACAACAGGTAACCATGCTTGCAGGTGTGGTTGAGGAGCTGGAGGTGGTGCAAAAGGGAACCTGCCACACATGTGCAGAAAACAGTCTCTTTTGGCCCAACTGTCACAGAAAATACATCCAAATAGAACTTATGATTGAATGACTAGGGTTTGTATAATTTAAATATTGCTAATTATTCAAACAGTTAAGAAAGGTTGGTATTTTTAATTCTGTTTCATATTTTAGGAAACTTAGTTTAATATTTATGTGAAGTCATATAACTTTGTCCAAGTCAGATTTGAGCTCAATGCTTTCTTTTCCATTTAATTTAGATCTTCTTTAATTTCTCTTTAAATTTTGTGGTTTTACAGAGTAGAAGTTTTATCACATTTCCTTAAATGTATTCTTAAGTGATTTGAGATCTATTCCATCAGGTTTTTGATGATTTTTTTCTATTCTGATTTGCTAGTCATTTTTTAACAGGTGATTTAAGTTTATCAAATATTCTGGCTGCATCTAACAAGATGATCATATGACTTTTCTCCTATTTATTTTTGTCTTTTAATGTTGTATATTAAATTGATTGATTGTTGAATATAAACCAACCCTTATATTTATTTCAGAAATAAATGTCACTTTGCTGCAGTTCCTAAAATGATTTCCAGAATTTATGGATGTTTCCTAATATTTTATTCAAGCTTTCTACATCTGTGTTCATGGGAAAGATTGATATGTAAAAATGATATGTTTCTTTAATGTTTGGAAAAATTCAGTAATAAGTGTTGAGGCCTCAACATTTATTTGATGGAAAGTATTTTTTAGTGGAATCAGCACTTTTAGTAGATTTTAGGATAATCATTTTAAAATTTTCTCTTTTGTCAATTTGGGCGTTTATATTTTATAAGTAATATGTTCATTTCATTAAATTGTCAAATATATCAACATAATTTTTGTTCATCATCTCTCCTTACTTTTTGAATGCTTACAAATACTATAAAAATGTCCTCTTTTACAGTCCTGATACTAGTAATTTTATTTTCCTTTCATTTTAGCAATTATTATGCTATGCGTTTATTCTAATTAATACAGTGAAAGAATCAACTTTTGCCTTTTTGGCTTCATTAAATGTTTGCTTGTTTCTTCTACTTCTTTGCGTTTGGTTTGCTGATTTTCTTGCTTCTTGAAATAGCAGGCTAGATAAGAGATTTTAGCCTTTGCTTATTTCTCATTCATTGAAAGTAGTGAATTTCTCGAGGCACTGCTTTAGCTGACGTCCCCAAAGTTTATTATCTAATTCACAATATTTTCTCATTTCTATTTTGATCACTTCTTGGTTCCATGGATTATTTAAAACTGTAGTGTTCAATTTCTTAAGTAGTTCTGGTTTTCTTATAAACTTTTTAATATTGATTTCTAATTTTAAAAAAGACACGTGTTGAAAAACTTAGTCCAGGAAATTATTTGAAGCTTATGTTATGTCCCACATTGTAATCAGTTTTGGTAAAGGTCCATGTGGATTTGAAATAATGGGTTTCTGACATTACTAAGTGCTTAGCACATCAGTGAGTTTGTTCATCAATTATTTGTTCAAATGTTCTCTCTTCTAAGGATCTGATTGTTACTGTTTGCTTGCTTTTGGTCTGCCTGTATAATTTGCTGTATGAAATGCTGAAATCCTTCAGTGTGATTGCATATTTTTCTCAGTCTTATTTATTTTTGCTTCCTTTATTTAGAAGACATATCTGATGATCAAGGTTAATAATTTTGACAAACCCCTGGTGAATGAGTCCCTTTGTAATTATAAAATGGCCTTTGGTATTACTTGTAATGTTTCTTACTTAACATTCCTTTAATATTAATAGAATTACTCGGGCTTTATTTTGGTTTCAGTTTCCATGGTATATCTTTTTATTTTCTTTTACCTTCAAGTTTCTATGTCTTTATGTTAAAGATCTACCAGCATTTAATATTTTTCTTTTATCTACTCTTACAGTTTTAATCTTTTCAGTCCTATATTTAGTTTGCTTACATTCAGTAGACTTAACTACATAATCAGTATAACTATGGGTTACATTTGGATTTGTGTCTGCCATCTTAAAATTTGTTTTCTTTTTGATGTTTTAAATTTTTACATTCCCTCTCATTTCCTTTTGTATTTCACCCATCTTCTGCACCTCCATCTGATCCCCAAATATTTAAATATTTAGAACACATCCCTGTATGTTACCTTTAGAACTGTCAAAATAAGATAAAAATTTTACAAAACCAGTCAGTCATTGCTGGTGCACATTTCAGTGGCCTGTTCAGGAACCCAGAATAATCCAACAATGAGAATCAAAGCAGTTTCACCTCAGGAATGCTAGCTTTCCACTTAGGTCCCCGTGGTGGTATGTTATAGTTACCTTACTGCATGTCCAGAGTTTGTCCATAGCCATGGAGTCTTGAAACACTGAGCTGGTGGTCATTGACATGTCATGGCACAGCTCTTAGGAAGCAATCCCAATTTATGATTTGACATGGAGCAGGTGACATTCTCATTGACCTCATCTTCATTCTATATTTGTAAGTACACCACAAGGCAAGATCAAACAATGAATGTGTTACCTGATAAATATGAAACCAAGACTTGGAGCCATATATAGTACCTGGATGCCTTCCATTATATTAGACCAAAGAAATGTAAAGTGTATATCTTATTCCTAGACTCTTCCTTGAATGTTTATAGCCTTTAATAGCTCTTAGTTCTGCCAGGCATTACAGGTACAGCCCTGTAATCCCAGCAATTTGGGAGACTAGGGCAGGAGGATTGCAAATTCAAGGCCAGACTCAGCCACTTAGAGAGCTCGTCTCAAAATTTAAAAATTGAAAGGACAGAGGGTACATACAGCTCAATAGTACAGCGCTCCAGGGTTCAATCCACAATACAATAATATAGATAGATATCTATTTGTCTGTCTGTTTATGTATCTCAGTTCCTATGCTTTCATTAACAATTACCACCTCTTTTTATTATGAATGGATACTTTCCTTATTTTCCAAATGAGGAAGAAGCCCACAGAGTATTTGCCCAAGATTATGCAGTTGGTTGGTAGAAGAGCTTGAAGAAGAACTTAGAGCATGTCAGTACTAGCCTGTAAGCTTACACTACTCATCACCTTTTGAATTGATTCTCATATATCTTGAAGAGTTCTGCCCTCTGCACATAATCTGTCAAATGTTTAGCTAACAGTGGTGTGTGTGTATGTGTGTGAGAGAGAATCAATGTTTCAGTGGCAGTGTCTAAAGACTTTTTGTTCTGGTGGGAACAAATCAAAAGCTTGGACTATTAGATTTCTGTGATACCCTTCTAAGCTATGATTTCATTAAAACATAATCTTCAACAATGTTAACATCCTTAATTGTTAGAATCTTTTAATTCCTGCTTCCTGAATCACATTATAGAGATTTTACCTAACTTTAGGCTAACTACAAGTAGCTACAATGGAAGTATGATTTTGGTAAACTTAAAATTTAAAATATTTTTGAAGTGACAAAGCCAACTTATTTGAAATAGGCAAATGCTTATTTCAACCCTTTATGAATATAATTAGTTCTAGCCACCTTGGTTGAGTAAGTCCCTGTGTTATATGAATGGATACATCAAGCAACACTAAAAGAAAAGAAAGATAGAAGAAGATAAAAGGGCAAACATCATACCATAGCTATACAATGCCAACAAGCCAAACTCTTAGATAGTCTTTGAAATTTCTGTGTAATGATGCATGAATTACTTATCTTTAATAAAATTTGAAGAACCATAAGATGCTTCCCAATTATAACATGCTATGCATCATGGTCAACAAAAGACAAATCTTTTTTTTCTTTTATTTATTTATTTATTTGTTCTATTTAGGTTTACATGATAGCAGAGTGCAGTTTGATTCACTGTACACAGATGGAGGATAACATTTCATTTCTCTGGTTGTAAGTGATATAGAATCACAACATACATGCAGTCATACATAAAGCTAGGGCTATGAAGACCATCATATTCCACTGCAAAAGACAAATCTTGAGGTAAAAGTCAAACAGAAACTTACAAGTGCAATCAAAAATTCTAATATTCTATATTAATTTAGTTAGCACCCATTTTTTCAGCTTCATTCCTCACCTTATATGCCTTGAGGGTTCTATCAAGTATTCTTGCATTGTTGCTGAATATTTTTGGCAGTGGCAGAACTGGTGAACTTAAGAAAATCTGAAGTCTTATGAATTCTACTTTCTATAAACTTCATATGTCTGAAGTGACCAGATTTCTTTGGCTCTCACTGTTGCCTTTTAGCCCTATCACCCTCTGTCTTTTCCCCAGACTAATATGCAGTAGCCTCCTACTTGACCACCTACCTCTTCCCATCTTGGTTCACTGTACTCAGTTCTTCACAATGATACCCAGTGATAGTTCTCAAAGGCAAACTTTATCCTGTCACTTCCTTGCCTATAAATATGTCTTAGTTGCATCTCATCACCTTTAAAATAAAACACAAATTATTTAACAGGTTTACCTGTTGCAGATTCTCTAGGTCTTTCCAGCCACTTTTTCCTTCTAATTCTTTGATTAAGCAGTAGTAGTCCCTTCTTTCCTTCACATGGAATTCCTACTGCCCGGGCCACATCCCATTTCCTCATTCCCTTTCTTTCTCTTAAATTCAACCAGATTGTAACTACTAGTCATCCTTCAAGTCTCATTTGACCTCAAGATGGAATTGGGTCTCCTATCATATATTCCTCATCCATAAAATTTTTTTAAAATTGGCTGTAATTATGTATTGGTCTTCTTGTTAAAATTATAATTTCTGGGAGTGGAGGCATGATTCTGTGTTTTGTGACACTGGAATGCTTGCCTTACAGTAGATTGTATAAGTTTTCTGTGCTGTATAACAAATTACCTCAAGTATAGTGAATTTTCCCACTTATTACAATGCTCACATCTTTTGGGTGTCAGAAGTCTAAGACCTGGGACTCTGAAAAGTATCAGTTATATTATTGGCCAGGACTGATTCTGGAGACTTACCTGGGAAAGAATCTACTTCTGTGCTCACATAGGCTGTGAGCAGAATTCATTTCCTCGAGGCAGTTAAGATTGAGGATTCCAGCTGCTGGTTCACTGTTGGCTGATATCTACTGCCAGATCCTAGAGGCCTTCAGCTCCTTGCGTGATCGGCCAGCAAACCTGGTTACTTAAAGGACATCAAGGGAGAAAATCTCTAGGGCCAGTGTACTAGCAAGACAGAGTTTTATATAATATACCATAACCATGGAAGTGACATCCTGTTACATTTGTCATATTTTCTTGTGGGGCAGAACTTGTTGTTCTGTGCCCCACCTGCACACAGGGAAGGGTGTTAATACAGGATGTGAATGTCAAGAGGCAAGGATTGTGGGAACCATCTAAAACTTGTGGTGAGACCTGAAAGAAAATCACAGATTATTTAACTCTTTAATTCTAGGAACAATTATAGGGGGGAAAACCCCTTTTTATGCGTTTACTATCTTTTCTGTGAAAATAAAATCTAAATAAACAGAAATAAAGGACCTCTATGACATAGAACACTACCAATTTTATTACTTTATAATTTTATATGTACTTAGCTACATAGTTATAATTACTATGTGTAGATTATATTTGTTTTTATTTTTCACTTAATATTTTTCCAGTGTTTATAGTTTTGTATTCATCATTTGAGAAGTAATATGATATTTTTATTTAATTGGTATGCTTTATTTTAAGGTGGTCTTTTAAGATATGTAAAATAAAGCTATTAAAATAGAGAAAATTGAGAAGTAATTTTTCAAATTTCACTGGACCTGCAAGGCTGATGAGGTCTCCTACTACATATGCTATTGGCAAACATTATGACTATAAGGGTTGTATAACATCTTATCTCTATGCTTCCTTCTAAGTACTTGAAGGAATTATAAGAATGTAAATATTGTAAAACAGAGGAAGAGAAGAGTAAATGTTGACAATCAAGGCTACCATGGTTATTGTTACAGATAATTAAAGTTAGCAATAATCCTTCTTGAAACTAAGAAAAAACATCTTATGAGACAGTATTAATTTTTACCACATGCTATTTACACTTATATTTTCTAATGCTTTTTCATTACCAAAAGAATACTATTGTGATCCGCTAAACCTGCAATTTGGAAAAAAACCTGCTTTGACCTATATTTATCAAATACCAATTGTCAGACAGTGTTTTGACAGGAGTTCCTTGAAAGGTGCTCTGTGTAGACTGACGTTGGCACTTGGTAAGCATTTGCTCTTTGTTCAATGAACACATGATGAATAATTTTCTGTAGCTCAAGTTAAATTTTATTTGTAAAGTCCTAAAACATAGCAGTTCTCATCCATTTATTAAGGAAACTCTAAGAGTCCCATAAACCAGATGTATGGGTGGAAAAGCAAATATTCCTCCAGTTGAGTAACATATTTGATATTCTTACACAAAGGAAGGCCACCACCTCCTTTTAACTATTCTATGCATGCCATAGGACCATATTTATGTATACCACCAATTAATTAGGCATTTAAGTTGTTTCCAGAGTTTGGGGCTTCTTTTTGTTGTTGTTGTTGTTATTAGGATTATATATATTCTTTGTTTTACTTTTGCAACAAATAACACGGATCATTTTTCTTTACAATGGTTACCTTGCCAAAAGTGGAACAGCTAAATTCAACAGCCTGGTTAGTTTTATGGTGTTAGTATATTTTGCTGGGGGGAAGCCCCAAAAGATTTTACTAATTCATATGCTGTCAACAATGTATGTAAATGTGCCAATATTTTATTTAATTTCAGATACCATTTTATTAATTTTATTAACATTTAAAATTTTAAATTAGTTAATGATAACATCTAGGTATCTTTTTCAAGTATTCATTTCATGATTGTATTTCCATTTTAATGAGCTTCCTGTATGTATAACATACAGGAATATAACATGGAAAAGATTCAGTAATTTTATAGTATTTTAGTTGGAAGGATACGTACATGCTGGCTCATTTACAAACAAGGACATGTTTGAGATCTTAGTAAGACATTTTCTTTGGATTAGGCTTTGTTAGATCAAAGGCCAATAATTCCTGAATAAATCTTCTGTAAAATTGTACTGTGTGTGAGCTGTTCAAAATTGTTTCATTTCCTTTCTTGGTTCTTTTTTTTTAAAGTTCCTTTTTATCCTTATTTTTCCTTCCTAGGCTCGAGAATTACAAGCTCGGGTACTAAAACGTGTTCAGATGGAACAGCCAGATGCAGTTCCTGCACAGAAACATTTAGCAGCTGAAATTTGTGCCGAGATTGCAAAACATTCTGTAGCTCAGCGAGACCCTGAAAAAGCAATTAAGTTTTATAGAGAGGCTCTGGTTCATTGTGAAACAGATAACAAGGTCAGTACCTTTATAAAATTTTAAGCACCTTTTATTACAGATGTCATCTAATTTCCTCAAATGTAAAATTCTTACTAGCTTATTTTAAAAGAGGTGAAAAGACATAATGAAAAACAAGTTAAAAATTAATATTGTTCTAGAAAACTTTCAAAATACATGATACTTTTAAAATATTAGAGTCTAAAAATTATAATAGAACAAGTAATGTAAAGCAAACCTGCAAGGTCATAATTTTTAATATTCAGTCATGTTTTCATAATCACTTTAAAACAATTTCTCATACACAAATAAATGTCTGCATCTAGGTGATTCAATTCATTTTACTCAATAGCTGTTGTACACTCTGTATTAGAATTGCATTTTGGTGCTGATGCTGAGGATACAAAAGTGACAAGTGACACCTTGTGACAGTGGCATAATTAACCTTTTGTAAGGTAAACCAAACAGCTGATACTTTTTTCGAATGGTCAGTAAAAAGAAGTGGGAGTCATAGTTTTAACTCAGAAGCATACCTTAGAGATTATCTGCTTAAAACTTTTTTATTTTGCAAATGAGAAAGCAGGTTGAAATAAATAAAAGGGACTTGACTTGGTTTTTTCAGAAACTCAGACTAGAATCCCATCTCCTAATTTTAAGATTAATGTTCTTTTCACAATACCTTTTTTCTCTGTACTTTCAAGTGATTTATTAACTTATTTTTCTTTTCTTTTTTTCAGAAGACAAAATAGAGGTGAAATTGCCTGTAGTTTTCCTAGTCTATCATGCTTAGCATTTTTATTGTAATAACTTTTGATCAATTAGAGCTTAATCTCATCCAAACATTTTCCTCATTTACTTTTTATCCCAAAACCAGTTTCTAGCTATTCTTCCCTTTTGCTTTCTAGATAATGTTGGAGCTGGCACGATTATACCTAGCCCAAGGTGATCCTGATGCTTGCATGAGGCAATGTGCACTGCTACTGCAGAATGATCAGGACAATGAAGCTGCTACAACGGTCAGTCCAAGAGACTTCCATGCTGGAAAAGGAGTTGAGTTTTATAATCCAGTTGGAAGTCTCAAATTTTACCCCATAGAACAATACTAGATGGTAAGGCATGGTCATGTTGGTTTTGGAAGAAATAACATTTCTAACATAAGTAAATTTTACCAATAAAGACCAAGACGTTGTATTTATAAGCATGACAGCAGACCTTGTTCATACCTTAAGTTAATATTTCCTTATGCCTAAAGGGATTCTTGGGCAGGCATAAAGAAAAATTTTTTTTTTTTTTGGTAAAGCTACAATTTGCTAAAACTTTGGAGTACTTACGCAGACATGCTGGACATGCTGGATTAATTTAAGAGTTTCAGTGGAATGTTTGGAGTTACAGAAATAAAAACTTTATGTATCATTCTAGGATGGTCTGTTTTAAATAGAATTTTGCTTTTCTTTCTTATTTTCACATATGTTGAAATATTGTAAGCAAACAGCTGCGTGGATGTTTTGTGAGGTTCATTCAAAGTTACTGTTGTAACTAAAAAGAAATGCAAGTCTTCTTTTTGAAACAATTAGAAAATCTTCCATATGTCTCCCTTGCTTTACCTTTCTTTGAGATATTTATAACTTAAGTTTTGCTTTCTTTTGTCTTGTTTTTAATCTTCTCATTGTCATTTTAATCAACTCCTGTGAGGCATATCTCCTACAATAGAACATAGACTACTTCATTCCCTTCAATTTCTGTTTTTGAAACTACCACTTGAAACATATTTTATGCTAAAAATATAGTTTTGTGAACAGAGCAATCTGTTTTGCATCCTTGATTAACTTATGTTATACTGATTTTTCAAGCCGCTCTGCTCAAGGCATACTTAAACTTCAAAAGTTAGAAGTTTTTGTAAAACTTTACCCCTCCTTATAGTTTTCATAGGTATTTTCTTAGTTCTCAGTCTTGATTAGAAGAATATACTTTGTGAAAAATATGGCGGTGTTTTGAGAACCAAATTTATCTTTATAGATGATGGCTGATCTCATGTTCAGAAAACAGGACTACGAACAAGCAGTGTTTCATTTACAACAGCTTTTAGAACGCAAACCAGGTAATTAATCATTGACTGCATATTTTTTTTAATGCAGTCACACTTCTTCCACTTTTCTCTTAGCTGGTAAACTTTTGGAAAAACAGCCACCCCAGCTGAATCTGATTTTGATTATTCCACACGTGGTCTTGAGTAGTTGAAATGGCCATAAGGAAAATGCAACACTGCAGTGGTCTCAAATAATGCCCACAAACCTTAAGTGGGCTTCCAGGCACTCCTACTGTGTCTCTCTAATGAATTCGCTTGCTTCAGCTACTTTTCATGAATTTTTCTGTCTCGTCCAATCTCCCCACACCTTTTCCACATTCTTTACTTTCATCTAAAAACCTTGACATGTGCTTGATTAAGAATATATAACCAACTAGCAAAGAGCTCCATTCCCCGTCACCAAATCTCTCTATTACCTACTCTGTGTCATTGCCAGATTGTGATCCCACTTACCACTAGCTTTTCCCTGTGTGTTCTGGACACTGCCCCTCACCTGCCAAAGGTCCCTCTCCTGCAGGTCCCTCTCTCGCTCCTTCCATCATCATTTTTTTTTTACTAATCAGCATATAGCCATGCTATGACATCTCCCCACTTTAAATTATGCAGTCAGTATCCTTCCACCCGCCTTACCCAAACCTCCCCTTTTTTTCTATAGGCATATATCTTTTTTTTTTTTCCTGCTATTTCTACCTTAAATTTTGATACTTTTTGTCCTTCTTCTCTGAGCTGACATAAATGGTAATGCACACAGTATTTTCATCTCTTGCGGGCTGTTCCCATTTCACAGCATTTCCTTTCACATTCCCTTGTGAATATTTTTAAGCTGTTCTTGTCAATATTTTCCTCACATATTATGGATTTATAAGATTTGAAGATGCCTTCATATGCTCTGGGGGTTTCCCTCACCTAAGTTTCTGTTATTTGGCATCCGTATTAAATTGGCTTAGTAAAATGGCTGTTTTGAACTGCTTATAAACAAATGTAAAATCAATCATTTATAAATTCAGTATAAGGATTTTGTACTCCAGTAATACCAGATGACGTGCAATTATACTTCCAAGTCTTTGTGTGGATTTGTCCTTTTGCCAATATCATATTTTACCTTTCTTATTCTTTTTTGTTGTTATTGTTGTTCGTATTTTATTTTTGTATTGGTTTATAATAGTTATACATAACATTAGGATTCATTTTGACATAATTCTACATGTATACAATATAATTTGTTCTAGTTAAGTTTCCAGTACTTAGCCTTATCCTGCCTGTCCTTCCTCTCCTCCAATCCCGTTCCCTTTTCTCTACGTTACTGATCTTTCTATTTATCCTGTCTTTCTCAACACATAATCTGAAATGTATTCCTCTTGGAGAAAACACCTGGCATTCCAGGGCCACCACTTGCACTAGCAGTTGCATGATGGTTGCTGAGTAGTATGACCACGTATCCTGGTTTCCTAGATTCAGGATTTTCCATTTTAAAGGAAAGTTCCAGGCAAACTGTGGTGAGTTGGTCACCCTAATCCTGAATGACATTATCATTCCTCTTTATCATGTACAGTTATCTTGCTAAAATATTTACATAGATACAGTCTTCTCCATTAGTTTGCAAACTTTGCAAGGATCACATATTCATCTTATATTCTCTTTGTCAGACAATGCCAGTCACATACGTGGTATAAAGTAAATGTTTACTGATTGAATGGATCAGTGAATGACTAAAATACCAAGTCATTAAAAATACAAAATTTTAAGTAAATTTTTATAGTCTGTGTGATATTTTGTGTTTTGACTCTTACTATTGTTGCAAATGATGCTGCTGTGGTATCTGTATGCCCTACATTTAGTTCTTTTGGATCAGAAGTGACTTGCTGAGTTATCTTGTATCTTCTCTTATTTTGGAAAATAGAATCAAGAATAAATTGCTTTCAGGTGGGATTTTATATGTGTTCATGTTTGTGTTTTAGTTCTAGGGACTTAACCCCAAGTGACCAGACTAGCTTATACAAGGGTTTTTACAAATTCCCTAAAATGAGGCCTGTGCTAAAAAGAAACTTGAGCACTCTCAAACACCTAAAAATCTCAGCTATAAATAAATAAATAAAATGTGTATTGTTAATAAAACAGACTATTTTGCAATGCATGTCTTTGAAGACCACTTAATGACAGTCAAGAAATTTTACTATATAATTTCGAATCAAAATCAAATTCTTAAGTGTCAAATTTTGTATATATGTAAGCATAGTTTTGTATAAATGTAAATTTAAATATTTATAGATTGATTTTCACAAGTATATGAAATGTAGTACACCAAAATGTGATCAGCTCTATCTTGTGAGAATATGAGTGGATTGTTTTCCTATGTATTCTCTTCTATATTCTTTATATTTTCTAAATTGTTCTGATTTTCTGAAGTATCTATCTAATAAGTGTCTAAAACATTTATTAGATTATTTTCAAAGCTTATTATGCTACTGATAAAAGAGAACTACATGGAATTTAGAGATAAAGCCTTTCTAGGACCCTGCCTGAAAATTATACGTGAAACCAAAAAAATAAATTTTTTTTTCATAAAAGAAGATGAGATAGTATTAAAATATGGGACTAAGACACTAGGTTGTATGGTAAACTAGTGTCTGGTATATTAGATACATATACATATTAAAGTCTTGAGTAAAATTTCTAATTGCCCACCACAAATGTTATTAGAATGTATTTTCTTACCTGTTTCCCAGCTGTAGTGAGTAGGAAAGAGAGTTTTAGAAATGGATAATTGATTTGCCCTATGAGGTCAAATTAGTCCTCCTGAATTTCAGAATTAAGTGTCCAGATTACTGCATAAATTGTTTCCTCTAAGGTTTTGGTTCCTAGAACAATTGAAAAGTGAGTTAAAGCAAACATTTTTCTAGATTTTCCTATTTAGAACATTCTCTTATTGTGATCAGCCTAACCCAATTCATTTCATTTGATAGATCAACCAGTTGGAAGTACAGTTTCTTTAGGGATTATAGCACCTGAGCAATTTCTTTATTTCTATTTAAATTATATTTCATGTAAAGTAAATATTAAATTAAACATTAATAAAATAGAATTATAACCATCAGAACAAAGGTTAGAAAATATTGTCCATATCTGAAGTATTTTTTTGTTTCTAGATAATTATATGACTTTTTCTCGTTTAATTGATCTCCTAAGAAGATGTGGAAAGCTTGAGGATGTTCCAAGGTTTTTCGTAATGGCCGAGAAACGTAACTCCAGAGCAAAACTAGAGCCAGGATTTCAGTACTGTAAAGGATTATATCTTTGGTAAATCTATTAGCAAATAAATTCTACGTGATAGTTTTTTCTTGTTGTAGATAAAGTAGAATGAGCTTTTTTTTGTAATAAAGATACATTTTAAAATATGTTAATAGTTTTATTTACCAACAAATACTATGAATTTTATATTCAGTGATTGAAATAAGATTTTGTTTTTAACATCTAATAAGGTTTACTGGAGAACCAAATGATGCCCTTCGACATTTTAATAAAGCTCGGAAAGATAGTGAGTGGGGCCAAAATGCACTGTATAATATGATAGAAATCTGTTTGAATCCAGACAATGAAACTATTGGAGGTGAAGTATTTGAAAATCTGGATGGAGAGCTAGGGTGAGTAGTGTTTGACACATTATATTTTGACAACTTCTTTTTAACAGTTATTGTAGATAATAAGCAGAGTTACTTAATAAAAGAGAGCTAAAATCTAGGATAGCACTAAGGAAAGGCCATATGAATAAATCATAGTTAAAATGAAAATTTTACTGGAACAGGAATGAAAAACTAGGCTTCCTAAATCAGAATAGACATATTTTGAAGGCACTTCCCTAATCACTCTGTAGAAAATAAAAAAAGATTGGATTTTACAATGATGGAAAATTGTCCACAAAAGAAGAGTAACTACCCAATAAATGGTAGTTTTATGCTAAGTCCTGTGCTTTATACTTTCTATGCATTATCTCATTTTTTCCATAGAACATTATTATGAAACAATCTAGAAGCAGCTTCTCTAGTGATATTTAGTAAAGATGGAGCAAGATTCAGACTTAGGACTACCTGGCCCAAAGCTCCTACTAGTAGTCACTATGGTATATTTCTAACAAATAGTGACATTTCCATCACACTCTTTGTTGCTACTTCTCTCAGAATTGGGCAAGGCTTGGTAAGGAATTCATAAGGATGTAAAGAGCATATAGGAGACAATTTTGTCTTTAGTAGCATGTAATTTACTTAGGATACAACACAATACCTGAAACCATTCCATCTTCAACACAACTGACATGAGTAAAAATGGATATTAAGTATTGTATGAGTTCATTGAAATTGTAGCAATACCTAAGTAGTCAAGTGAGGGTGTGTAGAGGAGTGGGAAGAAATTAGAGCTAGACTGCTGAGATATTCTGATGACAAATTTTAAAATCTGGGTTAAAGAGAACATTGAAATTTTAGAGGAGGGAAATGGTCTGTTTGTTTTGTTTGTCTTAGGAAGGTTGAAGTAGCATTCTGAACGATAGGCAACCCAAGTGGAGCTGTTCAGCAAGTAGATGAAAATACAAAACTAGAACTCAGAAGGGAGATCACTGCTGGAGTTAGAGATTTGGGAGGGACCATTGCACAGGGTGGCTAGTTGGAACTCCATGAATGGCTTCTTTGCAAGTAGGACGTAGTAACAGATTGAAGAACTAAATTTTGGACATGTTAACATTTAAGAAGTCTAGAGGAGGAAGGGAGGTCAGGAAAGGGCAAACAATACAGTAGGAAAAGAGCCCAAGCTACACAGTGTTACAGGAGCCAGAAGAGCAGAATTTTGAAGAAGGTAGACAGCAGTGTGAAATGCTGTAAGCAAGATAAAAGCCTAAGTTCTGAGGACAAGACCAGTGATTGGACTTTTAAAGTTTGATATCTTTTCTTGACATATATATCTACATCTCTTAATTGATATACGTATATACACATACACACATATATATCTCCTTTAATTGATATATATATATATATATATATATATATATATATATGTGTGTGTGCGTGAAAAATAGAAACTTGCCTTCAGATATTCAAATCGTTATTGAATTTGAAATTACAATCTTTCAAAATTTCTGAGAGTATGATAGGTAACATGGTAAGGATATAGAATAACTTTTAGATGTCTGATACACTTAAATCTTAAATCTACCCCCTATGTAACCTTTCACAAATAATTTCACTGTTCTGAGTCTCAGTTTACCTGTATGTAAATGCATTCAACATAGGTTGCATGAAATCATACAATATCTGGCCCTTTTCCCTCTCCCTTTCTTCAATTTCACTTACTGAGTAAGTAACACCATTTGATAATTATATGATTCTGCTTTTATCCTAGTTTAATATTAGCTGAAATGAACGTTTCTCACATATGGATATTGTCTACTTTTTGCTTTCATTCTAGAGTGTTTAATGGTGTCTTACTAAGGGGATATTAATTTTATTTTTAAAAATATACTGATAGCTATGTATTACTTTGTATTAGAAGAGACTGAGTGACATTCTTCACAAATGATTACTTTTAAGTTATAAAAAGAAGAAACCGTGTATCCTAAATCTCTAGTTTCATTGAATTTTATAAGTAATGGACATAAGCGATTTCTTTTTAATTGTATGCAGTAATTCAACTGAGAAGCAAGAATCTGTGCAATTAGCAGTGAGAACAGCAGAAAAACTCCTTAAAGAACTAAAACCTCATACTGTTCATGGGCACATACAACTTCGCATAATGGAAAACTATTGCCTATTGGCTACCAAACAGAAATCTAATGTTGAGCAAGCATTAAATACCTTCACCAAAATAGCAGCATCTGAGGTTAGTAGTTTTCTTTTATAACTTTATATGTTATCATTTCTTGGCAGCATAGAAATACGTATTTTGATGAGTTGTTTATTTTCTGAAGATTTGTCTTAATCATATACAATGTGCCTTTGATCCAGAAGAGAGACTTAATTGCTTTGATATGATGTTGATATATTTGTCACTACTGGAATGTTGAATTCTACAGAAAGGCAAGTCCTCCAAAGGGCATAAGTTAATTCTTAAGGGAATAGTTTTATCTTCTGGAGTCTTTCTGTGTCGCAGATGTTGACTTACAAAGTGAAAATAAACACCCAGCTGCCTTGCCATTTTGCCGTTTCACTTATATAATGGAATTTTTCCAATTCTAAGGCTAAATGAGATTGATACTGACAGTTCATTATTCATTCATGGAAATCATAACATTGGTCTTTAGTAAAACTGAATTTACTTCTTGAAATATTTTTATTGTTATGTTAGTATTATTAGGAGATCAGAGTTTTCTTCTTTTTTCATCCCACTCAACCTCATTTCCTTTTTAACTCTGTTCTTCTATCCCTCACTCATTACTACTAACAAAGGAATTCTAGATACCTACCTTATGAGCAGTTGTCATACCTAGTTCATGTTTGATGTTCCACTCAGCAATGCTTTAGGCCACCAAAAACTTATAATTTTGTGTCTCTCAGAGCATATATCAAATTTTGGTGTATTATGGTTCAAAGGTCACAGTGGTAGCACTAGACTGTATGACCTCTACAGTGGCCCTTTCTTCCACCATCAGGACCCTGGAGAAGATGGAGATGTCAGGGCTTTGGGAGACCTACAACACCTGTTGTGGTTGAGTATATCTAGGTAGCAGCTTTATTGTCACCCTTGAAACAAAATCAGCAAGGTTGCATCAACAACAATAATACCACAGAGCTCTTCTGCAGGCATTGAAATAGTATTCTCAAGAGTTGGGCTCTGTTGAATTGGCTTTTGTAGCAAATGGATGAGTTACTGAATGAAAAGAAATAGCGTAATCATGTAAGTCTACAAAAATCTATAAGGACATAATAAAACACATTTTTTAGTAACTTGTCATGGCTACTGAGTATCGTGGAATGGTATTCTGTCATATAATGATGAGTTATTTTGTGGAAGTCCATTATTCCTACTGTGAAATTTAAGAGTGACAGAGAAGCAAAAAGCAGTGAATGACATTGCATCTGTTTCCTAGACAGTCTATGCCGGTTTTCCGTGTTGATGAGACTGTAATTTTTTTTATCATCTTTACCTGTGAGATTACAAATTTACCATCCTCAAATCTATTCACTGACTATAATATCTAAACAATAATGATGGATGATGAGCTGAAATTTCATAAACACTAGGCCTGATCTCACATTTTTTCTTTTAATTCATAGGCTGCATATATTTAATATAATGAATATTCATCAAGCAGCCAATGGGTGCTAAGCACAGTGGGAATCACATATATAAATAATGTATGGTTTCTTTTTTCAAGTTTCTCTTAAATTACAGAAAATGCGACAAGCATAGTAACTGTAATTACTAAAATACAAAGCCAAATATATCAGATTCTATCCTAGAGTAGCAAATAAAAGCACTATCTATAGGTGAAATAGGAAAATTTTGCAACTCTTTTGTGGAGAATATATGATTTAAGAAGCAGATATGATTTGAAGAACCAGAAAAAATAGCATTTTCACAGGCACACATGGATCGAGTATCTCGTAAATGAAGGAGAAAATATGAGCAAAAACAGGGAGGCAGAAAAGCATGAATGAGGTGTATTCAGAACACTGTGTGTCAGAGGTGTGTCATAGGAAGTCATGGAGGAAATGATGGAAGATATGTCAAACCCAAGCTAAGTCATATCCACTTTCTTTTTCTGCATTACCTTGAACCATAAAACATGTTGGTCATAAGCAATCGACGTTGCCCTCACTGGAATCTTATCCTCCCAATTGATTAAGATTGAAAGAGGGAAGCTGGCTGAAAATTTCTACAGCAGAAAAAGACCTCATGGAGCTGGGTAAAAATCAGTGGTAGAGTACTTGCCCAGCACATGCAAGACCCTGGGTTCAGTCCTCAGTGCCAAAGGGACAACAACAACAACAATAAAAAGCCAAATCTCCTGATCTAATGCAGTCATTAGAACTCTGGCTTGCACTTTAATCAAAGTGTGAAGAACTAGCTCTTTCTAATCTAGCTCAAGCCAGGTGGTTTTGAAATCAGAGACACTTTAAGAAGTGGAATGTTTTTGTGCATGTGAATTGGGGCAGGGTCTTTTTGCAGGGCCCTTCTCAGACCATCCTAGGAACTGACTTGACAAATGTATAGCAGGTCTCCTTTTCTCCCTCTCCCAGCCTACCTGGGGTGAGTAGGTTGAAGATTAATGAAATTGAGAGTGTTCCATATGACTTCAAAATCTACTACCAGTTGGTTGGACTTAGCATTCAAATTAAATTGTTTTGCCATTCCTTATCTCTCTGAGAATTCCATATCAGAAGTTTATTGATAGACATGAAATTACAGCCAAGAAAGTTTTATATTCCTATTGTTTTCATCAAACCCTAATGAATTGCCTTCTGTCTGCAAGGGTTATTTTTTTACTTCAACCAGTGTTGGATATTGAAAGTTCTATCAATGTACCCTCATTTTGTAGTATTCCTTATTATTTACCCAAATTTGCAGTCTTACAGGGAATCTTTCTATTGTCATGATATTATGATTTCTAATTAATTTGTGAATTTAAAGTTAAGACATTCCCTTTTCTAGAAAGTATCATAATCTCTCTGCTGAAATTTAAGAAGCACCCTCCTCCTGGAAGCAGTGGCACATGTCTGTACCCCCAGCAGCCGGGGTGGCCAAAGCAGAAGAATCACACGTTCAAAGCCAGCTTCAGCAATTTAGCAAGGCCCTAGGTGATTGAGCGAGACCCTGTCTCAAACTTAAAATGAAAAAGCGCTGGGGATGTGATTCAGTGGTTAAAAAGAAATTGAAGCACCCTCCCTTAATCAGGAATATAGACATTATTGCTTATGCAAGTTAGCTTTTTGGATAGCTGTCCCCTGGCCTCGATTTTAAGCAATTCTTACTAACCTTTTAGCTTCACAGTGACATTTTCTGACTTTGAAATCAGCCAGAGTATTATGCTGTATAGTCCCTATCAGGAAGCTGCAAAATCCTACTTTAAGGCATGAGCTTATTTCATACTATTTCCAAGTGATTAATCAGTTGCACCCTTTTTATAGCATTTCATTGGTCAAACTTTATTGGGACAAGAGGGGTGATTTTTAGAACAAGAACAGAGGGAAAAAAAAGTAATAGAATTCAAAGATAGATAAACTATCATTTGCATGTAAATCTTTTTCTTATTCCTATTTGACAAGTTAAAGAACTAAGGAGGCAAATGTTAAATCGGAAATAAAAACTTCTCAGTACATATTATATATCAAGGGTTTTATCTCTTTCTGTTCCAAAACAAAAACAAAATAGCTAGTCAATTTCATTAAAAATCAATTCAAACTGACTGCTGGGATTGTGAGGTTTTGGCATCTGCATAGACACTGAATTATTTCCACCACACAGTGCCTGATCAAGTTTTTTTCCTAATAGCTTGGGATTACTTGATGTATTAAATAGTAATGATAATCACACTTATCTGGGATGGAGCCAGAAATATAACCTACAGACCAGTTCTGTATAGCATTTCCTGCTTTCTGTGTGTTTTTCCTTTTAAAAAAGGATATTTATGTTGTATATCTAGCAGTCTAACGTTTGGTTTTCTTACAGAAAGATCATCTTCCAGCACTCTTGGGAATGGCAACAGCTCATATGATTTTGAAACAGATTCCAAAAGCTAGAAACCAGCTGAAGCGGATTGCAAAAATGACTTGGAATCCTATTGATGCTGATGATTTTGAGAAAAGTTGGCTGCTACTTGCTGATATTTATATTCAGTCAGCAAAATATGACATGGCAGAAGAATTGTTAAAACGTTGCCTGCATCATAATAAAGTAGGTGATCAAAGAGTGCAAAATAATTGTTCACCTTTGCTGCATATTATAGTGTTAGTCCATTTCTGATGATTTTTGAGTATTTTTTTAATATTGAATATTAGTTATTACCACAGTCAGGAAATAAACATTAATAATAAAAAAAAGCCATTTGCCCTTGAAAAGTAAAGGGGAAAAAAGAGATTTATGCAGTTTCACATTTCAGCTGTGGTGATGCCCTACTTACACAAAATGTTTTTGGAATGTCAAGCATTTGCCTGTGATTACCCATCTCATCCAAGAACTAATGAAAATTGCAGAACATTAATTGTGGACGTATGTCCCTCTTATTAAGAAATACTCTTGCTGAATTTACTGCAGCTGCATGTAATTTCCACAGTATTAGAATCCACTATGCATAATATATAGTAGGGGAAAGTTTTGTCACCTTTTGATTCAATTAAATAAAAAGTCCTTATCTTTAGGTATAAAATTTAAAACCTTCAACTCTATAAAATATGAACTTTTTCACTAACCCTTCAGAGTTTAATCACACAAAAAGATGAGATGTCTTATCACAGCTTATAAAGTTTAGATTTATGTTATTTGTTGAAAGATAATTGTATTGGGCTTAGAAACTTAAGGATATTTATCTTCACAAATTCATACCAAATACTTCAAAATTTTAATCACCATAAATTTGTTTTGTTGTCTTCAAGCAAATAAGGTTATGAAATGGATCATGTGTTTTTCATAGAGGAGTTGTGATTATCTAACACTAGTAAGATATTTTCTTAGGAACTTAAAAACCTAAAATATCTACCCATTTATCAACTTATAAACAATTCTAAATAATTATTTACATCACACAGTGCCTGATCAAGTTTTTTTTTTCCAATTTTAAGGTAAATTGGCCTTGAAAACAGAGAATACTTATTAATAAGCTTTCACAATCTAAAGTACAGAAGAGTTGAATCTGCCTAGTTTAGAGTTAAGCAATATTGTGTGGGAATTAGGTTTTCTATTCAGATAAATTTGTTTGCTGGAACATTACCAGTAATAATTTGCAAAACTGAATGTGATGGCTACTTTAGAAACTTTGTTTAGACATACTGATTAGGCACATGTATATTTGAATCATGAGATTCAGGAACTGAAGCTTAGAAACCTTGGATTATTATATAATTAAAAAAATGGAAGTCATCCAGATATGGGGCAGGAAGTGTACAAGATGACACTAGATCATCTTGTTGTACCAAATGGTAAGGAAGCTATCAAGGTTGATGTCAGGGACTTAGAAACCAACTCAAACACATGCCCAGGAACCAAAGTTGGGTGTTTAAGTACCAATAGGAATACTATTGCAGTGGATTTAAACACATCAAATATGTTTCAATTCATGTCTTCATATAAAGAAAAGAAAAAGAAAAATATGGTTGGGTATCACTGAAGTATGCTAATAAATTATTGTTTCTAAATCTACCAGATAAAAGAATTAAGTATTAATCTTGTGTTCTCTATACTAAAAAAGTAAATACAATTTATATATATACATATATATGTAAGTGTGTGTATGTATGTGTATATATATATATATATATATAAAGCAGAAAGAGACAGCAAAAGACACCTACAGATCAAAAAAATAATAATTAGGGTACATTTCACCTAGTGTCAGTATGTGAGCCTTCTTTGGATTATTTTAACAAACTATAAATTGTTTTAAAAATTATATTGAGACAGTTTGTAATTTGAATACTGACTAGCTATGTGGTGATCAAGGAGCTACTAACTTAATCACCGTGTGTCATGAGGTGTGATTATATTAAAGAAAGACCTTGTTTTATAGAAAAGCATACTAACATGTATAGATGAAATTATATAATATCTGAGGGGTTTTTTTCCTAATAATATAGAAGCACAAGTGTGTGGGATAGAGGTGAGATAATATTAGTCATATCAATTTTTCAAAGTTTTGGGTTCATGGAGTTCATTACACTCTTATTTCTGCATTTACACAGATTGAAATTATTTATAATGAATAATGTACATTATATGCATAAAATACATATACTCTGATGTATCTTTCTGATTCTGTTTTAAAATTCCTCATTCTGAAAGACTTGGGATGGTGATTTGGCATTGGAAGATCATTAAGTTCCATATTTGATTGCATAGTTGAAGCTGAAAACAATTGTTTTATGTGCCATTTAAATGGATTAATATGACTGATCTCTTCACTCATAAATATCCAATCAAATCTTGGTGGTATCATGTTTAATCTCTTGATGCATCTTCCATTTTTTCTTTAGTCTTGCTGCAAAGCTTATGAATACATGGGATATATTATGGAAAAAGAACAAGGATATACAGATGCTGCCTTAAACTATGAGATAGCATGGAAACGTGGCAATCAGACAAATCCAGCAGTAGGTGAGTTTACAAATTAGGGGCACTAGATTTTCATAGGAAAACTATTTTATTTGCAAATCTTCATTTAAGTGCAATTGATTTTTGTTTCAGAATAAAGTAGACTAAGAGCCAACTTTCATTGTCAACCTTTCTGAGAATATATTTTGCATTCATAATAAATTATTATCTACAGATAGCTAGTTAAGTAGAATATCCTGAGGTCCAAACTTGTCCTTAGTCACCTTAGATGACATCTAGTCAAATTTTGCCCTTTTCTCTTCTTTAACTCTCTACTATTTTGAAAACCATAATGCTGTGGGCAAAAAGTGTTCCATTATAATAGGTTAGGTAAACATTGCACTCAATCAAGTCACCCAAGTTTATTGACTGTAGGTATTCTCAAAGCCCTTAAGCATGCATGTGCATTGTAACAGATATCACAGAAGTACCATATTTCCCACAGTAATTTGACCATAGGATGTTGTTTTTCTTCTGAGAAACAACATTTAGCTCCAGCATTTGTACAAGTGTTAATTTGAGAAATGATAGTCTACAATGAGCAATATCTGAAATAACTTAGTGACTAACCTAACCCTGCATTAAGAGGGAGCTTAGCCCATGCTCTCCTCTTTAATGTTAGTGACCTAGAATATGTTTCATTAAAACTGCCCAGATCCATTCTCTGGAACAATCCAGAATCATTTCCCTCTAACCTGTAATGGCCCTTAAGTTGGGAACTTCGTCATGTTTCTCCCAAGGCTTCTCTCCAAACTATGGTCACTCATCCTGAGACTTGGTTTTAAATCTTATCCCCCCTTGTTTCTGTCCTTTGGAAGCTCTAAAATAGTATTACAAAAATTGTTCTTTGAAACACTTGTGAAATTTCAGTATTGGAAAAAAAAAAAAAAGAAGTAATAGTAGTAGATGTAGGGGATGGTTTCCATGGCCATGTGGTATGGAAAATACTGTTTGATTTGTACATGCCCCTCTGACTTGTTGTGTCATAAATGAACATGTCCTCAAATGTGACTTGTCTAGTTGTGATAGATGAAGGTACATTTTTCTTCTAAGGAGGCATTTTCGAGCTGCTAATTCAACCCAACATAGCAGCAGTGTTTTTTGGCAGCCGTGCCACAATGTATAATTTGTGGTCTTGTCATCTTCACAGAAACTGCCATCAGTTCAGGCCTTCCTTCACTTTGTGTTTTTTCTGGGGTCTGTTCTTTTTATTGGATTTGCATAAAGCATGGGAACTAATGATTGTTACGGTATTTTTCATTCCAGGCATTATATATCTTATGAGATAGCTTACAAAATGGAAAAGTTTTAAATATCCTTAAAACATATGTAATTTTGATACTTTATTCAACAGAGGGGATACATCTAGCAGTTAAATTATTTATATAATTCTGTTCCTTGGAAAGCTTCAGTAAATACAGAGAATCCAACTCACTACCTTTTTCACTGCATTGTGTTTTGTAGATGATTTTTTTAATTTTTTTAAATTGTAGATGGACACAATATTTTTTAAAAATATTTTTTAGTTATCAATGGACCTTTATTTTATTTATTTATATGTGGCGCTGAGAATCAAACCCAGTGCCTCATGCATGCTAGGCAAGCGCTCTACCACTGAGCCACACCCCAGCCCCAAGACACAATATCTTTATTTTATTTATTTTTATATGATGCTGAAGATCGAACCCAGTGCCTCATACATGCATGCAAGGCAAGCGCTCTACCACTGAGCCACAATCCCAGCCCTTACAGATGATTTTTATTAGTTCTTCCAGCTTTGCTTTTGTGTGCTTTCTCTTAAACTCTCAATTCATTCTTTAGGTTCTTCCTTAGCCATTGCATTCAGTACTCCAGACCACCTGTTTACATGAACAATGCATTTTCCTTTTTCAGTTATCAAGAAACCCTTAAAATCTTGCTCATGCCCTTTCCATAGATTTCAGAATTGAGTATTATCACTGTGGAAGGCAACAAAAGAATGAATAGGCACTTAGGGAGGCTGAGACAGGAGAATCGCGAGTTCAAAGCCAGCCTCAGCAACGGCGAGGCGCTAAGCAACTCAGTGAGACCCTGTCTCTACATAAAACACAAAATAGGGCTGGGGATGTGGCTCAGTGGTCAAGTGCCCCTAAGTTCAATCTCCAGTACCAAAAAAAAAAAAAGAATGAATAGGATTTGTTTGGTTATAGTAATCATATTTATATAGAGAGAGGAAAAATTGTATATCATATTTTATATACACATATTTGTGTGAAATGTTATATATCTTATATTAACATAAGAACACTTTTAAAAAGGAAAAGAAAGAAGGACACGAGGAACTGAGAGATGCTCAATTATATTGTTTGTTTTGTGTGGTCTTTTTTCCAGATGTCACATAGTTGGGTTCTGATGTATTTGCAGGTGTAATGCAGCTGCAGCATACATCTTCCTTGTTCCTTGTTCTTTCTAATCCTTTATTTTCTAAAATTTTTTGCATTAGATGATCTATTGAGTTTCTTCCAACATTAGAACTATAATTCTAATTTAGTGCTTACACAGAAAAAATGCTAATATTTATGTGGTACCTTAAAAATTTTAAGCATTTTATAATAAGTATAACATTTGATTTTTAAAATTATACTAAGAGAAGGAGGAGTTGTTCTCCCCATTTTTGGATGAGGAAACTTGAATCTGACAACTCAAGCAACTTGCCTAAGGTTGTCCCAAGGCTAGTCAAGAGGCCAAAAACCAAAACTTAAATGATGGTTGGTATAACATCTTAAATTGATTTCCTTTTAAATGTCACTATGTATTAGTCCATTTTAGAATTCTTTGATAATAACTTTTGAGTTTACTTCTTTGAAGCTTCTTGTTTTCATATGTGGTAGTACTGTGTGTGTGTGTGAATTTAAGATATGCCTGTGTCTCAAATATTTTGAATTTTAGTTCATTTTCATTTCTTTTTACTACTGTATGATTAAATTAACTAAGAATTCTTTTCAAATGTTTAAAATTTTATAAATTTGTTCTAATATTTTTATTAGAGCCATGAACAGCATTTATATTTCCTACTTTATATTTCAAAGATGTAAGGTAATATATTCATGATCACATATTATTTTACAGTGTATTATATCTTATTTACCAAGTACACACTACTCTTAGTTATCGTATCCCCTTTTTAGTTTTCTTATTCTTTTTTTTTTAAATATTTTTTAGTTGTCAATGGATCTTTATTTTATTTATTTATATGTGCTGCTGGGAATCAAACCCGGTGCCTCACACATGGTAGGCAAGTGCTCTACCACAGAGCCACAACCCCAGCCCCAGTTTTCTTATTCTTATAGCATTCTTACAGAACAACAACAATCATTTCAGAATGTCTTAAAGCTTTCTACTAATTTGTCAACAATAGAAGACTGACATTTTTTTCTTTTATCTCCAGAATTTTTTGTCAGTGCCTTGTAGTTACATAAAATAGTAGGATACATTGCTACATATTTGTACATGCATACAACATAATTTGATCAGTTTCATTTCCCAGTATCTGTGATTATAATAATTCTCACTAATTACTAATGTGGAACATCTGATGACTAATCCCCCCTCCTCTGTATTGCTCACCAGCATGGTTTTCTCACCATGTTCTCTGAGGTTATTGGGCTTCTGTGTGTCTTACCACTGTTCTGTTTAAAAGTGTTTTCAGTTCCCAGCCTAGCTTAGTTTATGCTTCATCCTTCAGGTTTGAAACATCTCCTGGCACCTTTTCCTGCCTGGTTCAGGTGGCTTATTATATAACTCTTGACTTGGATCTTGACTTTCATAATACTTATCTGTTTTGAAATTATTGATGTACTTACTTATGCAATTATTTAAATAATATACTTTCTCTTCTAAGAGACCTTAAAATTCCTAACTCTACTCATTGGTGTGTTATGTGAATCTACACTACATAAATGAATAGCTATGATGAGTTTCTGCTCTAACCTGAAATAAATAAGACTTTTCTAGTAAGGAATGGAAACACCACTTGTGAGATGTTGGTCTTCTCACCTCACAGTATATTCACTGTGGTCCTTTTTTCTAACTCTGCTTTCTTTTCTTCTTGCTCTTCTTTCATTTCAGTCACCCCTCCATCAGGACTTCTCTAATGAGTAAGCAAACAGAGGAGGAGGCACACACACACACACAAATAGTAATGCTAGCAATGTTCATATCACTTTTTTTTTCTGTGTTTGTGTGTGTGTTTCTTAACAGGATACAAACTGGCATTTAATTATTTAAAAGCAAAAAGATATGTGGATGCAATTGACATATGTCATCAGGTAAACAAATTTAGAGTTCTCAATTTTTTTTTCAAAGATTCAAAGCTTCTCCCTTCTAATGTAATCTCAAGATATACAAGAATAGACATAAAAAAGGCAGGCTAGTGGCGCACACCTATAATCTTAGCACCTTGGGAGGCTGAGGCTAGGAATGTAACTCAGTGGTTAAGTGCCCCTGGGTTCAATCCCCGATACCAAAAAAGAAAAAGAAAAAAAAGAATAGAAATAGAGAATGTAGTCTTTTAGTTAAATGACTTACTAAATGTGTTCTGGAAAGATTCTCGTTATTTAAAATTTAGAAAATAATAAAGATTACATGTGTTTTTTATTGGGTCTCAAATAGTAAAATGTTTTTGTCAATTTAAAGAAAGGCTAGTGGGAGAAACATGTTAAATGAAGCTGAAGTTGGAAGATATTTGAAGATAGTGTAGATTCTCTGAGTCATTGTCCTGAGTTGAAGTTCCTGTGAATGTGTCTAAATCTATGTATTAGAGAATTCAGATTTATATACTAGGGATGAAAGGTATTCTTTAAGTTAGAAGTTATACAATTACAGTTCTGTAATTCATTCTTTCGAAAATGACAAATATGCAAATTTTACTTTTAGAATTCCGAGAATCCTTTGCATATATATATTGTGCCATTGATTTTCTGTGTAAGGCATTTTATTTAACATGGCAAAAAGCTCCAAGAAAAGCTCCTTAGAAAAGGATTTCTTTGATGTCCTCTATCTGAAAGCTGTGTATCAGCATCATTTTAGTAAATACTTGGCCTTGGGGCTTGTGTTTGATTGCTGAGCCTGGCTTGCAGCGTTCCTCATTAAGGTTAAGGTTTTATATTAATGTAAGGCTATACATTAGAATCATTCATGGAGTTATGTTTTTTAAAACATTTAATGTCTCACCTGAGTGTGGCAGCACATATCTGTAATCCCTGCTACTCAGAAAGCTGAGGCAGGAAGATTTCAAGTTCAAAGCCCGCTTTGGCAAATTAGGGAGAAAAAACTGTCTCAAAATGAGATATAAAAAATACTGGGATATAGCTTAGTGGTGGAGCACCACTGGGTTCAGTCCCCAGTACCATAGAGGCAAAATGAGTATTTTCCATTTTTGGACTCAGTCAGCCTGGAAATCTGTATATTTCAAAATCACTCCAGGTAAATCTGACATGTGCTCCTGGTTAAAAATTGCTCTCCAGGGGTTCATCAAATATCATGAGTAGCTAAATTTAAAAAGCACTTTAAATCATTGGTACATAATTGCTTTCCTGCAACTCATGTATTAAGAAAGCAGTTATCTTTGTTAAATTTCTGCATGTGGTTTTCATATTCTCTTGTCCTCATGTGTTAATGAGAACATCTATAAATGAGTCATCATACTACACCTAAGATGTCACCCTTCAAAAGTGTTGTAGTCATAGTACTAGTACAATGAAATTTCAACTGTAATGCTAATTTATAGGAAGTTTTGTAGCTCCTCAGTTCTCAATAGTCAATTACAAGTTCTTTTGCATTTTTTTTTACAGGTTCTTGAAGCATATCCAGCCTATCCAAAAATCAGAAAGGATATTCTTGATAAGGCCCGCTCATCTTTAAGACCTTGAAAATAATAATTTTAGCTTAGTCTGTTAAACAGGAAATGAAGTAGCTCTGATTTTGAGTTCTTCCAGTTCAAAACAGGTTGAGCTAATGCTTTGTAGTAGAAGCATACTTTCCTTTCTCCAGCAGAGGCTGCTGCTGTATGTAAAGAGAAGCCTGTGTCATATTGCTGTTTTCGAATGAGGAAGTTGAATGAGAGCTGATCTGTTTGATTCTCTTTCAATTAGGTGTGGATTTGGTAACTCTATAGCATAGACTATAACTCGATTCTATAAAAAATATTTTTTGTTAAAGTCTAATGAGTATCCTATATGTTTTCTAAGGAGTGTTAGTTATTTCAGGAAATGTATTTAAAATGCATTGTTCTCTGTTAAAATTTTTTGTTATAGTCCATATTTCAAAGAGTTGTAAATAATTTATGAAAAAAGACAGTATGTATTTTAAATATATATTTTAATAAAGATTTTATAAATATATAGTTTACATTGTTCTTGGAACTCAAGATAAACATTAAGTTTTGCAAAAGCAGGGTAAGCTCCCTATGTAGTTTGCAATGTCAAAGGGTAAGATTGCAGGAAATGAGACTTTCTCAAAAAAATCTTTTCTGGAAAAGTATAAAGAATGGATTATCTGGGGCTGGGGCTGTAGAGCACTTGCCTAGCATGTGTGAGACACTGGCTTCGAGCCTCAGCACCACATATAAATAATAAATGAATAAAATAAAAATCCATTAACAACTAAAAATAAATAAAAAAGAGTGGATTATCCTTCCCTTTGTTGAGCACATGCTTCCTGCTCCTAGTACCATTGTGTTCTTAGGAAATAATCCGTACTCTTATAGCAATATGTGGTTTTAGCCTAGAAGACTAGATCTTGTGTAATTTCAGACTCTGTCATACAGTAAAGGAAGGTAAAAACATGCTTTTGGTTAGCAGGAACTGGGGAAGCACACTGAAAGCAACTGTTACCAAGCTGTGCCTGACAGCACTCCTGCACAGCAGTGAAATTTAACCTAATCATTATGAACTCAGTCCTTGGCATTATTTTTAATTTCTTGTCTATACCTTCTTAAAATTCTTTAAAAATGCAGTAATCACAATTTTTGCTTTTATTTGCACTGGCAATAAACACAGGTATTTTAAATCATTTGCTGCTTTTAAATGTCCAAGTATATTTATTTCTAACTACTTCTTCAGTTTTCAATGTCCATTTAATTCCAATTATATGTCACAAAATTTAACCATTCCTGTTTATTTCTGAATATTTTATTTATTTATTTTTTAAAAGATGAGATCTCACTCTATCACCTGGCTGACCTTGAACTCTTAGGCTCAAACATCCTCGTACCTCAGCCTTTCAAGTAGCTGGAACTACAAGTACACATTATTATGCCTACTTCATTCCTCTTTTTCTTTTATTTTTGGCATTTTATGAGACTATTTAATAAGAAGAACATTTATGAAAATTTTATATTTTCTAAAATAGTTTTACATGTCTTATTATGTTTGATTTTCATGATGGTAGAGTAAAGGCATTATTAACCTTGTTGTAAAGATTTGGAACTATGGAACATTATCTTTTTCTCCCTAATTCAAGGGAAAAATCATCTTTCAGCCTAAATGGATACTGTCTGTTTTTGCTGTGCTGGAGGTCAAACCCTGGGGGGCCTCATCCATGCTAAGCAAGTAGTCTATCACTGAGCCAAACTGCAAATGGACATTGTTAAGGATATCACTATGGACTAAATTTTGTGTCTGTCCAAATTCATGTGTTAAAGTAATGGTGTGAGAAGTTATAGAACCATCTTGAGTGGGATTAATGCCTTTATAAAGAATCTCTAGCTCTCTTTTCATCATGTGAAGATACAAGAAATAGCCTCATGCAATGCAGAAAAGGGCCCTCACCAGACCTTGACTGTGCTGGGACCCTGATCTTAAACTCCCAGCCCCCAGAACTGTGAGTAGTCAAAATCTGTTCATAGGTCACCCAGCATATGGGATTTTGTTACAACAGCCATTGATGACTAGGGCAGAAATAATATGTAACAAAATACCTTTAGTAGTTCCAGTGAACTTGCCTCATTGAAGGCTAGAATCATGGAAATTGGTCAGAGAAACTAGAGTATCTATTCTTCTAGCAAGAAATTTCCACATCAGTTTGGTTATCTATAAAATGTAAAATAAGATAAAATAAGGTTCTGTAAAATGTAAAATAAAGGTTTTATTTTTATTTCTTAAGCAGGCTTTTTTTTTTCGTTTTTCTTTTCCTCCACCATTTGTTAGATGCTATTCTAGGAACTTTTGTGTGTGTGTGTGTGTGTGCGTCTTAATTCTCACTCACTCAACTCTCCAGAGAAAAAGTCTTACTGTGCAGGTGAGGAAGACAGATCTTAGATAAGATGAAGTGCCTAAAGTTAGAGAAATAAGTATAAGAATCCATCCTGTCCCAACCAAATTCAAAGCCCATGCCTATTTACTGCATTACAATGCCTTCCATATCTAAGAGAAAATATATCAATAAGAAAAAATTATCTTGTCTCTATCAGGTTAGCAGATGAACATAAGTGTTCTGTCAGGGGAATTGCTAAATAATGAGGAACAAGATAAGCTAAATAGAGTGAGCAGTCTTACACATTTAGCATTTAGCAGAGAAGTCCAATTGCTAACCAGTGTAGTGTAGCATTTGAGAACATGGATGTGAGGCCAGACCAGTCTGAATCTGAATTTTCACTCAACCACTAAGATATTTACTCTTTCTTTAGTTACATAAGCTCTCTGAACCTCAAGTTTCTCATTCGTAAAGAAGCATGTAAGAATTAATCGCCTGCCTCAGATTATAAGAATTAAATGAAGGAATATATAAAATGTATAAAGAATCTGATGCATTTAGGCTCTTAATTATTAGTAGCACTACTTATTTATTAGCAGAACAGCACCAAGTAGTAATTGCAACTGAACCTTCATGAATAACAAGGAAAAGAAGATTGAACAAATAAGTTTCCCTAGAGAGCTCAGCCATATAGGATTCAGTATTATTTATTCCTGCCTCCCACCCTCCCTCTTTTTTTCTGTCTCCCCACACACCAAACATTGTTAGACTCTACATGCAGTATCTCATTTCATCCAAGCATACTTTTGCCCTCCTCCTCTGTCTAGAATTCTCTTCTTATTCTCTTCTTCACCTCCCCTCACCCCATTTCCTTCTGCTTTTTCCTTTTATCGAGTACCAGTTTATCAACATCTTTGGAGGCCATGTCTAAAACCGAGCTCACATGGTAGCCATCCTGTCATTCTGTACCCTACTACCCTTTTAAAACTATGGGACACATAATTACTGTGGTTCTTTTTCTCTCTCCATTAAGGATATTTATGTGACTTGCCCAAGATCAGAAAAATGTAAAAGTTGGAACTTGAACCAGCTAGTCTTGATTCCAGAGTTCTCTGAACTTCCACTTGAAAGAACTAGTGTCTCTGACATGTTAAATGAAAGTTTGGGGCCTCCATTCATGATGGAGAGGGGAAGGACACTGAATCATGAAAGGATTTTCTGTAGACTGGGACCTGGATACCACCCATGGAAAGAAAGTAGTTATGAGTTTAATGTACTTTTGATCTTAACCCAACTGGTGTGGTGAACTGGGTTCCAAGAGGAAATAGCTTTTTTCCCCAAAAGTTAAGAACCTAGAGAGAATCTGGAAGGGTCTTATGGGTGGAGAGCTCAGGAAACTAGGCTGAACTTTGCCCTAGGGTTCAAGTTGACAATGGAGTCACTGTGGAAACCAAAATACTCATTTAGAATAAGTTACCCTGCTTTGGGACTGAAGATGACAAGTGAGTAGCTTTAAAATAAGATCATATAACACATTAATGCTAATGGAGTGGGTTTGGGGTCTTTTTTTTTTTTTTTTCAAATACAAGTTTAGCAAAAGTGCAAGGAAATTACTACATTCATTCACAGCTGGTAGAAGCAGGGCATCCTTCTTGAAGGGCAATTTGGCAATGACAAATAAGAGTGTCCCTTGACCAAATGATCCCACCTAGAGAAGCTTATCATAGATATATTTATAATTTTTTCTCAATTTTTAGTTAAATAATTGTAACATCATGTTTTTTACTAATTTTGGTTGTTACCAGAACATTCAGCATAAAAGTAGTGATCGGATATTAAAATTTATCCAATAATAAATCACTAACTAGTTATTAAAGGTTTTCAAAGATTTATTAAACTTCTTTAAAAGGTTGTTGACTATAAAATTCTTGCAAAATAAATGAAAATGCAGAAAATATGTTTGCCAAAAAAAGATGTATAGATAACATACACAAACTAAATGAAACTAACGCAATTGCTAACTTACAGTTATAGTTGAGTGATGAAATATCAGAGAATTTTTATTTTTCTGCCTTTATTAAAGGTAACTGCAATGAATATATATTTTATACTACAAATATATTTTGATTTTTTTAAGGACAGCCTTATCAAACTTGTGTTTTGCTGTTTAAAGCTATTTTGCTCAGCAAAGACAAGTAGAAAAAAAATATAATTCAACAAAAGCTGATATTTTTTCAACTATATATTTTTGATTTGTTTATATAAGTTGTAATTCTAATTTAATTGCCAGAGATCAGGAGGTGGAAGATAGAAAAAGAATGTCAGCAAATGACAATAGAATTGGTAGCAATAGGAAAAATAGAGCACAGGAATTCCTACGGTGGTGTACAAAGCATGCAAAAAGAAACAGTTTTAATAATAATCCTACCAAATTTAATAAACTAGAAGCCAGTGGAAATAACTGAAATCAAACAGGGCTACAATGTGTGGTTGTGCAGTGTGTACACTACACAGAGTGTCCCTCCAGAGGGGACAATGTATAGAGGCGAGATCCCTCAATTCTTGCATTTGTGTCACTTCATCCCCTTGGAAGAAAAGAACCTCTTTCCTAATTTTTTTTTAATGTTTATTTTTTAGTTGTAGGTGACAGAATATCTTTATTTTATTTTTATGTGGTGCTGAGGATCGAACCCAGTGCCTTATGCATGCTAGGCGAGCACGCTACCACTGCGCCATAATCCCAGCCCCCCTCTTTTCTAATTGGAACAAAGCTTTCTCATAGTTAGTAGTAGCTCTGGATGGAAGATGAGGAAATAGAGATGGAATAGAAAAGTTTTCGTATACAAGACTCAGGGTAACAAGTACAGAGGAGTATAAGAAGTTTTTGTGTTTAAGATGACAGCTACTTGAGCATCTTGATTTATTGAAGGGAAAAAGGTATAAGAAGAAGAGAGAAATCTGAGGAAAAAACAATGGAGTCTAGGGTACATTTGGAAGAATTAGAGTTCAGAGGGATGCATGATTTTTGGAAGGGGAGAGAAGGAACAAAATAACTTTAGAAAGCAGCACTGTGGGGAAAGGGGGCACACCTGTAATCCCAGCAGCTCAGGAGGCTGAGGCAGGAGGATCACAATTTCCACACCAGCCTCAGCAACTTAGTGAGGTTATAAGCAACCTAGTAAGACCCTGTCTCAAAATAAAAAAATAAAATGGATTGTGGATGTAGCTCAGTGGTTAAGCATCCTTGAGGTCAATCCCCTGTACCAAAAAAAAAAAAGGTGTTGTATATGAATGTGGCCTCAGGAGCCTTATGCTAATTGGCTCAGAAAACTTTACAATAAATGAAATAGACTTTTACCTAAGGGCAGTTCCACTCTCCTGCATATGCATGGAATCCTAGGCCTCTGTTTTCTTTGGACTCAAAACATTTTTCACTTATTTCGAGGTTCCTAGTTGTGGTTGCTGGAAGTCTGCCTGCCAGTTTAGAGGGGAGTTACTATGACATAATAAATCATAGTTATGAGCAAAAATGTCCTATCCACCTTGTAATACTTTTCTTAAGAACCAGATGTTTTCAAGAAAAATGCTTCATTATACAATCTGCCTTACAGTGCACATCAGTGAATCTGGCACAATGCCCGTAAAAGCAATTTGATCCCATAAATGAGAGCTGAGTAATGAGCAGGTTCTAAATGTCTTCCTTCCCAGTCGGACAACCTTAGAATAGATGGCAATCTTTAAACCAGGCTGTTTTCAAAGAATGCATATGTTATTTTTATCTTTCTTCAAACAAATTCTTTTGGCAATGTAGAAGAAACTCTGTTTTTAAGAAAACAAGGATATTTTAAGAAGGTAATTACTACTTCCGTTTCCGCCAAAAGCAGCCTAGTTTTATTTTTAATGGGTAAATGATGTAAGAACCTTAAAAAACACTTGAAGCATGAACAGTGCTCTGAAGTATTCAGTAGCATCTTCACCTCTAATGAGTTGGGGTAAAAGATCCTGTCTCACACTGGAGATAGAGCTTTCTTCCAAAGGCACATCAAGCTTACACCAAATAGCTACACAGTTTCATAAATATTCTTTTTATACAGTTCAAATACTTGAAACTGCTCTAGTTAATAAATAAAAACTCTTCTCTGACAGTTTCTTGCAAACATCTCAATCCAATGTTTTCCATTGACTTAAGTCACAGATTGTAGAGGATAGTTTGAGGGGAGTTACAGAGATTGAGAAGAGTCTAGAATAACAAAACCCAACAACAAATTTAAAATGATTGAATACATACCATACAAAGAGGCAAGGAAAAGAAATGGAATCAAGATATATTTGGATCCTGATGTCACTTCTCCACATTAAACACATAAATCTATATCCTCATATAAAGTGTAGTGTCTTATTGTACATCTTGGGTTGTTGCTGTCTTCATAGATTTCTTAAAATACCAAATATTCCTTAAAATTCTAGTTCCAGTAAAAATTATTTTTCCATAAAAAGACAAAAAACATTTTGTTTTTAAAGAAACCTTTTCTTTGGAAATCATTTCAAACTTGTTTTCATAAATATGAAAGAGTACAAAGAGTGTTTTCATATATACGTGTTTACCTAGCTACCTGTTAAAGTATTGCCAATATTTCACCTTTTTTGTGTGTTCAAATTTTGATATATACATTTACACACACACTCATATACACAAACAGTAACATCTTTTTGAGAGTAAGTTGCATACATCGTACACATACCTGTACCCATAAATACTTCAGTGGTGTGAATTTCCTAAGAATATAGACATTCTATACGATCATGGTGCAATGCCCAACTCCAGTAATCTTAATGTGGATGCAGTACTTTACCATTTGCCACCAATTGATCCAATAGTGTCTTTTGTTCCTTCCAGTCAGGACTCACTCTGCATTTATTTGTCACATTTCTTCAGTCTTGTTTAATCTACAGCACTTCCACAGCCTTTTTTGGTCTTTTATAGCATACACATTTTGGAAGAATATGGTCTTCCACACCTACTCAACCTTTTTAGCAGAGTGGTCCTCACTTGGGGTTTGTTTGATAGTTCATCCTGATGGATTTGGGATAAGCATTCCTGGCCACACTGTATAAATGATGTGTCCTCAAGTCATCACATCTGGAAACGTGTTATCGGTCCCCATTTGTGAATTAATTTTGATTACTCAAATTTCTCAACTACATAGTTATTGTTTTCCCTTTGCAACTAATAACTAGTTCCTACAAAGGTAATCTTAGATCATACAAATATCCTGTTCCTTTTCCAAAATTTCCCCTACATTTATAGTGGTTCTTCCTGATGCTATGATGGTTATAATGTATGGTATTCTAACATCAGCACTTTCTCCACCTGTACCCAACAGTCAGCACTCAGATTTTTTACCATAAGCACAAGTCCCTTCCTTGCTTATTTATCAAATTTACTCTTTAAATGTATCCATTATTTAATATCATTTAGGCTCATTCCTACTTTTTTCAATGTTTATAATTCATTAATCTCTTTAATTATTTTGGTGCTCAAATTGATTCAGATTTGACAGGCAGGAAGGAAGTCCTTCAAGCTGGCCCCTGTGTCCTTGTGACATGCCCCCACCATTCATTTTTTTAGCACTTCCTTAGTCTGTAGCATAAGATATCCCAGGCTTAATTTCTAATTACCCTATACCAAACTTGAAATACGCTATTTCTCCAACCAACCCTGATTCCTGTTACTCAGGAATAGTATTAGAGATAAAGATCTGAATGCTAAGTTTGCTCACTGCCACTAAGGTGTAATTTCTTCTAGGCCCTTTGAACATATACACACGCATGTACACATGCATATGTTCACACACACAACATATATGTTTGAACATATGTATGTATATTTTAGAAGTTACAAAATTACACCTGTTCTTCCAGATTCCACTTCATCCCTACAGGTGTCCTTCTTGCTTTCCCTCAGTTTTTATTTGATCCTTCTTCACAATGAACCCTGGATCCTAACAACCTCAAGATATTTGTTCATTTCTTTCCTCCTATAAGCCACCTAAAATAGTTTCAGAATTGCTCCATCTAAATACCCATAACAAAAAACAAACCTGTAAAATAAAGTTGAGGATTTATTTTCAGTCCCCCCCCACACACTATCAACAACTTTGGTTAATTTTTAATGCTGATAAATCCAACAGCCTATCTTAAACCGTTGCCATAACCATTTCCCACCGGCATGGAGTATTTTAAAAATCACACTAAATAATTTATTGCTGATAAGAGTGTATGCTGTGCTCCATAGACCAGCTTTACAGTTTCCTCCCAAATATTCATCTACTTGCAAAATAAATGCCATCCCTTCCCATGCCAACCAGTATCATATTAATGATGTAGTAGCAGGAAGGAGAGTAGGAGATTCTGGAGCTTAAACAAACCACCATGTGGTGAGGAATGAGAGGTGAGCATTTCTGTTAAAATGCATAGTACAGATACATTATTACAAACCATTTTATTTTTTGTTTGACCATATTTTCGGACCTTTTACTATGATCATTTATACGACACGTATAAATATCTCTAAAAGAATAGTGAGGAAAATTTTCTTCCTATGTTATTCAAACTGCGAGTTTCTGGTTTATAGTGACAAATACTATTTTTTCCTTAAACATGCCCTTTCAAAATGCTGTCCTTTTTCAATGGGCGAATCCTGCTCTGTGCTTGAAAAAGATGTACTTCTCTATTTTTTATATTTGTATTTACATCTTATATCTATTTTCTTGTGTCCCACAGCTTCATAAAAGGATTTTGAATAGCAGAGCTGCAGAGATGATGGGGAGGTCAGCTATGTTAATTTCAAAGCTCCCCCAGACTTCAGTGTGAGGTTGCCTAGCAACCCATCTCTCAGGCCTCCTTTGTGGATGAGAGGAAAGAAAGCAATTCTATACACTCTCAAGCTGAGACGGTTTTATAAAGTGAAAAACCTTTTGCAAAGGGTCTAACACAACCCCTGTTTCTCTTCTTCTGCCCAGTTTGTGCACTTCACACATGATGACAGAAATATTGCAGCCTTTGATGTCTTAGCCGTGATACAGATATGAAATGGAACTAGGCACGATGTGGTTGAACAGTGGATGTGACCTGTATCCTTATGTTAAATTGAGACACATTAATTAAACTGCTTGTCTTCCCTTTTCTCTTATATGAAAGCATACTTTCCCCCTCAAGTTCTAAAAGCCAGTTATGTTAAAATGAAACTGCAACTGCCTGCTGAGCATCAGTTGCCATAGTGACGTGAGACAGGAGTGGTGTTTTTCTCCTTAGGCACAGGATGGCTGAAATGTGTTCAACCGGGGACCCAAGCAGCATGCTGACTAGAAATCAGGCATCCAGGAAGAACCTGCTCAATACCTTTCTCTCCACACTAACTTGAAAAAAAAAAAAAACCTCTTTGCTATTCCCTCAAAGCTGTTACCTTTGGAGAACTGAACTTCAGTGGGTGGCAGGAGTGCCTTACCTGAGGCGTAAAAGAGAAAGGAGAGCAATGATATGTACCACCTGAGAGATCTAGAGCATAGTACTAGAAAGATATGCTGCCCTTTCAGACATCATTGAAAACACAAAGTGAAAGGAACAGCTAGAAATTCATGTTGTGAAATACATACAAATTTTGAACCATTTATAATCTTCTATCATTATTTTGTAGGCAGACAATGCTATTTGAGAGAACATTATGTTCCGGTAAATATTATTTTACTGAAGGATTTTTCCAAGTTAGAGCCAGTGTAAGACTAAATGTTCTGTGCTCGTCTTACTTGCCTCTAATTTGGGTTGGGAAAAGAAAGGCCATAGAGCAGAGGGGTAAGAGTCTTAAATTTCATCCTGTCACTTAGTGTGCTTTGGGGCAAGTTCTCTGTATTTTTTTAAATATTTTTTTTATTTGTTGATGGATCTTTATTTTATTCATTTATTATTTATATGTAGTGCTGAGGATCGAACCCAGTGCCTCATGCATGCTAGGCAAGCGCTCTACCACTGAGCTATAGCCCCAGCCCAGTTCTCTGTATTTTTTAAGGCTCAATTTCCTACTGTTTAAAATGGGACTAAAAAGGATGTTAACTGCGTGGATAAAAAAATATATATATGTGAAATGACTCAACCCTGATAGCTACTAGGGTGAATTTGGCTTAACAGATCACCCAGTGCTTAGTGAGTACCTGGTAAATGCCTCACATTGTGCTTAAGTGGGAGCAATATTGAGTTCCCATCCAGAAAAAGGGCAACCAAATGTAGGGACCATTACTGCAGGTTATCCACCTTTCTCACATTTCCATTTGGGATGTCATCCTCACCAATGTTAAGTTCCTATTGTTATGATACTCCTTAGGATCTACCTTCAGGGCCATTTCATAGGGAAAAGTCTTACTGCACTTTTCCAGCTGTTTTGCTATTCTACTCAAAGTAGTGATACCAATAACCTCATCACAGTATTTATCAGACCAGACATCTTACCTCTATGCAGGTAGTTAAAGTAATGTGCAACCACTTCTGAATGCAATTCCCAAAGGAGCTTCCCCAAATATCAGCAGTGATACAAATGGAATATATATATGATTTTCCAAAATGCTTTTCCTAGATACTCCTTTCTGGCAACAATTTACCTTCTGGTGATTTATTAACTTACCATTGACATAAATCCAAGAAAGCATATACCTCTTAAAATTACAGATGATTGACATTTTGGAGGGGCAGGCACTGTGGATTGAACCCAGGGGTGCTTACCACTGATGTACATCTCCAGAACTTTTTATGTTTTATTTTGTGACAGCGTCTTGCTAAGTTGCTGGGATTGGAGGTGTGTACAATTGCACCCAGCAGATCATGGACTTTAATCACTTCATTTTGGAGATAAGAAATAAATAGCTGAGCCAGGCACAGTGGCACACACCTGTAATCCCAGTGACTCAGAAGGCTGAGGCAGGAGGATTACGAGTTCAAAGCCAGCCTCAGCAATAGTGAGACGCTCAGCAACTCAGTGAGACCTGTCTCTCAATAAAATACAAAATAAGGCTGAGGATGTGGCTCAGTGGTCGAGTGCCCCTGAGTTCAATCTCTGGTCCAAAATACCAGCAACAATAAATGCTGGCGAGGATGTGGTGAAAAGGCACATTCAAACATTGCTGGTAGGACTGCAAACTGGTGCAACCAATCTGGAAAGCAGTATGGAGATTCCTTTAAAAACTTGGAATGGAACAACCATTTGATCCAGCTATTCCACTCCTTGGCCTATACCCTAAAGATTTAAAAACAGCATACTATAGTGACACAGCCACTTCAATGTTTATAGCAGCGCAATTCACAATTGCAAAACTGTAGAAGCAACCCAGATGCCCTTCAATAGATGAATGGATAAAGAAACTGTGGTACATATACACAATGGAATATTATTCAGCAATAAAAGAGAATAAAATTATGACATTTGCAGGTAAATGGATGGAATTGGAGAACATTATGCTAAGTGAAGTAAGCCAATCGCAAAAAACCAAATGCCTAATGTTCTCTCTGATTAGTGGATGTTGATACATAAGGGGGGTGGGAATGGGGAACATAGGAGAACTCTGGATGGGGCAGGGGAGAGGAGGGGGGAGGGAAAAGGGAAGGGGTGTAGTAAAGATGGTTGAATGAGATGGTCATCTCTACCCTAGGTGCATGTATGAAGACACAAATGGTGTGACTCTATCTGGTTTGCAACCAGAGAAATGGAAACATTGAGCTCTATATATGTACTATGACTTGAAATGCATTTAAATAAATTAATTTTAAAAAAAGAGCTGAGGGACAAAGATTAATTTGCTCAATTCATTTGTATATATAAATTTATGTATATGTAAACAACATTACATAAACATACAATGTTATGCTTTAGATGTAGTTTAAGAATGTTTTTAAGAGTTCTTGTGCTGGAAGCTTGCTTCCCATTGTGGTGGTGTTAAAAAGTGGTGGAACAGCCGGGGACGGTGGCGCATTCCTGTAATCCCAGCACTTTGGGAAGCTGAGCCTGGAGAATTACAAGTTCAAAGCCAGCCTCAGCAATGGTGAGGCGCTAAGCAACTCAGTGAGACCTTGTCTCCTAAAATAAAAACACAAAATAGGGCTGGGGATGTGGCTCAGTGGTCAAGCATTCCTGAGTTCAATCCCCAGTACCAAAAAAAAAAAAAAAAAAAAAGCGGTGGAACCTTTAGGAGGTGAAGTCTAGTGGAATTGATTAGGTCATTGGGGTCTCACAGTGGATACTGACGTGAGAAAGCATCAGAAAAAAAGATGCCCTCTGAAGGTATTAATTTAGTTCTCCTGAGACTCTGGTGAGTTCTCCAAAGAGTGAGTTGTTATAAAAAGAACAAGACGGGCCCCTCCCAAGCCTCTGGCTTCCTAACACACCCTGTGATCTTTTCCTCATGCACTCCTATAATGGCATTCACCATGAGGCCCTCCTTAGAGATTAAACCAGTGGCCCTCCTTAGAGATTATCTCAGACTGCCAGCCTCCAAAACTATAAGCTAGTTATAAGCTTTTTTTTTTATCTCTAAGTTATTCATCCTCCAGTATTTTATTATAACAACAGAAAATGGATATATATATATATATATCCGTATATATATACGGATATATATATATATACCTATGCACAAATGCATTTACACGCGTGCACACAGAGAGGGGGGAGAGAAGGAAAGGGAGGGAGGGAAAATCTATTATATAAATACATGATTCATGATTTCTTTTTCATGGTTGTCTTAAAATAGATTCCAAGTAGTGATTGCTCTATTTTTTTCAAGTAACATAAACCAACTTATAAGTAACAATTCAAGAATCTCAGGGAGACTCAGGTCAGCACTGGGGCACAAAGATGGAAAGGCGCTGGAACCAAGAACTGGAATGTGGGAAGAACTCTGCATCTTTTTTCTGATGCTTTCTCATGTCCATATCCATTCATTTACCTATCCATTTATGAATTCAGGTCACTCAACCAGTATTCACTGAAAACCTCTTTGATGCCAGGCACTATGCCAGGCAGACTTGCTCTTCTCCAGTTCCCTCAGATGTTCTCAGTGCTGCCATGTTGCAAGACATGCAGAGATGGATGCGTTATCCCTTGGTTTCTAATCCCCATGGCTCACCAAGAGCAAGGTCTCCAGGTGAAAACATTTATAAATGTTCACCTCTATGGATTCGAGCGTTGCTAGGAAGACAGTCTCAAAGTGTCCACTGCAAGTATGCTGTCTGAATCTTTTATATCTCTCCTCTCTATGGTGAGTAATCTGGATTTTTGTTTTTTGTTTTTGTTTTTTAGAGAGTTTGAGCCCAGGGACACTTAATCACTGAGCCACATCCTCAGCCCTTTTTAGTTTTTTATTTTGAAACATGGTGTCGCTAAGTTGCTTAGGGCCTCACTAAATAGCTGGAGCTGGATTTGAATTTGCTATACTCTGGTGTTGCTGAGATTACAAATGTGCACCACCATACCTGGCTGATATTTTTTTAAAGGGTACTCAGGCACCAGCACACCTGACCACCTATATAAATGAGCACAGATTTTAGTTAAATAATGAATAAAATTACTCAGCTTTCATTGACGAAGCATTTTGCAACATGGTAAATTGCTTATTCTAAAATCATAATTCTTCAATTTATTTTCTTTCTACTACATATCTGTCATGTCTGGTGAGAGTATTAATGTTTCATAGCTGCCCAGGCTTACACTTTTCCAAATCTAAGAAGCAGCTATAAAGATCCATACTCTTCGATTGACATATTTTGGATATGAAATATCTCTTCAAAGCTCCTATTAATGCAGGAATATTCAGAGGTAAAGCAATTGGATTGTAATTTAGTCACTGCATCCTAGTTTGAAAAGAATAACTAGGTGGTCACTGTAGGTAAGTGTGCTGTGGCTGAAGGAGGTGGGTCACTGGGGGTGTGCCCTGGAAGTGTTGTTCTGCCTGCAGTCCCTTCCCCAATCCCTCTTTCTCTGCTTCCTGACTCCTCCATAAACTAAGCAGTTTCCCCCTATGGGACCCTTCCACCATGCTGCACTGCCTTACCTTGAGCCCAGGGTAATGGGTATCTATGATCTGAACCTCTGAAACTGTGAGCCCTAAATAAACTTTTCCTCCTCTAAGTTTTTTTATGTTGGATATTTTGGTTACAGCAACAGAAAAACTAACTAAAACAGATATTGATACTCTAAGTTGTCCTTATTAGGTGTTTTGGTCACAGTTATGGAAAAGCTAACTAAAACATTCATATTAATATTATAGTGATTTATAACACCTTTAATTTTATTATTATTCTTCTTTGCTATGGCCCTTATATATTTGTTATCATGTGAAAATAAACCTTTAGCTACTGTCCCAGGTCATTTGAAAGATGGAAGGAAGATCCTGGGAGTGAACCACATCAGCCTGGCTCCATTTAGCCATGAGGATTCCTTGTTATGCTGCCCATCAAGTGTCTAGGATGACATTTTCAATTTCTTGGTTTTGCATATGTTCTGTTGCATTATGAAGTGAGAGTAAGTCAAACAAGAACCAAAAAAAATTTAAGGAAATGAATGGGCATCACTCTTTCAAGGAGATCAACAAAGACAAGACAGGAACTGTTTTAGTCAGTTTTTTTTGCTGCTGTGACTGAAAGATCCAACCAGAACAATTTTAGAGGAGAAAAGTTTATTTGGGGGCTCACAGTTTCAGAGGTCTCAGTCCATTAGTGACTGGCTCCATTCCTCAGGGCTCAAGGTGAGGCAGGACATCATGGTGGAAGAGTGTGGCAAAGGGAAGCAGTTCACATGATGTCCAGGCATCAGAGCCACTCTCCAGATTCAAAATATATACCCCATAGGCACGCACACCTCCAATGAAACACTTCCTCCAGCCATTCCCCACCTACCTCTTGGTTACCACTCAATTAATCGCACCAGGGATTAATTCACTGATTGGGTTGGGTTAATCCTATAACCCAATCATTTCCCCCTCCAAACCTTCTTGTATTGTCTCGCACATGAGCCTTTGGGGGACACCTCACATCCAAACCATAACAGGGGCTGATGGAATGAACTCTTCAGGAGAGGTAGAAGACAAGGGCAGCTGACTGAGCCTCCATGGGTAGAGATGCTCATCTGGGTAAAAATCTAGAGTTTTCTCTGATGATGACTCTACTGCTACAAAGTAGAACCATACTCTGCTTGCACACATTTGGGGTATGACTGACATTGAAAGTGGTTCCATCCACTTAACCACAACCAGCCCCCTTTTCCTTTTCCCCTCACCCTCGTACTCACATACACAGGATACTCTTTCTTCTACTCTGTCCTCAAACATGAACCTCTGCCTTGCCTGAAGTGAAGCCAGCTGTCCTTATGTTCAAGAAATTTTATTGATGCTCCAAATTCTCTTGCCCTGGCTTCTAGCCAAGGTATTTTGTCCTTTTTCTAAAAATTAATATAAAAACATAATTCTGCAACACTTAAATTTTGTGTATTAAAATTCTGATAGCCCATTAGACCCAAATGTCTAATCAACAGCAAGGAAAAAAAGAAAATGTCTCTTTTTGCTCAAATGTAAGAGAATATTAAACTCTAAATTCTTCCAAAGCAGCAAAGAGAAAAAAAAAAACAAAACAGAACCATTGGCTTTATATTAAAATAATGGAAATATTCATCGCCTGCCACAATTCAAAAAATATTACTGAAGAATCAAAAAAGTAAAACTTGTATAATAAGTTCCTTGATTGTGCTGGCCTTCTTCTATAAATCATTTATCTCCTACTTTCATGTAGATGCTCCGCCTATCCTAGACTTCCATCTGTCATCAGGAGAACATGACCATCTGGTATCAATACAGATCATCAATGCTTTCACATATCCAAGTTATTTTTAAAAATTTTAATACAATGAAATTGAACAGTCTTCATTAAAATCTTCTGGTGGTTCTGCTTGATTTTTATTAGGCATCAACTCATAATGATGTGAGAGATACTATGATGCTAGGTCAAAAACACTGCCCTTAGGGGCCTATATTAGTTTCCTACTGCTGCTATAACAAATAACCACAAAGTGACTGGTTTCAAACAATACAAATTTATTTTCTTACACTTTAGGAAGTCAGAAGTCTCAAATGAGTTGTATAGGTCTAAAAGTAAGGTGACAACAGAGCTGTGTTCCTTCTGGAGACTCTAGGGAAGAATCTGTCCTTGGACTTTTGTAGCTTCTAGAGCCTATATTCATTAGCTTGTAATTGCATCACTCTGACCTCTGCTTCTGTCATCATATCTCCTTTTCTAACTTTCTTTTTTTTTAATATATATTCTTTAGTTGTAGGTGGACACAATACCTTTCATTTTTATTTTTATTTTTATGTGGTGCTGAGGATCAAACCCAGTGCCTCATGTGTGCTAGGTGAGCACTCTACCACTGAGCCACAACCCCAGGCCCCCTTTTCTTGCATCACTCTTTCCCTAATAAGGACCTTTGTCATTATATTGGCCCATTTGGATAATGCAGAAAACTCTTAGTTTCTTAACATAATCACATCTGCAAAATCCCTTTGGCCACATAAGTTGACATAGTCAAGAGTTCTAGGAACTAGGATGTGGACACCTTTTGAAGGGAGGATTATCCTGCTTGCCACAAGTTTGGCTTAATCAGAGGTCTACTTCCTAGAAATCAGAGAACCTGATTTCTAGTCTACAAATAGGAATTTGGATCAAGATAGTGCATGGATTTTGCTGGTTTCTGGATTTTACCTTTTAACCTATTAGAGTATAGGTTTAAAGGGCCCCTAATTCTGGCCCTTGTCAAAAGAATGTTATAATGGCTTTAAGTGAGACTAACTTGGGTTCTCATCACTCAGAAACTCTAAGGATCTGACCAGTTCCTCATTCTCCATGACCCTTGGTTTCTTCTTCTGTTCTATGGGGATGTCTGTGAGGAAACAGATGCAAAGATAGAGATTTGCCTGAAGGAGTGCTCCTGGGAATGACACTTGTAACAGACTGAGGAAAACAGGATTGGACTGGAAAGTAAACTTAAAAAGGGGTTTAGCCAGGCTGGGGCTGTAGCTCAGTGGTAGAGCGCTTGCCTAGCATGAGTGAGGCACTGGGTTCGATCCTCAGCACCACACAAATATAAACAAATAAAGGTATAAAAAAACACAATAACACTTTAAAAAGGCGGGGGGTGGGAGAGGCTTTAGCTGACTTCCCAGAGCTCAGTGGCTTGGGTGGCTCTTTAGGATAGTACTCTCCAAGACAAAGGAGTCAGGTCTTGGTGCCTGCTGAGTCAACCGGCTGGGGCTAGAACTAAGATGAGTAGGGCAAAACTGGAGAACAAAACGTAGGGACTCCCCCCCCCCAAATGCTCAGTATCCAAAATAAACAATATCTCAATGCATTATTGTTAAAAATCTAAATGCAAAATCTACAATGAACAAGATCTTAAAATTTTAAAATAAAGATGAGATCAAAGTGTTATATGGAAACATCTTAGAATCACTGGCTGTTCCAGTGAGCTTTTTCACTGCTGTGACTAAAAGACCTGACCAGAACAATTTAGAGGAGAAAAAGTTTATTTGGGGGCTCCTGGTTTCAGAGGTCTCAATCCATAGGAGGCTGGCTCCATCCCTAGGGGCTCGAGGTGAGGCTGAACATCATGGCAAATGAGTGTGGTAGAGGGAATCAGCTCACATGATGATCAGGCATCAGCTAGAGAGACTCCACTCACCAGACACAAATATATACCCCAAAGCCACACCCCTCAATGCCCATCTCCTCTAGCCACACCCTACCCCCCTTCAGTTACCACTTAGTTAATCCCTATTAGGGGATTGATTCACTGATTGGGGTAAGACTCTCACAACCCAATCATTTCTCCTCTGAACCTTCTTGCATTGTCTTATACATGAGCTTTTGGGGGACACTTCACATCCAAACCATAATACTGGCAAAGCTAAAAATTGATCCTAATGGTGATATCTTTATTTAATACAGGTATTTTAATCATTAGTGATATGATTTAGATCTAGAAACACATATTTCCCCCAAAAGCTCACATGTTAGGCAATGCAACAATGTTCATAGGTGAAAAGACTGGAGAGCTGTAACTTCATTTGATGGATTAATAGTTTGCATGGACTACTGGCTGGTAACTATTGAACTGAGGGATGTGGCTGGAGGAAGTAAGTCACTGGGAGTTTGCCCTTAGAGACTATATCTTGTCCCTGGCTTCTCACTTTCTTTCTCTTTCTCTCTCTGCTTTTTGGTTGTCATGAGCTGGGAAGCTTTCCTCCACCATGTCTTTCTACCACAATGCTCTTCCTCACCTAACTCAGGACAACGAAAACAGCTGACCATGGACTGCGACCTCTGAAACCATGAACCCCAAAATACATTTTCCTCTTCTAAGTTGTTCTCAGATATTGTGACCACAGCAATGAAAAGGTGACTAACACAATCAGGAACTGTTCACATTTTCTATTTTTAAAAATATTTAAAATATCATTTATCTTGATCACTGAGGGGTTTTTAACACCTGTTAAATTTAGTTCTCAAAGCCAGTTCCTCACTTGCCTTACCCTTGTCTTGGCCCTGTATTGTGTATGGGCCACTTGTCCACAGAAGGGAATATAGTCTTCAGCCACAGACAATTTCTGGAAAGGGGTTTAATTGTGAACCATCAGCAGCCAACACTCCTGGCATCTGGCGGATGAGTACCATGATGCTCTATAGGGAGCTGGAGTCTGCCACAGCATTCACTGTGGGCTGAGGCTGCCTGCCTGTCAACACTTTTTGTCATATAGTTATTCACCTATTGGGATAGATAATTATGATGCACTTTAACACTTCTATGGCTAAAAAGCTAGTTGTTTTAGGTTCTAGTGAATGAGTTCCCAACCCAGCCTAGGCCTGACCTCTTCCTTTCATTTCCCTTATAGTCAAATATCTAAGTGAAAGGTCCAGGTAATTTACTTAGGCCTAAGGTGACCATTTATATTACAGTCAGCATATCACTTTAATCAATAGCTCATTAGCTTTGGTTAGAATCATGGAGCAAATAAGGCAAAGTGAAACTTCATTTTATCTCATGATCTATCTAGACCCTTAACTCCAGACCAATTTCATATGCCAGTGATTGTAACCAAGCTGGTGGGTAGGTGTAAATCTTTTATTACTATGAGAAAAACAAAATGAAACTGCAAATTCTATCATATATGGGGTAGTGAATGTCCCAAGTGCGTCTAGAATACACACATGGTTTTCCAGAAGCATATTAACACAACATAAAGAAAAAATATAAATTCTTCATCTTCAAAGATCAGTAATTTCAAAAGGAGAAAGAGTTTGTGACCCCTGGGAATATTAGTGATTCTTAAAGCAGGGAGGGGCTTACACTCCCAACCCAGAGGTCACATTGGAATCTCCTGAGTGAAACTTAACTATGGAGTTCCTTTTAACTTCTCTCTGGAGAGATTCAAACACTTAACATTATCTCCTATGAAAGGTTTCATGATTGCTGCTGGGAATCATCATTACTGATGGGGAGGAAAAGTTTACATCAGGTGCATTCAGACATAAAAGGGAGAAAACCACTGTTAGAAGCAGAAATTGTTGGCATTAGAGCATTTGAAACAAAACAGCAGCAAGACATTACACAATTAACTGACATACATAGTGGCTTCTTTGCTACATGAAAAGTATAACTGCAGTATTTTCGTGAGCCATATTTCAATAACAACTATTGAATTATATTTAGAGTGCATCATTTGTAGGAAAAAAAAAAGGCTTTTTTCCCCCAGAAGCACTAGAGATTTTTAACTTGTATATAGTAGCTGAAGGAAAAAGATGGTGCCTCGTTATTTTTTTTAATTTTTTTTTTTTAGTTGTAGGTGGACAGAATATCTTTATTTTATTTTTATGTGGTGCTGAGGATCGAACCCAGTGCCTCACGCATGCTAGGCGTGCACGCTACCACTGCGCCATAACCCCAGCCCCCCTCGTTATTTTTTAATAAGCCTTCTCCTCATTGAGAAATGAAGGTCATTGACACTACTCTTTGTTTCTTGGCTTGACACTAGTTTTCTACCTTTCTTCTTTTACTTTTTTTAAAGCTATGCAGTCCTCACAAATGCAAACCTCACATTGATTCCAGTGGAATAGGCAGCAGAATTTCTGGACGTTGTGTACTCTTCAGATAATGCATTGCAACAATGAATCTAATTCTCTTTCTAATTTTGTAGATAATTTAGCAAAGTGTGCATCCTGAAAATGGATTTGTATAAATGCTGTTTCATCTGTGATTTACTTTTATTGAAGCATTTTCTTTGTGATTTTAATATCTTATGGGGGTTGGGTAATGATGTGTGTGTGTGTGTGTATGTACATATGTGTATAAATATATTTTTTAAAAATGTCACTGATTGCATTTTAAATCCAATAGCCACTTTTCTTTCCTCGTAATAATCATCTCTTTTATGGTCTGAAGGCACTCCCCTGCTTCTGTAATCCTGGTTGATTCTACAGTACCTTCATTGTTACTTAGTGCATTAAGTCTTTGAGGTTTCAGCAGCAGTGTCCAAATCATGATAAGCTGCATTTGCAGCCACTGGCAGAACCTCAGGCTTTTCGGCTGGTGTTTTGAACAACCTTATTTACTGCCTTCATTGTAAAGTTGTCAGACAGTTGCGCATCTACATGACCCGATGGAGGCTACAAAACAGAGTCACTCCCTGGGAATGCCAAAGATTTATTGTCCACTCATTCTTTAAGGAGGAAAAAGGCAAGATAAAGGAAAGAACTAATTGAAGCATCTGGACGGCAGTAATCTTTTTGTGAGTATTTCATTTCGTTTCCCTTCTGATTCAAACTAAGATAACATAGAACAGAATGAGTACTCACAGTTCACAGGTATTTTTAAGAAGCAATTCTTTATATCAGGAAGAAACATCAATATTTTTAAAAACCTGGGAAGAACTTTTAGTCCTAGATTATTAAAGGGAAGTTGCAGATAAGTTACCATGAAAGTATGCTATGAAATTGAAACACATTACAAAGGGAATTATTGTAATGTGGGTTAACTGCCAACCTCTAAGACAGGAAGTACAAAGACGATATTCTCCTTGAATTTCACAAATTTTAGATATTTAAATTATTGTTGTACTATGCTCCAAGTGTAACTTTCCACTGGACATTCTTAAATCAAGTTTAAACAATTACATTAAAATGTATTTTTATTTGTATGTGTATCAAAAGAAATATTTTATGTACACTTGTATTTCTGTTTGCATTCACCATTATTAAAAAAAAACTTATTGTATCACAGAGTGCATCAGGTGGGCACAGTTTTATTTCTGCTACTAATGGCAAGTTGGTTCCACTGTTTTCATGAGTTTTCTTCATTGTGAATCATCGCTCATCTCTTGTTGATTTTTTTTCTGTGTGTTACTGCTCAGAAATATGCCTCAATGTTACATTTTAAGGAATAGGTGTGGGGTTTTTTTTGCAGGGGGAGGGGTACCCTCCATTACATGCAAATTTATAATATACTCATATTATTGGCTTGCAAGCATTATGAAGACATATACATTGAAACATTTTCTCACTATGATATGGGGATTGCCCATATATGATTATTGAATAGTATTAAAGAAATGCAGGTAGAAATTAAAAGACAATCTTCTAGCATTAATCATTCCTTTCAGGAAAATATACTGAGAAGCCTTGAAAAAAAGATTTTCTGTTGATAGTTGTTTAAGATATTATTGAATTAGAGTATGTCCAGTCCTCTATATCACATGATAGGAGTCTAAATATTACAAGTTATAAAACAGTTTTTTAGACCTTGTAAGGGTTGACACAAGGTTGCTTGTGTACCCTCTGACTATGCTTATAGACTAAGAATTACTCATGTAAGCACACAGTTGTCCTCATGCTAGTCTGATGGTCATTTGGTTAAATTGGCAGTATATCAGAACCCAGACTACACAACCCTATTTCAATTTCACTTCTGCAGGGAAATGGTGTTTGGTGCTTAAAGGAGACAAAGTTGATAGAATGAAGTGTAATTCAGAAATGGCTTTGCCATTAAGCTTCTGTACCCAGCTTAGGTGTCAGATATTGCTTTTAGAGTAGCCAGGGGGGCCAAGTGATTATTACTTTTTTCATTCTTTAAACTGTAGTTTGAAGTAGTAACCATGTTAGTTAGTAACAATGTTTACTACCTAAGGCTAGTTCACCTTATTAAACAAAAAGGAATGTTATTTGGGGTACTAGGGTTGGAGTTTGAAGGGCTGATAATCTGCAGGTCACACTTTAGGTATATTAGTCCTGCTAATAGCCCAACCTCAAAGGAATCCCAGTGAGAAGGTGGTTACTGTAATGTTGTTACAACTGCACTGCTAAGTGTATAGATAGCCCCACTCACCAGGCTTACTCTGTGTATCTGGAGAGTGACATTCTAATGAGGAAAAAAAGCTGGAAA